>OZ002733.1:33496165-33674318 GCA_963924305.1 Polygonum maritimum | reverse complement strand
CAACTCTTCCTTACCCATTGAAGAAGCCCAAGGAAGTTGTAGAGGGCAAGTTTAAGAGGTTCTTGAAGCTCTTGCAAGGTTTGAACATCACCATCCCATTCACCGACGCTCTAAGTGAGATGCCATCCTATGCAAAGTTCTTGAAGGAAATTTTGAGCAAGAAGAGGTCGATTGTGGAGATGCAAGATGAGGTGAAGATCTTGGAGCTACCTCAACAGTTAGGTGATCCCGGAAGATTTGCAATTACCGTGGGGATTGGATCCCAAAACTTCAAGGCTCTTTGTGATTTAGGAGCAAGCATATCGGTTATGCCCATGAGCATTTGGAGAAGGGCTAACCTCGGAGATATGGAACCGGTTGACATGAGTCTTACTATGGCAGATGGTTCATCCACAAACGCCACCGGAATCTTAGATGACGTCCCGGTTAGAGTTGGGAGGTATTTTGTCCCCAACGATTTTGTGATCCTTGACATGAAAGAAGATCCGTTGGTGCCCATTATTCTTGGAAGGCCGTTTCTAGCCATGGCGGGTGCCAAATTTGATGTAAAGAATGGAAAGGTGACTTTCGACATTGACGAGGATAAGGTGGAGTTCCATTTCAACAAAGCTCTTAATGAACCGGATGCTTTGGCGATCTTGAAATTGGAGGGAAATGCCAAGCGTAAGAGAGAAGAGGTGGAACCCACAAGAGAGGAAGAAGCACATTTGAGGAATCATGACTTGGTCAATGTTCAAGAGCAAGAGAGAGAGTTGCTAGATCCAATTGAGCACCATGAGGAGTCAAGAGGTGGAGATAGCCCGAGAAGCCATGAAGAGTATCCTTCTTCGTATCCTTTTGATGTGGGAGACTCTTATATTTGTTTGAGTGACTTGAAAGAGGATCTAGAGGATAGTTACATATGTTTGAGTGATTTGAAAAAAGATTTGAGCTATAATGTCATTGAATCTCCTAGAAATTCTCTAGATGTTTTTGGTGTAGGGAATGAAGATCAATTTGAGAAGGAGCGAGAAGTGCAAACTTACACTTTGGAAGGGAAAGGTGAAGGAGAATTTGGAGGCCACACTTTCATCAATCACAAATGGTGTTTTTATGGCTATGAGGGGCGTGGAGACGGACATGACAACGATGATCAATTCACCATTTTTCACCCTCCGTGAAGGGTAGAGGTTAGAAGTCAAGCTAGTGACTTAAAAGAAGCGCTCCTCGGGAGGCAACCCGAGCTTAGTAGGTTTATTTTCGTAGTTTTTAGTTTGTCTTTCTTGTCTTAGCCTAGATTCTTTCTAATCTCTCCTTAGCATGTGTTTTGTGGAATTGTGTGTTGTGTGAGCTTTATGATTGTGTATGGTAGTGGTGAAAATAATGAGAGGACTTGTGGGTAGGGAATTGCCAAGAAGAGGGAATTTTAGGAAGCCAAGTCGAGCCGGATCGAGGTACCCAGGACCTCGGGCCCGACGTTGGCAACGTCGGTCCGATTACGCCGGTCAACCTTGGTCTTGATTTTGTGGAAATGCCCATTATACCCCTTTGACCTAACTTTGTCTCCTACCCAATTTAAGCCTTCCTTCTCATACCTACCACCCATTACCTTCATAACCACCTTCCCAAAATACCAAGCCCCCTCAAAAACCGCCAAATCGATCCACACCTTCATCACTCTCGATCCCCAAGCAAACTTCACAACAATCTCGATCCAACACCCTAGCCATCCCCAAACATCGATCCAAAAGCTAAAAATCCCAACAAAGTTCCATTGTTCTTCATCCCTCTTCTAGATCTAAGAGGAGAACTTGAGTTCTAAAGAGTTTGATTGCTAGAAGTCTTTGTTTCTTCAAATTTGGTATGTGAATCTCAATCTCTACTTGATTCCTTGTGAATTTCATGCTTTCATTGCTAAAATTGAGATTTGTGTTGGGACCAGATTTTCCTCACAAAAGTATCAAGACCCGGTTGTTACTTCTTCATTACTTCTTCAGAGCACAGCGAGAGACGGTGAGGAGCGAAGTCGGTTAAACAAGATAGAATTGAAGATATAAGATAGATCTCTTAAAGATATTTCGTTAGGATTACGGTTAGTTAGAATCTTGTATTATCATATCTTCTCTCACAAGATAGATCAATCCTCAAGGGCGCTATATAAATCGATTGTAAGCCCTAGAGTAGAGGGACGCTCTTTTGACACATTCCATCCCACTTTGAATACAATTCGCGAGCTTTTACATCAAACGTGTTCTTCGTGATTCACCTCGATCAGGCCCGATCTAGGTCAAGGTTCCCTTGGGTGAATTTTAGCTCAAACAGTTTGGCGCCCACCGTGGAGCCATGATCGGAACAATCATGCATAGACGTACCGTTCAACACACCAACTTGAACTTCCCAATCGCAATGTCAGGCGACGGAAACGAGACTCCCAAAACTCCCCTTGCCGACTATGGCAAGGATCCCGAACTCCCTGGAAACCGGTCGCAAGACGAGGAGATGACTGACCTCAGGGAGCGGATGCAACTACTCCAAAAGGAGCTGAGCGACCAAAAGAGCTTCTACGACGCCCATGTAGAGAGCCTCACACGAGAAAACAGCCAGTTGAAGAAACAATATGAGGTCATGGCCACGGGTCGCCGGTCTCTTCGTGTTAATCGCCGCACTGAGGGCATAGTTAGAAGACTCGACTTTGGTGGGGGAGAAGGAACGTCCAAGGAGGGCGAAGCTCTGGACGCGCGTGACAAAACACCGGTGCTACAAGAAGACGCCCCGGAAGCTTTCGCCCGGCACCGTCGTGAAGAAATTCTCCTTGGCAAAGATCCACCAAGGCGTCCCCGGTCAGAGGCTAGGAGACGCCAAACACCACCTCGGGATACTTGGCTGGATGGGGCGGAGACCGACGAGGAAGATTTCGAAAGGCGGAGGCCCAAAGACCTCGACGCAACCATACGGAGAAAGGTAACAGAGCAGATCGGGGTCATCGCTGATCAACTCCGAATCGGTCGAAAAAGTTTCCAACCTCTAGAACCTGAAGCCCCTGATGGCTTCGACGAGTCTCCTTTCTCCCGCCGCATCACCAGAGTGGAGATACCAAAGAAATTCACCGTACCGAACATGACTCCATACAATGGCACCTCTGACCCTGACGAGCACGTCGCGATCTATAAACAGAAGATGATGACGAGTGCAGTCCCGTCATTCTCCAAAGAAGCGGTGATGTGCAAGGGGTTCGACACAACTTTAACGGGTCCAGCACTGACTTGGTTCATAAAACTACCACGCGGTAGCATTGGTTCTTCGCCGAACTGTCGGACTCCTTTCGCACCCAGTTTGCCAGCAGCCGCAAATTCGAGAAGCAGTCCAGCGACCTCTACCGGATCCGTCAGAAACAACAAGAGACTACCAGAGAATTTCTGGAACGGTTCAACCGCGAAAAAGTCTCGATACAGTCTTGTGATGTTACTACCGCAGTGGAGGCATTTAGGCAGGGGATCATCCCCGATGGCGGCCTATACAAAGAACTTACCAAACACCCATGCTACACCTTTGAAGAGGTTCAAGCCAGGGCCCTAGCTCACGTCAACCTAGAGGAAGACAGGACCTTGCGAAAAAGAACTTCAGAAGTTGAGAAGTACGAGAAAAGGGGTCCAGCCGACGGCCATAAAGGCTCAACTGATCAGAGAAAGGATCGTCGAGCACACCTGTATTCACGCCCTAGCCACGGGCAGGTGAATACAGCCAGGGCGCGACAGGCGGACGATCAATACCGCGACCCACCACCACCGTCGTTGGAATCACTCAAGCTCAATTTATCCACGGATAAGCTTCTGCGAAACATGGCGAAACAAGGGGAGTACGTGAGGTGGCCACGAAGGGACAAGGCCCCGAAAGCCGACAGAGACACCACCAAGTGGTGCGACTACCACGAGTACCACGGCCACTGGACCCGAGATTGCATCATGCTCAGGAAGGAATTATCTCGCCTTGTCGCAGAAGGAAGAATCAAGGATGTAGCACCTGATGCCCAAGTACCCAAAGAAGTAGTAGAGAGCCTGCAGTCCGAACCAAGAAGAAGAAGGGATCCCCCGACACCCGACAAAGTTGTCAATGTTATCTCAGGGGGTTCGAACATCTGCGGTCTCACTTACTCGGCAGCAAAGCGTCACGCACGCGAGGGCAGTTTCGATCGCCCGCGTCAGTCCGGACGCACCGGTAGGGGATCGTCGGGGCCCGCTATTGTCTTCGACGACAGCGACGCGGACTTTTCCGCCGAACCCCACCACGATGGCCTGGTGATATCCCTGCACATGGGGAACGTGCTAATAGTCCTAATTGATACCGGGAGCTCCACCAACCTGATGACGCTCGATGCTTTGAAGGAGATGGGGTTGTCCGAGAGCGACATCCACAAACACCCAGTGCCACTGGTAGGTTTCAGCGGCGAGGTCAAACACACAGTAGGGGACATTGCCCTCACCACCTTTGCCAAAGGGGTTAACAAGCAGGTCGACTTCCTCGTGATGGATTGCCCTTCCTGCTATAACGTCATCCTAGGACGACCGCGGCTACACGACATGAAAGCCATCGCGTCCACTTACCAACAAATTGTGAAGTTCCCAACGCCATGGGGAATAGAGGAAATCCGCGGGGATCAAAGGTTGGCTAGGGAGTGCTACAAAGCGGCCCTCAAGCCAACCACCCTAAGGCCGGAAGCATAGCAATTACAGAGCGTCACCCCTCCACCAGCACAGATCAAAACTGAAGAAAAAGCGGAGGAGGTGACTCTTGAAGAAGGCAAGGTGGTGAAGATTGGAGAAAAATTGGAACCCACTGTTTTGGGTGAAAAACGACGTTAGTTCAATCACCCTAGTTGAGGGTTACGATTTGAGAGCTTTTTGGGATGCGAAAGACAATCGTAAGATAACGATATCAAAGATTCGACAAATAGGCTTTATTGATTGCTAATCGGATTTGAATTACAAGTACGAGTATCTCTGATACGATAAATCTATCTCTATCGCTAAGAATCTATCTTATATCTGACGATCGGCGTCGTTGCGGATGGATCGTGGGCCAACTACTGGATCCCGAGATCTCCGGCCTCCTTCCCTCGCCCGCTACCGGAAGCTCGCTCCCGCTCCCGGATCCTTCGGAAGTCAGTTTCAACAAACCTTTACTTGGAGATGGGCTTCTGCTAACTTGACCAACAGGCCTTTTCTGCTACTATGGGCCTTATACACCTTGGGCTTGCACTAGGGGAGAAAACGAGGCCCAACAATACCCCTGAGAAGGGTATTCGGCCGGCGGCAAATTCGAAATTTCCCTTAAGCGCGGCCGATAGCCTTCTCACCATTAGATGGCCGACGTGTGGCGATGGGACGGTTTCCTGCGGAAACTGCTTTGGAAACCGCGACCATCAAATCTCTTAATTGCAGGCTCTCCCTCTTATTGCCATCATTACGCTTCCTCTCTCTCAAATCTTCCCAAAATTCGTTCTTATCCCCAAACGACTCTCTCTCTTTCTCTCGAAAAACTTCCTTTCTTCTCTGATGGCGAGTCCAAACGGCTTCATCTCTTCCAAATCCCTCACCGCCCAAGACCAGTACGCGTGCTCCATGATGCAGGAAGAGGTGGATACTCTGGTGGCGGAGAGCGGCTTCCCCCCAGGGACTCAAGCGCTGAAACCCGACGTCGAACTCCTCGACTGGGTGAAACAGGATTGGATCTGTTTTCTGGAGTTCCCGTTCACCATCGGCCTGAAGTTCCCTTTTCCGCGCCTGGTTCAACTATTTCTTGGCGATTTGAGGATCTCGCCGTCTCAAATCATTCCCTCAGCGTGGAAGATACTCACCACCATCCCCGAGATGTGCTCCGCCTTGGACGTCACGTTCAACATGAAAGACCTCGCCCATGCTTACGAGATCCGTACAATGAGGCCGGGACGCGTCACCCTCCAAGCCCATAATGCCAAGAACCCGCTGGTGTGAAAGCCGAAAGTGGACTCTCCGGGTTGGGCGTCAAGGTTCTTCTTCGTCAACCGGAAGTCGATGGGGGCCATGGGCGAGCAACTCAAGCCGATCCTTTTCGACCGCTGGAATGTGAATCGTAAGCAATCGTTCAATTACTTCCCGTTGTTCTTTCTAGGGTTTTGAGATTTCGAATCGCTAACTCCCTTTTTCCCTTTTGAACAGTCCCTGCAGATAGGAACTTCGCCCCCACCATCTCCGAAGCGTGCGCCGTGCTCATGAATATCCCTCTAGAAGATCGAGTCCTTAACAACTTCCCCGACAAGAACACCTTGGCCACCCGCCTGGCCGCGTCGGACTCGGACTCAGAGGACGACGTTCAAGTCGTCGCGACCCCTACCCCCGCTCCTGCCCCTCCGGCGCCTGGTAGGAGATTTCGCGCCCTACTTTTCCTGCTCTTTCTTTTCCTTGTCCCCTTTTTCACCTCTTTCGACCCTAACCACTCAACTGACCTAATCGCAGTTTCGGGTCTCCGGAGGCCCAGTGCCAATCGTCTCCCTTCGGCGGAGGAAGCGGTACGCCGTCGCACGCGGGCCTCGGCGCAGAAACTGCCAATATCCCTCCCCTCTCCTACCGAAACTCCACGAATGACGCCGCTTAAGCGGCCCGCAGAAGTTCCGCTGTCCGTTCTGGAGGCTGGAGAGGGGACTCAGAAGGAGGCCTGGGTGGCGTTAAGGGGCCTGGTCACATCGGGGGTCAGGAAGTGGTTTCTGATGGGGAGCCTCGACGAGGTGGTGAACGAAGGAGCTCTGTCCGCTCTTAAGGTAAAACCTCGTAACTCACCTTTCTTGGTCATACCAACCATAGCCTTTATCTCACTCCTTGAGCCCGCTCCCAGATTGCTCAGGGGATGGTAGCGATGCTGGAGAAGATTGATGAAGAGAGGGGGTTCGTGTCTCAGCGGGAGGCTCAACTGAGCGCGGCGGTGGACGAGTCTAAAGTGACCCTAGAGAAGGTGAGGCAGCTCTCGGAGGAGCAAAACCGCCGTCTGGAGGAGGCGAGGGCACGCGTGGCGACGCTTGAAACAGAGGTCAAAGATTTCGGTGACGAGGCGTGGGGTATCATAGCCTACTACTCCATGAAGGCCCGTGTGGAGGTGCTAAAGAAGCTGCCAGCGGAAACTAGGGGCGTTTGGGGTCTGGAGGCGGAAACGAGGAAGTTAGAGGACAGCTTTCCAGCCGGCCAGCGGCTCCCTGGCGCGCAGTTTTTCAACGAGGGAGACGGAGGATCCGACACCGAGGATGACTCTCCAGTGCCCCTGAAGGTCCTTCCTACCCCTAGTTCCAACGTGATGGCCGCTGCGTCTGATGCTGCTGCTACCGATGCTACCACTGCTTCCGCCAACGCTACCGCCTCTCCGTCCGTCAACCTAGTGACCATCGCTTCCATTCCTACTATTGGCGAATCTTCTCATGCTCCCGAGACTCCGACTGATCAGACGGCTGGTGAGTCCTCTGCTTGATTTCTCTAAGATGAATTCTCTACTGCCCTGTGTGGCGTTTGCTTACAACTTTTCTCTGGCCGATGGTGGCCTTAAGACTTTAGCCCTTCGGGGCGATTTGCATGATTTGGCCGACCCTTCGAGGTCGAGGTACTTCTAGCCCTTCGGGGCGTATTTGACTCGTTTTGCCCGGCCCATGGGGGTCGGTTTTAGTAGTAACTTTCGCCCCTTCGAGGGTTGCTTTCTTTATTTTGTTATCGTTTGCTACGTTTGATTGCCGTTTAGATGATTTATGGGCGTGATGTCTAGGGAAAACGCTCTGCAGTAGCGTTGTAAGTTTAGTGGTCGAGCGCAAGCACGGCTCGCTTAGGCTAGTAGCTAGAAACTTAGCGATACTTAGCGCGCTCCTGGTTTGCTAGGGACTCAGCGTTTCGTCAGGTGATTCGAGAGTTCTCGAGCTGCCAACGGCGTTTTCGATCGATAGATCGTGCGTTGCAAAAATGCTTTAGGATTGAAACATACGACGTATCGTGCGTAATTTCATCGCCAACAATAGTCAATCATGCCGTGCAAACCATGTGAATTGTATTACTTAATCAAACAATCATTCACGCGAGATGGACTAGTAAAGAAAGCGTCATTCGAGCTCTTAGACAGAACCATACAGGCACCAAAAGATGTTCATCGAATGTCATGCGAAACCTCAAACCATATCACCCAGTTTATGCGTAACTTCAAACAATGTAATCAAGCATCATGCAAAATTCCAATCAATAGGATCAAGTGTCAAGCAAAACTTCAAAGAATAGCATCAAATGTCAAGCAGAAAACACACACACAAGTCTAAAGGGGGAATCAGAAGTAATACTGCCGAAGGTGGGTGGCATTCCAGCTTCTGGGGACTTCTCGTCCGTGGGGGTCGCGGAGCTGGTACGCTCCTTGGCCGGCGATGCCCGAAATCTGGTAGGCACCCTCCCAGGATGGGGCCAACTTTCCGGCGCTTTGATCTCTGGTGTTCTGGAAGACTTTCCGAAGGACCCAGTCCCCCTCCTGGAAGGTTCGCGCTCTCACGTTTCTGTTATAGCTTCTGGCGACCTGCTGCTGGTGACGCACCATCCGGCTCCAAGCTTGCTCTCGAGCCTCAGTGGACATGTCAAGGTTCCGAGCGAGCTCGACGGCGTTCTGATCGTTGGTGAGTAATCCGTACCTGGCTGTGGGGACCAAAATTTCTGTGGGAATGACCGCCTCACACCCGTAAACTAAGGAAAAGGGGCTTCGGCCCGTGGAAGTCTTGGGTGTGGTACGGTCTGCCCACAGGACATATGGTAGCTCGTCTGCCCATCGGCCCCCAATCTGCACTAGCCGCTTCTTGAGGTTGTTGACAAGGATCTTATTGCTCGATTCTGCTTGCCCATTGGCTTGAGGGTAGCGGGGAGTTGACATAACTAAGTCGATGTTCCACCCCTTGCAGAAGTCGCGGGTTTTCTTGCTAATGAACTGTGACCCATTGTCGCATACGATCTCAGAGGGAACCCCATACCTGCTGAGGATATTCTTCTTGAGAAAAGCTATGACCTGTTTGTCTTTTATTTCCTTGTATGCCTCCGCCTCGATCCACTTGGAGAAGTAATCGGTAAGAGCTAGGAAGTACACCCGTTGCCCGGACGACGGTGGGAGCTTGCCGACGATATCCATGCCCCATCTCATAAAGGGCCACGGAGTGAGCGTCGGGTGTAGTGGCTCGGGTGGCTGGTGCGAGGTAGCCGCGTGCCACTGGCAAGCGTCGCATCGTTTGGCGAATTCAATAGCATCTCTCTTCAACGTCGGCCAATACCAACCGTAGCCCAATACTTTGTTCGCCAGGCTTCTGCCACCAGTGTGGTTACCACATTCTCCTGCGTGGATATCCTTGAGTATCTGGCTAGTTTCGGACTGGGTTGGGCACCTTTGGAGGATCCCGCTAGCAGATTTGTGAAACAGGACGCCCTCTATGACCGTGAATTTGGCCGCTTTGATTTTGAGGGCTCGTGCCTCCGCTTTGTCTGCGGGGAGGACTCCGTCTACAAGCCAGGAGAGGTAAGGTTTCATCCAAGACTCTTCGGAGTCGTGTGGGGAAGCGGGTTCCTCCTGGGATGGCTCTCGGGTCTCGTTAGTGGCAGGATCGGCGAGGGTTAAGATGGGCTTCAGGCCTTCTTCCGGTGCAACCAAGGGTATGGCAGACTGGGTGACGTGTACCAGAGGTATAGCTCGGAATTTTGTTGTGATCAATGGAGAAAGCTAAGTTGGCTAGCGCGTCAGCTTGAGTATTTTGCTCTCTGGGTACCTGCTCGATGGTGATGTCCTCAAACTGCCGACTCAGGGCGCGGACCACCTCGAGGTAGGCGGCCATCCGACTATCTTTGGCTGCATACTCCCCCAATATTTGGTTTATCACCAGCAACGAGTCGCATTTGACGTTCAGCTTTTGGATACAGAGGTCGCGTGCTAGCACTAAGCCGAACACCAAAGCTTCGTACTCGGCTTCGTTGTTGGTGGCTTCAAACTCGCATCGGACTGCTTGAGCTATACTATCCCCCCTGGACGAGTTCAGTACGACCCCCATGCCCGCTCCCCTGACGTTCGACGATCCGTCGGTGTGTAGGGTCCATTCCGGACAGTCGTCTCTGGCGACAGTGGCCACGACCTGATCCGGAGCCGGGCTTTCTAGGGTGGGACTGAAGTCGGCCACAAAATCGGCTAGTGCCTGCGACTTTATCGTTGTCCGAGGCTCGTATGTTATGTCGAAGCCGCTCAAGTGTATCGCCCATTTGACCATTCTGCCGGTTATCTCGGGCTTGTGCATCACAGTCTTCATCGGGTAATTAGTTTGAACCGCGATGGTATGCGACTCGAAATACGGCCTTAACTTTTGCGAGCACATCACCAAGGCCAGCACCAGTTTCTCCATTGGGGAGTAGCGGCTCTCGGCAGATAACAAGGTTTTGCTCACGAAGTACACCGGCAGCTGTTGACCTTCTTCTTCTCTGACTAGAACGCCGCTGACGGCGCTTTCCGTAACTGAAAGGTACAACTTCAAGACTTCTCCGTCTTCCGGCTTCGAGAGGAGCAAGGGATTGGCAAAGTAAGCTTTTCATTCTTGGAATGCTTCTTCATGCCTTGGCTCCCAGGCGAAACTCTTGTTCTTTCTCAATACTTCATAAAACAGGCGGCACCTTTCTGCCGACCGTGAGATGAATCTGTTCAGGGCCGCAATCTTGCCGGTTAGCCGCTGGACGTCCTTGACACATCGGGGGGATCTTAACTTGGCGATGGCTTGTACCTGCTCAGGACTTGCCTCGATCCCCCTCTGTGTGACCATGTAGCCTAGGAACTTTCCTGACCTCACCCCGAATGTGCACTTTGCGGGGTTGAGCTTCATGCCGTACTGGTCCAGGATGGCGAAAGCTTCTGCTAGGTGGGCGATGTGGTCCGTGGCATGCTTTCTTTTGACGAGCATGTCGTCGATGTAGACTTCCATCGTTCTCCCGATCTGGTCTTGGAACATCCGGTTCACCAGCCGCTGGTAAGTGGCTCCAGCGTTTCGGAGTCCGAAAGGCATCACCTTGTAGCAGTACGTTCCCTGGGTGGTGATAAAGGTCGTCTTCTCTTGGTCGTCTTCCTCCATTTTGATTTGGTTGTACCCGCTGAATGCATCCATGAAAGTGAGGAGCTCGTGACCGGCCGTGGGGTCGACCATGGAGTCGATGTGCGGTAGCGGGAAGGAGTCTTTCGGGCATGCCTTATTCAGGTCAGTGAAATCTACGCAGACTCTCCACTTCCCGTTCTTCTTGGGGACCACCACCACGTTTGCCAGCCACTCTGGGTACTTGACTTCCTTGATTTTTCCCGTTTCCAGCAGTTTCTTCACCTCATCGTCCACCACCCGGTTTCTTTCTGGCGCGAACTTACGTCTTTTCTGCTCCACCGGGGGGTGTGTGGGGTCCACATTCAACCTGTGGGTTATGACCGACGGGTCGATTCCCACCATGTCGGCGTGGGACCAGGCGAAGGATTCTGTATGTTGTCTCAGGAAGGTTAGGATTGCCGATCGTGTTTCTGGCTCCAAGTCGGATCCGAGCCGTATGGTTTGGCCAGGGTTGGCCGGGTCTAAGGCCATCTCTTCCACTTCTTCTTCGGATGTAGCTGCCTCGGAGTGGGTAGAGGGGGCCCCCTGTAATTGCTATGCGCCATTTCCGGCGGTCGTCGGTTTCAAAGCCGACTTATAGCAATCTCGAGCCAGCCGCTGATCTCCCCTAATCTCTTGCACCCCCCAAGGGGTAGGGAACTTTATGGCCTGATGATAGGTGGAGGCTACTGCTCTCATCTCGTGTATCCACGGCCTCCCCATAATGACATTATAGCATGACGGGCACTCCATGACGGCGAAGCGGACTTGGACGTTCATTCCCTTGGCGTAGGTGGGAAGTATGATATCTCCCAGTGTGTGCTTCACTTCTCCACTGAAGCCTACCAAAGGGACGGGGTTTCTGTCGAGGTCGCTCTCGGATAAGCCCATGCCTTTCAAGGCGTCCAGAGTCATCAGATTAGTAGAGCTTCCGGTGTCGATGAGCACCCTCTTCATCATGACGTTGCCTACATGGAGAGATATCACGAGTCCATCGTAATGTGGTCCGACCAATCCCCCCATGTCGGTGTCGTCGAAGGTTATGGGCACGTTCATCCAGGCCTCATCGGGGCGACTAGGCCCGGCCGCTCTCTCAAAGTTATCCTCTCGTGTGCGGCGCTTAGCCGCGGAGTAGTTGAGGCCGCAGACGTCCGACCCTCCCGAGATGACGTTGACAACGCGGTCGTGGGGAGGGGACGGAGGTTTCGCCGATCTTGGCTCGGGTACCCCTGATAGTCCTCGCGGGATCCTGGCGTTGGGGGCCACTTCTGAAATCAGGCCGCGGGCGATCAGGAAGGCCACTTCTCTTCTTAGGATGCTGCAGTCATTGGTGAGATGGCCTGGACCGTCGTGGAAGTGGCACCACTTCTTGGCGGTGGCTTCCGTCTTGTTGCTCTCTATCTTCCGGGGCCAGCGGATTAGCTTTCCGAGTTTGCCCAGGTTTCTGACCAGCTCAGCGGGGGATAACCCAGTTGGAGCTTATCTAACGATGGCGGATCGGGCTTATCTCTACTGGCGTCTGCCGTTTCCGGCGCTGCCACATTTACCGACGGCGGTGCGTGGTAAGGCTGTGCCCAGCGTTCTCGCCGATTGTCATGCTGGGACTTCTTCTCGACGCGATCCCAGACCGTGACCCTGGAACGGAGCCGGCGGTCTTCTTCTAGCCGGATGTGGGCTAGAGCCTTGGATTGCACGTCCTCGAAAGTGTAACACGGGAACTTTGTGAGTTCGGCGTACAAATCACCGTCTGGTAAGACCCCCTGGCGGAATGCTTCTATGGCCGTCTCGGCGTCGCATAGGGGAATATTCACCTTCTCCCGATTGAACCGATCCAAAAAGTCGCGGGTCGGCTCATTGGCTTCCTGCCGGATTCGGTAGAGATCGCTGGAGCGTTTTTCAAATTTGCGACTACTGGCGAATTGAGCTCGAAACGAGTCTACCAAGTGGGCAAAGGAGGTGATACTTCCCCTCGGGAGGCTCACGAACCACTTTAGGGCGGGGCCGGTGAGGGTCGTGGCAAATCCTTTACCCATCAGGGGCTCCTTCGAGTGAGACGGGATTGAACTGGTCATCATCCGCTACTTATAGATCGCAACGTGGTCATCAGGGTCGGCAGTGCCGTCATAGGGAGTCATCGTCGGGACGACAAACTTCTTCGGGATGGGCTCCTGAGCGATACGGGGTGCAAACGGGGACTCATCGTATCCGTCGTAGGACTCTTTCTCTAAAGGCTTGGGCATGCCAGGGATACGGGCGATTTGCTCGGCGAAAGCCTTCAGATGCTCCTGGACCTCCCGGCGTACAGTTACACTCAGCGGGTGCCTTCTTTCGGGGTCGTCTTCTTCCTCGTCATCATCCCAAGCGGACTAGGGATGTGGGGTACGAGGAGTAGGTTCAGTTTGCATGGGATTAGGCGGCTGCTGGGAGGCCGAGGGCTGCCAATTCGTTGGCGTCGGGATCGGCGGTACCCCCGGCAAGGTAGCCGCGGGAGTGACCCTATCACCGTGATCGCCGCCCTGCGGGCCTCGGGAGGACCCTTCACCGCCGTTGAGATTAAGGTTGATCGCTATCCCTTCGGCCTCGCGGTTCATCCGCGGGCGAGAGCCGCGCGCAGCGGTGATCTGTAGTTGAGCGCGCAGCCGGTTGTTCTCGCTGGCAATACGAGAGTTCTCCTCCAGCATCCGAGAGTTCTCGGTCGCGATGCGACCTACAGTCTCTTGGAAGCTGTCGCGCTGATCCTGCATTTCTTTCTGGAGGTCGAGGATCCTCTGGGAGAGGGTGGCCATCTCGTCCTGGCGATTGGCGGCCGGAGGGTCTTCGGGGTTTAAGGGGTCTTCAGGGTCGACCTCGGGGTCGGTGCCGTTCGAACGGTCGTCGGCTAGCGCTTCTCGGTAGACTTCATCGGAACCTGACATCTCGGTAACTGGAAGATCGTGGTGACAACGGCCGGAAAGCTTAAAGGCTCTACAGATCGTAGTCCCACGGTGGGCGCCAAATTGTTTTGGGTGAAAAACGACGTTAGTTCAATCACCCTAGTTGAGGGTTACGATTTGAGAGCTTTTTGGGATGTGAAAGACAATCGTAAGATAACGATATCAAAGATTCGACAAATAGGCTTTATTGATTGCTAATCGGATTTGAATTACAAGTACGAGTATCTCTGATACGATAAATCTATCTCTATCGCTAAGAATCTATCTTATATCTGACGATCGGCGTCGTTGCGGATGGATCGTGGGCCAACTACTGGATCCCGAGATCTCTGGCCTCCTTCCCTCGCCCGCTACCGGAAGCTCGCTCCCGCTCCCGGATCCTTTGGAAGTCAGTTTCAACAAACCTTTACTTGGAGATGGGCTTCTGCTAACTTGACCAACAGGCCTTTTCTGCTATTGTGGGCCTTATACACCTTGGGCTTGCACTAGGGGAGAAAACGAGGCCCAACAATACCCCTGAGAAGGGTATTCGGCCGGCGGCAAATTCGAAATTTCCCTTAAGCGCGGCCGATAGCTTTCTCACCATTAGATGGCCGACGCGTGGCGATGGGACGGTTTCCAGCGGAAACTGCTTTGGAAACCGCCACCATCAAATCTCTTAATTGCAGGCTCTCCCTCTTATTGCCATCATTACGCTTCCTCTCTCTCAAATCTTCCCAAGATTCGTTCTTATCCCCAAACGACTCTCTCTCTTTCTCTCGAAAAACTTCCTTTCTTCTCCGATGGCGAGTCCAAACGGCTTCATCTCTTCCAAATCCCTCACCGCCCAAGACCAGTATGCGTGCTCCATGACGCAGGAAGAGGTGGATACTCTGGTGGCGGAGAGCGGCTTCCCCCCAGGGACTCAAGCGCTGAAACCCGACGTCGAACTCCTCGACTGGGTGAAACAAGATTGGATCTGTTTTCTGGAGTTCCCGTTCACCATCGGCCTGAAGTTCCCTTTTCCGCGCCTGGTTCAACTATTTCTTGCCAAATTGTTTTGGGTGAAAAACGACGTTAGTTCAATCACCCTAGTTGAGGGTTACGATTTGAGAGCTTTTTGGGATGTGAAAGACAATCGTAAGATAACGATATCAAAGATTCGACAAATAGGCTTTATTGATTGCTAATCGGATTTGAATTACAAGTACGAGTATCTCTGATACGATAAATCTATCTCTATCGCTAAGAATCTATCTTATATCTGACGATCGGCGTCGTTGCGGATGGATCGTGGGCCAACTACTGGATCCCGAGATCTCCGGCCTCCTTCCCTCGCCCGCTACCGGAAGCTCGCTCCCGGTTCCGGATCCTTCGGAAGTCAGTTTCAACAAACCTTTACTTGGAGATGGGCTTCTGCTAACTTGACCAACAGGCCTTTTCTACTACTGTGGGCCTTATACACCTTGGGCTTGCACTAGGGGAGAAAACGAGGCCCAACACCCACCATCAAAGAAGCATTAGTAAGGTTCCTGAAACGTCACAAAGATTGCTTCGCTTGGAGCCATGAAGATATGACAGGGATCGATCCCTCCATTATCACGCACAAGCTCAATGTCAACCCCGAACACCCACCAGTTAAGCAGAAAAGGCGGAGGTTCGCACCAGATCGGGTCCAAGCGATCGAGGAAGAAGTAAAGAAGTTGTTAGGAACAGGAAAGATCAAGGAGGTAAAGTACCCAGAATGGCTAGCCAACGTAGTGGTGGTACCAAAGGAAAATGGAAAGTGGCGGGTATGTGTAGACTTCACCGACCTCAACAAAGCCTGTCCCAAGGACTCGTTCCCTCTGCCCCACATCGACACTATGGTGGACGCCACAGCTGGGTACGAACTCTTAACCTTTATGGACGCTTTCAGCGGTTATCACCAAATTCAGATGGAACCACAGGACTAGGAAAAGACCTCCTTTATTACAGGGCAGGGCATCTACTGCTACCGGGTGATGCCCTTTGGTCTCAGGAACGCCGGGGCGACATACCAACGACTAGTCAACCAGATGTTTAAGGACCAAATTGGTAAAACCATGGAAGCATACATCGATGATATGGTGGTAAAGAGCGCAGAAAGTTCCCTACACAGGAGCCATCTCGAAGAGACCTTCAAAATCCTGAAGAAATACAACATGAAACTAAATCCGCAGAAATGCATCTTCGGAGTATAGTCTGGTACCTTCCTGGGACATGTTGTGACCAAACGGGGGATTGAGGCTAGCCCAGATCAGGTACGGGCAATCGCCTCCCTGAAATCCCCCCGAAGTGTGAAAGACGTACAAAAGTTAGCTGGAAAGATAGCCGCTCTGAACCGGTTCATCTCCAAATCCTCAGACAAGTGCCGGCTGTTCTACGAAGTCCTAAAGAAGAACAAGAGTTTCCAGTGGACCGAAAAACACGAAGCTTCCTTCGAGGAATTAAAGAAGTATTTTGCTAACCCCTTGCTGTTGGCCAAACTGGTCCTTGGAGAAGTTTTGCAGCTCTACATAGTAGTATCAGAGAATGCCTTGAGCGGGGTACTCGTCAAGGACGAAGAAGGCCAGCAAGTTCCAGTCTACTTCGTGAGCAGAACCATGGTGCCGGCAAAAACACGCTACTCTCCCACAGAGAAGTTGGTGCTGGCGGTGGTAATGTGTTCGAACAAACTGCGGCCCTACTTCGAGTCCCACACCATCGTAGTTCTGACAAACTACCCGCTCCGGCAGATCATGCAAAAGCCTGAATTCTCAGGAAGGATGGCAAAATGGGCAATCCAGCTGAGCGGATACGACATCAGGTACGAACCCAGGAGAGCGATCAAATCACAAGTCCTGGTCGACTTCGTTGCCGACTTCACCCCAACCCCCGAGGAAAGTGCAACCAAAGAAGTCTTAGCTGCCTCCAGCAACGGTATCGAGGAAGAGTGGCTGCTACACTGACGGAGCCTCGAACATGAGGGGAGCAGGACTCGGGGTTGTGCTAAAGTCGACAATGGGGGATATGATAGCCCAGGCAGTAAGATGCGATTTCGAAGCAACCAACAATGAATCCGAGTACGAAGCCCTCATATTCGGCCTGGAGCTAGCTGCCGACTTGTCTATAAAGAGAATCAAGGTACGTGCCGATTCCCTGCTCGTCATCAATCAGATCCTAGGAGTCTTCGAAGCCAAGGACGACAGGATGATCAGCTACCTCGGAATAGTCAAAACACTATCCGAGAAGTTTGACCAAATTGAATTTGAGCAGATCCCTCGCGAGCAAAACGCTTCGGCCGACGCCCTGGCAGGGCTAGGATCGACCTTGGACCGTCGAGAGTTCAGCAGCGTGCCACTGGTCCACTTGCTACAATCGGCCATCACCGAGGTATCAACAGCACAAGCCAAAGATTCTCCCCTAAAGACTGGGTATCAAAGAAGTATCATAATCCCGACGAGGCGAAAGAAGAAACCGAATCAAGCTGGACAAAGCCATACCTCGATTGGCTCGTCAAGGGAGAAGTTCCTAAAGATAAAGAAGAGGCCAAGGCCCTGAGGTCAAAAGCAACGCGTTTCGCCGTCGTCGATGGGATCCTGTTTCACAAATCCGCTGCGGGCTTCCTACATGATGCATAGAGAAAGAAGACGCTGAAGAGGTCATGAGAGAAGTCCACAGCGGAGATTGTGACAACCACACTGGGGGTCGGAGCTTGGCCAATAAAATTCTTAGGCAGGGGTGGTATTAGCCCACCATCCGTCAAGACGCTAACAAGTACGCCCAGTCTTGCGACGCGTGCCAGCGCCACGCCCCAGTACCTCACCAGCCACCAGAAGTCCTCCACCTGTCAATTACCCCCTGGCCTTTCATGAGATGGGGAATGGACATTGTAGGGAAACTACCCCTTTCCACGGGGCAGAAAGTATTCTTCCTAGCGATGATGGACTATTTCTCCAAATGGATCGAGGCAGAGGCCTTCCGTTAAATCAAAGACAAGCAGGTCATCTCCTTTATAAAGAGAAACATCTTGAGCAGATTCGGAGTGCCAGCGGAGATCACTTGCGACAACGACTCCCAATTCATAAGCAAAAGGATGCGCGATTTCTGCAAGGCATGGAACATTGACTTGGTCACTTCCACACCCAGATACCCTCAGGCTAATGGCCAGGCCGAGGCAAGCAATAAAGTCATCATCAACAACTTGAAGAAACGGTTGGCGAAAGCCAAAGGAAAGTGGGCGGAAGAGCTACCCTTCGTCCTATGGGCCGACCGCACTACACCCAAAGGCGCGACCGGCCAAACTCCTTTCTCCTTGGTGCACGGTTGCGAAGCCGTCATACCAGCTGAGGTCACGGTGCCTACCGCTCGGTACGGGCTCACCACATCCACAAGCAGCAAATAAGAATTGGAAGCCGACCTAGATACGGTCCAAGAGCTCAGAGAAGTAGCACATGCGCGCATCTCGAAATACCAGCAGCAGGTCGCAAGGAGCTACAACAAGAATGTTCGCGTTAAATGTTTCCAAGTGGGAGATTGGGTCTTACGTAAGGTGTTCCAAAACACCGCAGAATCCAATGCCGGCAAATTGGGACCAACTTGGGAAGGGCCGTATAAAATCACCAAGATGGTTGGAAATGGAGCATACCAGCTGGAATCCAGAGACGGCGAAGCAATCCCCCGAAGCTGGAACGCAACGCATTTAAAGAAGTATTACTTCTAAACTCAGTTGTTTTCGATAAAGTTTCAATCCTGTCTTTAACATTAGTTTTGAGACTTCTTTAGGACCTAGTTGTTTCCTTTTCAATAAAAGACTCAGGGGTCACCACCCCCAACGTCGATACATCATTTTTTAATACACAATCTAGAATTTGTCTTTGTTAATGATTTGATATGTTTCGCGAGAACACAACTCTCCCACAACTCAAAATCATCCCGTACAAAACATCTTTTAGGATCAAAACTTACGCGCAACTAGAAGCACATTACTTAAACCAACCACTGTACGTTTGCATGGTTGTACCGTCTAAATATGACGATGTCGTCACGCATACAACGTGATGAAGTAACCCATAAGTTGGTTACCCCCCATCTAAGTCTAATCAATGTAGTCACATTGGATTAGTACGGGAAGGGGAAAGCTATAGCACCGATAACCCGAGGCCACATTCGCAGGACGCCGTGAAAACAATACATCTTAAGGACTAAACTTATGGATCCAAAGGATGCCTAATCATAAACAATTATGCACGGACCTTTGCAGTAAACTAAGCGCAATAACCTTGAACTTATTTCGTAACGATAATGCGCTGGGGAAAAGTCACATAACGCTTTCCCCGGATGCTGATCTACTAACGCATCCAAAACCATCAAAAATTGCCGACCAAACGCAAATCAAAGTGATAAAAAAAACATCACAAGCAGATACCAAAAAGCGCCATACGGTGGGCGTCAAAATAATTAAGGCTAATATTTTTCGGCCTACGGCCAAAAATATTAGGAAAGTACTGGCTCACTAGCCAAAGAAGTAGCAAAGAAGTCTTAATCGATCAGATAGTTTAAACACAAGCAGAGAATATAAAGTTTGCATAAGAAGAGGGCAGGGGTGGTCAGTCATCAGTCGGGCTCGCGTTTCCTTCGGTTTTTTCTTCGACATCTCCATCCTTGGCATCCTCCACGTCATCCTTGGCCACTTCACCGACCTCGGCACCAGCATTCTCGGCTTCAGCTCCCGGAGTCCCAGCCTCCTTAGTCTCCTCAGAATCTTCTTTCTCAGCACCCTGCTCGGCGGCTTCCATAAACTCTTGACTTGGAGGAGGATTGCAGGATGGGAAATACTCTTCTAAGGACGCCTGCTCCGCGACAAGCACCCAGTTCGCGCCTCTACCTTCCGCCTGGTCCTGAAGAAGCTTCACTCGCGCCTTCAGAGTATAATACCCGGCCACCTGGGTCACTACCTTAGAGAAATGCTTGGCCGACCTCTTCGCCTCGTGCATCCAAGACTCTAGAGAAGCTTTCTCAGCTTGGAGATCTTCCATTTGCACCGACAGAGAACCAATGGAGGATTGAAACTTACGAACCTTCCGCTCAGATGCAGCGACGGCGTCCCGGGCACTCTTAACCTCGGCCTCAAGCCTAGACAGCTCATCGTGAGAACGGCTGTTTGTCGCCATCAGTTCCTGAAATGCCTAGGAGATACGCAACCCGGTAAGTCGAGAGAACACGGTTAAATGTGCGAAAAAGAACCAAAGAAGTACTAATAAAGAAAACAAGAAGGAGGAGGAATCAATTTACTAGTCTGAGAGTAGTCCCCACATGGCTAAAGGCGGCATCGAGGGACAAAGTTTGGAATTCTGCCTTGACGTTGGGCGACAGCTTATCACCAAAGATGCTCAGGAGATCCTTGGGTTCTCTCTTTTTGGTAGCAGGGGACGGGGTCTCTTCAATCCTTTTTCGCTTTGGAGGTTGGGACTTCTTAGAGTCTATCGAGGGGGTCGGGGAAGTCATAGCCTTGACACCGCTCGACCTTAGTCTCTTGACCATCCCAGCGGCGGACATGTCGATCTTGGCACTTACAAACGACCAACAATTAAACCATAGAGAGGCGAAGATCGTTAAAAAAGAAGAACTTCAGGGAGAAATGACAACCCCTAAACCTGATTTCTTTCCGGAAGAGCTTGCCATGTCAGAAGATTCTGGGGTTCTCTCTGCTTCAGTCTCGTCCTCGTCAAGATCCAACGCCTCCACCTCTCCTGCAGGATCTTCAGGTTCAGGTCGGATCTTTTTAGGCTTGCGTTTTTCGACCTCGACCGTCAGTAGCCGCCGGCAAACGCCTGTGTCAGTACTCCTGGAATTAATTCCCACCGGAACTGCATAAAGAAGAAAAGAAACCCAGATTAGAATTACTCACAGCACAAAATGAAGGGGATAACAGCAAAGAGAGGCACAGAGCCTTACGAGATGTGTTCCATCCATCTCGAAAGACCGCTAACACGTCGTCGTCTATGCCCCTTAAGGATTCTAATTCGATAAAAAAGAATCGAGCTTGCAGGCTTCGTGAAGGCATTTTGGTCTTAGGGATTAAGGGATTCTTAACATTCCGGGCATGAAGGGTGATCCTACCGGCTCTCTGAGGGACGATTTTATAGGCAAGAAGGAGTTCTCCCATGGTCATTCTAAGGCCCCGTTGCGCAGCAAGTTCGTCGATTCTAGCAAGCGTACGCCATGTCGTGGGGAGGATTTGACAAGGGGAAACTTTCAAGGTGCTAATGAACTCTCGGATAAAGTCAGAGAAAGGAAATTTCAAACCTAGGGAAAACGGGTAATCTAGGAAACAGACCCAACCCTTACGCACCCAATCGATCTTTTCAATGGTTGGAGCGTGGAATCGGGTTCCCCTGGGGAAACCCCCAAACGCGACCCAATCCGCGATTTCGTCCCGGGTCATGGCGCGGGGAAGAAGGTCTTCCTCACTAAGGGATTCAGAAGAGGTAAAGGGGGACCTTGGAGCCATGGTAAGCAAACAAAGAAGCAGAAAGGGGCGGAGTAGTACTTGGAGCGTTCGAAAGCGAAAAACAGAAGAGGAAGAAGAGAAGGCGGACACGAGCGAAGACGAAGATGGAAGGAAACAATGAAGAAAGGGGTTTAAGAAGAGGGTCTGCAAAATCCCGAAATTCGAGGTTGACCGCAACGTCAAATCAAGTAAATGCACCATTCGAAATTTGAAAGAGTTCAAATTCCAAACGCTGCATTTAGGGGTATTGTTGGGACCAGATTTTCCTCACAAAAGTATCAAGACCCGGTTGTTACTTCTTCATTACTTCTTCAGAGCACAGCGAGAGACGGCGAGAAGCGAAGTCGGTTAAACAAGATAGAATTGAAGATATAAGATAGATCTCTTAAAGATATTTCGTTAGGATTACGATTAGTTAGAATCTTGTATTATCATATCTTCTCTCACAAGATAGATCAATCCTCAAGGGCGCTATATAAATCGATTGTAAGCCCTAGAGCAGAGGGACGCTCTTTTGACACATTCCATCCCACTTTGAATACAATTCGCGAGCTTTTACATCAAACGTGTTCTTCGTGATTCACCTCGATCAGGCCCGATCTAGTTCAAGGTTCCCTTGGGTGAATTTTGGCTCAAACAATTTGCCATGATTGAAAGAGCTTAGACCTTAAGCATCTATGGTGATTTGCATGAATAGTGGAATTTGTGCTTAATTGTTGATCATGCATGCTAGAACCTACTTGGAACTTCGATTGATGATGAGAAATGGTTGATTTTGGATTTTAGGAGCAGGATAGAGTGATTTTTGGGTGAAATAGGTAGAGAAGTCGATTTTAGGATCGGACCGAGATGCCCAGAATCTCGGGTCCGATGTTGTGAAGTCGGTCCAAGACTCGGACCGAGGTTGAGAACCTCGGGCCCGACGTCTTGTGTTGGTCGGTCCTGTGCTATTTGGCTTTCTCTTGTATGAGTGTTGGATCGTAAGTCAGTTAATGAGGGCGTCCTTAACTGGGTTAAGGGCGTCCTTTAGTGCAGCGGAAAATAGACTTAACAGAATACAAGATAAGTGGACACGAGTATTTATAGAGGAACCCCACTAAGACCAACTAGTCTTATGGGTAAACCTCTACCTCCGTTGGAGGATTTTCAATAGCCGTCCCTTATCTTATTAAGAGCGAGTCCTTACAACTTAGGCGAGTCGTTACACTTCTCTGAGCTAAGCGTCCGTCCTTAGCCTCATTAGTAACACTCCTTTCAACCTAACAAGTAACCTAACACTCTTAGCTATAAGGAAGCTATCACTCACGTCTCTCACGGTTCGTTGTGAGAGACAAACTACAACTCTAATTGATTTGTGGTTTGTTTTGGATTTGATGTGGTTGGACTTTCTTTCTCTTGCTTCAAGCTCACTTGATCTTCTTGATCTTCGTTCGTGTTCTTGAATGCTTCGGGAGAGCTTGAGAGAAAGTCTTCAAAGTCCACTCTTGCACCCACATACCGCTATGCATACTCCTTGGAGAGTATTTATAGCGGAAGTGATTCTTGTCCTCTAGCGTCCTCTGAAACTTGGCAGGATCCTCGATCTTTGATCAACGGTGCGATGAGCGTCTTGAGGAAGTCAACTCTGTTGACGCTTGGGAAGCCTCCGCGTGGGTAGGGGACCATTGCTGGGAAAGCGACGTCTTTGGCATTGTCTACACGTGCCCAGACAAAGGAAGCTTCCTTCTGAGGACTAAGGCCGGACGATGATGTAATCATGTTGGGGCGGCCTTGATTTGAATTTGAACTTCGTCCGTATTTTGGCGCGCGTCCCTTCTTGATGAGGACTCCGTCCTATCTTGCGCAGGGACTCCGCCAATTACGTTTAGCTTTGGAAGTTCTGGTAACATGCGTCCCTACAGCATAGGGACTGCTGTTCACTTGTTGTCCTTTTCGCTCATGTGCGTCCACTGGACTTACCTGAGATCAAAACTTGGACAACTTATCAAATACATTTGAGTTTGTCATTATCAAAACAAGGGACGATTATTATTGGTTTAGATATTAACGACTGACGTCCTTAATATCGTCCCAACAATGAGCTTTAGGATTCATGAACTTGAATGTTGGTTAAGGCTTGTTTCTCATAGTATCTCTTGTAGCTTGACCATTGTGGTGTAATACATGTTGGATTTTGTGGATTAAGTGTCTAGAAGACAAGTATGGGGTCATTTTCTTGTGTGATAAGTTGTTAAGTTGTGAAAGCATGTGATCTTGTTGTGGTTGTATAGATCTTATCTTGTAGTTCTTTGCTTTGATTGTGTGTAGGTACCATGACAACCCGAGCATCTTCTTCAAGAATGGAGAAACCAACAAAGAAGTCCAAGAAGTCGTCGAAGAGGGTGCAAAGGATGGATGATGTGCGCTTTGAGGATGATGATGTGGCTCGAGAATATGAGGGACTCATGGGTCTATCTCACCACACCCGGTGGTTAGATTGGGATGCTATTAGAAAGATGAGTATGGATGAGGCTCTAGACCGCTGCTATTCTCACATTGGGCTTAATGTGATGCTAAGGTGGAACAACACTCATTATCCCGCCTTAACGTCCGAGTTTATGGCAACATTCAAGTGCACATATGAAGGAGTTGAGAGTGAGGGTATGTTGGGACCAGATTTTCCTCACAAAAGTATCAAGACCCGGTTGTTACTTCTTCATTACTTCTTCAGAGCACAGCGAGAGACGGCGAGGAGCGAAGTCGGTTAAACAAGATAGAATTGAAGATATAAGATAGATCTCTGAAAGATATATCGTTAGGATTACGATTAGTTAGAATCTTGTATTATCATATCTTCTCTCACAAGATAGATCAATCCTCAAGGGTGCTATATAAATCGATTGTAAGCCCTAGAGCAGAGGGACGCTCTTTTGACACATTCCATCCCACTTTGAATACAATTCGCGAGCTTTTACATCAAACGTGTTCTTCGTGATTCACCTCGATCAGGCCCGATCTAGGTCAAGGTTCCCTTGGGTGAATTTTGGCTCAAACAGTTTGGCGCCCACCGTGGGGCCGTGATCGGAACAATCACGCAAAGACGTACCGTTCAACACACCAACTTGAACTTCCCAATCGCAATGTCAGGCGATGGAAACGAGACTCCCAAAACTCCCCTTGCCGACCATGGCAAGGATCCCGAACTCCCTGGAAACCGGTCGCAAGACGAGGAGATGACTGACCTCAGGGAGCGGATGCAACTACTCCAAAAGGAGCTGAGCGACCAAAAGAGCTTCTACGACGCCCATGTAGAGCGCCTCACACGAGAAAACAGCCAGTTGAAGCAACAATATGAGGTCATGGCCACGGGTCGCCGGTCTCTTCGTGTTAATCGCCGCACTGAGGGCATAGTTAGAAGACACGACTTTGGTGGGGGAGAAGGAACGTCCAAGGAGGGCGAAGCTTTGGACGCGCGTGACAAAACACCGGTGCTACAAGAAGACGCCCCGGAAGCTTTCGCCCGGCACCGTCGTGAAGAAATTCTCCTTGGCAAAGATCCACCAAGGCGTCCCCGGTCAGAGGCTTGGAGACGCCAAACACCACCTCGGGATCACTCAAGCTCAATATTTCCCGAAATTCGAGGTTGACCGCAACGTCAAATCAAGTAAATGCACCATTCGAAATTTGAAAGAGTTCAAATTCCAAACGCTGCATTTAGGGGTATTGTTGGGACCAGATTTTCCTCACAAAAGTATCAAGACCCGGTTGTTACTTCTTCATTACTTCTTCAGAGCACAGCGAGAGACGGCGAGGAGCGAAGTCGGTTAAACAAGATAGAATTGAAGATATAAGATAGATCTCTTAAAGATATTTCGTTAGGATTACGATTAGTTAGAATCTTGTATTATCATATCTTCTCTCACAAGATAGATCAATCCTCAAGGGCGCTATATAAATCGATTGTAAGTCCTAGAGCAGAGGGACGCTCTTTTGACACAATCCATCCCACTTTGAATACAATTCGCGAGCTTTTACATCAAACGTGTTCTTCGTGATTCACCTCGATCAGGCCCGATCTAGGTCAAGGTTCCCTTGGGTGAATTTTTGGCTCAAACAGGGTATGATCTCCTTCCAAATGGGCAACGAGTTGCAAGAGCTCTCCCTAAGGAATTTGGCTACCTACCTTGGGTTTCCTTTTCCGAGAGATGAAGCTTTTGTTGACAACGAGAAGGTGGACTATCTTTGGAGATATGTAGCCGGAAGGAGTGAGATGAGGAAAGGAGCCTCAACAAATGAGATAGCAAGTCCACTCTTCCGAGTCATGATCCGAGCTTTGGGATGTGCCATCTTTGCTAAGCACGAGTTGAGTAAGCCGATGAAGGAAGAAGCCATGTTGCTTTACGAGATGTTGTTCCACAATGAGAAGCCAATGAACCACACATGGGAATGGGTGAAGATGGTGAGGGATTTCCAAAGTTCCTCATGGATTTATTTTGGAGGGATGATAGCCCGCTTGGCTCATCGTCTTGAGGTGGATTTGTCCACATACACGCCGGCCTCGAATGGTGTAGAGTTCATGGATCTAAAGTATTTCAAGAAAGCCAACATCATCAAGGAGAAGCAAGTAACCGGTGCCACCACCTATCTAGCGCCTCATTCCAACTTTGACAAGGTGCACATTCCTTTGGGGCCACGCCTCTTTGACCTCACAAGCTACTATAATTGGTTTCAAGTGTGGGCGGGTAAAGAGAATCCTTATGGAGAGCCGGAGGGGACACTTGAGTGTTGAAGACGAGCACAACACATTCGTTTCACTACCCCTCAATCTTCTCCGGACACCGAAGATGAAGAGCCCAACCAATTTGAGTTTGCAAGGAGGGAGGCCATGGATGTTGACTCGCCTCCCGAAGAAGAAGATGGCGGATACCGCAATTTTCTCACCGACCAAGCTCCAACACTACTCGACCGAGATGCAAGCCACCTCAGGCCCGACGTCCATCAACGTCGGTCCGACACATACTTGCCCGATCCGGTTCCTAGAGGTTATGAGAGAGGAGAGGGAAGTGGAGCAAGGCAAGAGCAACCAAGCTATGGAGGGTACGAAGGGTATGCCCAATGGTATGGGCCCGGAATGGTCTTCCCCGAACCTCAACAATCGGTGGACATGAACTTCCTAGCCAACCAATTGGCTCACCTTCAACTCCAACAATCACGCATGCTACAAGAGGCACCCCAACTCAACCTTCAACAACAACATCTCAACTTTCAACAACCACAACTTTCCCATCAACAAGAAGACTTCCAAACCCAATTTGAAGAAGTGAACCGCAACATTGCTTACACGAGGCATGATGTGGACGACTTGAGAGCGGTAGAGGACCAAAGATGGAGCGTTCAAGAAAGCTTCAATGAATGGATGACCGGGAACTACTCTTCCCGCGAGGACCAATGGACGCGCCCCGCCCCTCAACTTCAACCGCCAATTCAAGATCCTTTCCATGCCCATGTGTACGAGAGAGAGAGGCAAACACGGCTCCAAAGGGGACGACGCCGAGGACATCCTCCAAACTAAGCCTCAACATGCCATTCAAGAATAAGAAATTGTGAGTTCTCTTGACTCTTATCCTTTACTTTTGAGTATTGATTTCTTTGTTTTGATGAGGACATCAAAATTTTAAGTATAGGGTGGGTTAGTAGCTCATAATTTCATGTGTAGGTTTCTTGTGTTTGTTCTTGTTTTGTTAAGGGATGTTTTCTTTTGGATAGTGGCATGATGTGATGCATGGATGATGATTGAATTTGATGGCATGAATGGATGAGTCTGTTTTGTTTTTGAGAAAATTTTTGCAAAAATCCATAAAAATTCGAAAATTTGTGTGAAAAAGTCAAAAAGATTTTGTTTTGGACTAGGAATTCCCATCTTAGATGTGTAAAGAAGGCTAATGATGATGTGAGCATGTAAATTCCTTTGCATATTTTTGGATGGTTTAGCCTCTAAATGGATGTTGTTTTTTATGTGATATGATGTCTTGCATGTTTTTATTGAGCACATGAGTTCTAGGATGAGTTTTGATGCAACTAAGTTTGAGTGAACCTTGTGAGATGATTTTTGGCCATTTAAGGGATACTTGTTCGTATTGCATATCCCTCATTTTTTTGTGTGGATTAGCTCATGCATGCTTAGTAAAACTTGCTATTGAGGTGTTTATCTATTTTCCAAGACCAAAATGAGATTTGTTCTATGCTTTGTCACATTGATTTGAACTTTATTTCATTTAGTCACAAAATATTCCATATCCTACCTTGAAGATAAACCGTTGTTTGTAGCCCCGTTTTAGCCTTAGACCTTTGTTTGAAACTCCTCAAAAATATGATTCCTAGCCTATATGACTTGACCCTTATGGGATTGGACTTTAGTGAGAGGTTTTGGAAGAATATTTGGAGAGTTGAGATTCTCTTTGGTGAAGGCAAAAGAATGGAGTATAAACCAAGTGGGTAGTGCATCTTTGTTGTGAAGAAGGAAAGAAGAGTTGGAAAAAATAGTGGATTGAAAGCAAAGTGCTTGAGTGAAAAGAAAAGGGTACCGACCGAGTTGAAGTGCACATCGGGCGCGAGTTAGTGCAAGTCGATCCTATGTGTAAAGTGTGAAAAATCCAACAAAAAGTGTAGTGCAAAGATGAAGTGGAATGTTAAGTGAAAAGTGGGTTGAGAAAAGAAAAAAAAGAAAAGAGAGAAATCAAAGTCTTTTGGGTGAGTGAAATTGAAAGTGGAATAATTTGGTGAAGTTGGTGAGAGACTAGAAAGTTCAATCCCCATTGTAAGCACCACAAGACCAAAATAATTCCCACCTTGAGAAACACCAAAAGCCCCATTACAACCCGGCCGAATGGAACCTCTTTGAGGACCTCCATTGAGCCAAGTTCATATTCTTTGTGTGCATTGTAATAGGCATCTCTAGGTGGAGGAATTGGTGATATTAGCTTCAATAGTAAAGTCTTTGCTTGCATGATTGTTGAGTCTGAGTGTTCATTGCTAAGCCTAAACACATGATGAGTGATACACATTTTGACATACCTAAAGTGAGGCTTTGTTGCATTAGACTTTATTCCTTGAACACTTGATCATGTGTGATGACGTAATCTTGCTAGCATATCTATCACTTGTTCTTACTTGTGTTTTTCATAAGAGGCTTTACTTGAAGATTGCGCTTCGGTCTTGTTTACATTGTTATTGCTTGAGGACAAGCAAGTTTAAGTATGGGGTATTCCGATGTCTCTCATTTTGGTGGTGTTTTAGTAGTTAATTTCCCTTGTAAATATGTGTCTATTGTTCCTTTCTTTGTTAGTTTTGTCCCTTTTTAGCTTAGTTCCCGATTTTCTATGAGATTCGGAGACTCCGCGAGTTTGTTGTGTTTTGTAGGTAAAATGGCGCATTTGAGGACGTTTTGGAGGAGTTTCTAAGGAGGAGCAAAGCTAGGGAGCAAAGGAGCGGAAGAGCCATGCAAAGAACGAAGAGGAGCTCAAGGAAAACCAAGGAAAGAAGAGGATCGAGGCCCCGGAACGACGTGCCCAACAAGTTGGGCCCGAGTTGGCGCTTTAGAGGCTCGGACCGACGTTGGCAACGTCGGGCCCTAGGTCCACCTGTGTCGATCCAAGTCGGCTTAAGTGAGGATTGGGCTCCAAGGCACATTATTGTGATCTTCCACTTTTGCCCTTCTTCTAATTTTGGAATTCCTTGGTCCCCAATCAAAGGAGAGGATAATTAGAGGGAGCTTAGAGGAGTTTAGGGGGATCCACATCTAATCACTCTCAAAGGGCTCAAAGGAAGACTTGGAGAGCAAGGAGGAGAAAGGAAGAGGAGAAGAGGAGAGAAATCGGTGGAGTTCTAGGAGAGATTAGTGAGTTTGAACTTGTTTTGCTTTTTTTTAGTGGATTTGAGACTTGGATATTGTGAACCCCTTTGAGTTGAATGCAATTTGGCTTTTATTTGATTTTGATGATTGAGATTTGCTTGCTTTTCTATTTGATTGCTTTTTACTCTTACTTGATGGAGTAGATTCCATAGTCATTGGCTATGGGGGAATCCCCTAGCTAGGATTGGGTGTGAGCCCCCAATTCCATAGCCTTGAGTGTTTGATCTATGAATCCTCTCTACATTGAGCTTCAATTCTCTTGTGAGAACAAGGGATCTAGGGCTTGTGGTTGGTAAGAGTAAGCGAAAGCGATCACGAGCCCATCACTAGACCTAGCATCGAAGGAGAGTGAAAACTCCCTAAGGTCGAAGTGTAGAGTGGAGGGATCGAAGGCAAACAACATCGATTGGTGGATCGTTAGTACTGAGGGACGTCCTTTACTTTGGTAAAGGCGTCCTTAGGTTAGGCGTCCCTACGAGGAGTAAGGGCGTCCTTGAGTAATGCAGCGGAAATTAAGTACTAAACAGATAATAGATGAACGCAGTGAATTATAGAGGAACCACTCAAGACCAAGTAGTCCTTGAGTGTAAACCTCTACCTCCTTGGAGGATTTTTGAATAGTTCTTTCCTTTCTATTGAACGATCTTACAGTTGTACTGGCGAGCCTTTACAATTCTCTGACACTTAGCTTTTCCCTAAGTTCACTTGTAAAGAACTCCTTTAAGCCTACAACTTAAGCTAGTTCAATCTACTAAAGGACTCTATTCCTACGTTCTGCAGTACTTCGTAGAACTCTCTCTCTCTCTTTCTGGGTTTTCTGTTACAAACTGTTTTTGTGATTTGGTTACAAGTCTCACTCGATCTAACACAAGTTCTAGCACTGTTCTTGAGTTCTTGAGTTAGTTCTTCGTGTTCTTGAGTGAGTCGCTTTCCTTTGATTCTCTCTGAATATTCCTGAAAGCGTTAACTTCACAATAAATGCCTTGGGGCTATTTATAGGACTTGGGGAAGGGCGTCTTTTCACTGGGACGATCATGCCCTTCATGGACGTGGCTACAGGATCTTCCTCCACGTAGTAGGGCGGTGATGAGGAAGCTTCCTGTATCCAATTGTGTATGATGAAGTCCGCTACAGGATCGGTCGCCACGTGTTGATGAACTCTGCAACAGGATCGTCCGCCACGTAGTGTTGGACTCCGTTACAGGATCGGTCTCCACGTGTCCTTGGATGATCAAACATTGTCGAGTGATGTCATCCTGTCGGCTAGTGAGTAAGGACTCCTTTCTTGCGTTCCTACTTGCTTGGGACTCCGTCCTTGCTCAAGTAGTCTCTAGCTGGTCCTTACTTCCTGTTAGCTAGCGTTCCTAAGCTTATGGGACGTCCATACACACTTGTTGTCCTTTTGGTTACTGGCGTTCCTAAACACTTGGACAACTTTAGAATCAAAGTGAGTTTGTCATATCAAAACTAAGGGACGGTTGTTTGGTACACTAACAAGTACGCAAGCGTTCTTGATAGCGTCCCAACATCGATCTCATAAGGATCAACACTTATTAGCTGAATTGGGGTGGAATCACCCAAGTCTAGTTAGGGAAGGAACCCAAAAACCCAAGACCGATCTACCATATTGGCCAAGACCGAGTTCCCCAGTACATCGGGCCCGACTTCCCCAGTGTCGGTCCCGGCCAAACTCGCATCGATCCAACCTCGGACCGAAGTGACCAAAGTCGGTCCGGGTTGTCCCCTTTGATTTTCCTTGTTTTTGCCATTCTTTTACCTCTTTTTAGTCTTCTTGGTACACTCAACGCACGAACTCCCGTGTGTTCGACACCCTACCCTTGTACTACAATTGGGGTTCGGTTTATAAATTTAAATTTTGATATAATCCGATCCGGACGACCCCCATCAGCGTCCTTACCAGCGTCCTTCAGCAGAGTCCCTCAGCTCTTGAGCAGAGTTCTTCAGCAGAGTCCCTCAGCTCTTTAGTAGAGTCCTCAGCAAAGTCCCTAAGACTCGTTTGCTTTATTCTTCTTGTCTTTCCTTTTCCCCAATTAGCTAATGGATAAGTATTACCTTTTGTAGTAGAGACAAGAATATTAGATCAGATTAGTTGTTTGGTCATTTATAGTATGCATAGGGTATTGGGCCAAGACTTGCATGTTTTAGGCCCGGCACAAAAATGCTAGGGTTTCCTTTTGTTGCCTAAGAGCCTCCACTATATAAGGAGCTCTCCCCTCTTGTAATCTTCACGTTTGCAATCAATGAGTTTTGGCTTGAATCTAGTGATACCTCTTCCCCAAAACCGTGAACGTCAACCCTTCTATCCCTCTTCTCCGACGCCCTCCTTTCCCCGACCTCCGGTCGCTTCCTCGTTCGACGGCGAGTTCTTTCACCCGTCGAGTCCTTACCGCCGTCCCTATCTCCGCCACCAGCGTCCCTACCACATCCACCAACGTCCCTACCATCGCCCCTCTCCCAGCGTCCCTACCGTAGCTACCAGCGTCCCTACCACAGTTACTAGCGTCCCTACTGCAGCACAACTACCAGAGTCCCTACCGCAGCTACCACAGTCCCTACCACAGTCACCAGCGTCCCTACCGCAACACAGCTACCAAGTCCCTACCACAGTCACCAGCGTCCCTACCGCAGCACAGCTACCAGAGTCCCTTCCACAGCTACCATAGTCCCTACCGCAGCTACCAGAGTCCCTACCTCAGCTACCAGCTTCCTTACCTTCCTCAACTCAGCTTCCGCTTCTCTATGCTTCCCTCAATAGTCGGATAAGGCCCAACTTGTAACCTAGATCCTTGTCCGAGCGAGTCCTTCTAGGAGTCCCTAGAAGGCGAACGCATCACCTGTGATCCGGTTTTACCGTCCACGCCACCACGTTCCGTGGGATTTTCATGCCACCTCGTTCCGTGATGCAGATAGCCAAAAATCAGTGTGCAAATAGAATCTACCAATTATATTCAATAATTTCACTTTTCAAGTTGCTTCATGATTTTAGGGTTTTCCACTTTCACGCACTATGCTTTGAGTCTTCTTGTTCATTTGATTTCTCTTTACTTCAGCTCATAATATGTCCTCTTCAAGCATGAGTATACAGTGCTACACAAGAAAAGTCCGAACTAGGAACAAAACTTACTCGAGAATTCGAAAACATATAGCTAGGACTTGTGGGGAGGAAGAATCACCAGTCGAAAGACAACCCTATAGCACCCCGAGAATTTATAAGGCATTGAGGTGCTCCCCATGCTAACAAAAGCTCTTCCTTTTCATGGTTCGAGAGGTCAAAAGCACTATGAAGTTAAGCGTGCTGGGGCAAGAGTGGTACCAGGATGGGTGACCTCCTAGGAAGTCTCTCGGATTGGCATGGGATAGCGCTTCTAGGGCCTCAGGCCTTACAAACCCACACGCTAATGTAAGTGAGCTAGCTTAGAGAGGAAGAGTTTTCAAAAAGGAAATTGATTTGATTGATGACAACAAATCATTAAAAATGAAGCCTTTCTACCGACTGTCTAGGATTCCCTAAGGGGAATGTCTCCCAAACCGGGTCTATTTGAAATTACATCATGAACCAAAATAAGGTTGAATGCGTACGCGTACGAAGAATTTGTTTTTAATGTACTAATGCAGGGACTAAGAAGTAGGAGGCAGTTGGAAAAAGGAGAAATAGACCTACGTGTTGGAAATGGAGCAAGGGTTGTTGCTATTACCAGGAGATTTTAGTCTATTTTTACCTTCGGGTTTAGTTTTGGAACTAAGTAATTGTTATGTTGTTCCTACTATTACTAAAAACCTTGTTTCAGTTTCAAGTTTATATTCTGAAGAATTTGAGTTTGATTATTAAGAATGGAAGTATGTCCGTTTTTAAAAATGAAATCTTCTATGCTTGCGCTCCAATGGTTAATGGATTTTTTGTAATAGATCTCAAATCAGAATCGTATAACATTAATACTAAAAGGAAAAAATCAAATTGTTTGAGTGGGTCCTCTCTATGGCATTGTCATATAGGTCATATTAGCTTGAATTGCATGAAGAAGCTCCATAAAGATGGAATTATAAAAGATATGGATTGTGAATCTATTGATTTATGTGAATCATGCTTGATGGGTAAGATGATAAGGTCAGCTTCCAAAGGAACAAATGAAAGGGCTAATGAACTTTTGACCATAATACATACTGATGTATGTGGGCCAATGAGTACAGAATCTAGAGATGGCTATAGATATTTCATTACATTTACAAATGACATGAGCAAATATGGGTATATTTATCTTATGTCACATAAACCGGAAGCCTTTGAAAAGTTCAAGGAATTCCAAAATGAAGTAGAGACTCAAACAAGCAAAAGGATAATAGCACTTCGATCCGATTGTGGTGGTGAATACTTAAGTCATGAATTTGATCATCATTTGAAAAATTGTGGGATTGTAACACAATAGTCTACTCCACGGACACGACAATTGAATGGTGTGTCTAAAAGAAGAAACAGGAGCTTGCTGGACATGGTTCGATCTATGATGAGTTTTGTTGACCTTCCGGTGTCCTTCTGGGGATATGCACTCACGACTGTTGTATTTACACTATACAGGAAGGACTATAGACAAGACCCCATATGAGATATGGACTGGAAAAGTTCCAAAGTTGTCTTTTCAGAAAATATGGGGGTGTGAAGCTTATGTAAAGCACTTACAAACTAATAAGCTTGCACTTAAATCAGACACATGCTATTTTATAGGATGTCCGAAAGGTAGTTTTGGATATTATTTCTACAATCCCACTACACAAAAGGTGTTTGTTGCAAGGGATAATGTCTTTGAAAAGAGAGTTTATTTCCAAAAAGTCAAGTGGGAGAAATATTCATCTTGAACCGACTCTTGATCAAAAGCAACAAACACAACAACAAGATGACATTGTTGATGTCGAGGATGAGATGAATTTGTTTGAAGGCCAAAAGTCTGATGTTATCCAAGAACCTGAACAAAGTCCTCAAGAAGCAGATCCACAAATAGTTGTTGAAAATGTTGAAATCTCAGTTGTTGAACCAGTTGAACCCTTACGTAGATCAAACAGGCAAAGGTTTCAGCCAAGACGATATGATATTTCATCTTGACCGAAAAGCCTTGATGTTCTAATGTTAGAACATGGTGAGCCTGCTACCTATATACAAGCAACGACAGGTCCAGACTCCAAGAAATGGCTTGAGGCCATGAAATCTGAAATGGATTTCATGTTTGAAAATCAAGTCTGGGACTTGACAGATTTGCTAGATGGGGTAAAACCCATAGGATACAAATGGGTTTTCAAACTTAAGACTGACAAAAATGGAAAGGTATATGTATAAAAAGCAAGATTAGTTGCTAAAGGTTTTAAACAGATTCATGGTATTGACTATGGTGAAACATTTTCACCAGTTGTCATGATTAGATCCATAAGGATAATCCTAGCTATTACCACTTATTATGATTATGAGATTTGGAAAATAGATGTTAAAACCGCTTTTCTAAATGGTATTTTGGAAGAGGATGTGTATATGACACAACCAGAGGGTTTTGAGGATCTTGATCATGCTAGGAAGGTATGTAAGCTTAAGAGATCTATCTTTGGGCTTAAGCAAGCATCTAGGAGTTGAAATCTTCGTTTTGATGAAAAGATCAAAGAGTTTGATTTCATCAGGTGTGAAGAAGATCCTTGTGTATACGAGAAGTTTAGTGGGAGTAAGGTGGCTTTCCTAATCTTGTATGTGGATGACATACTGCTTATTGGGAATGACATTCCGATGTTACAGTCCATTAAGGAATGGCTGAACAAATTTTTCTCAATGAAAGACTTGGGAGAGCTTCGGATCGTAAGTCTGTTAAAATGGGCGTCCTTAGATGCAGCGGAAAATAGACTTAATAGGAAACTGAATACGATAATGGACACAAGTACGTATAGAGGAACCCCACTAAGACCAACTAGTCTTATGGGTAAACCTCTACCTCCGTTGGAGGATTTTCAATAGCCGTCCTTATCTTATTCAGAGAGAATCCTTACAACTTAGGCGAGTCGTTACACTTCACTGAGCTAAGCGTGCGTCCTTAGTCTCACTAGTAACACTCCTTTCAGCCTAACAAGTAACCTAACTCTCTTAGCATATAAGGAAGCTAACACTCACGTCTCTCACAGTCCGTTGTGAGAGACAAACTACTTTTCTAACTATTTTGTGGTTTGGTTTGGATTTGATGAGGTTGGACTTTGTTTCTCTTGCTTCAAGTTCACTTGATCTTCTTGATCTTCGTTCTTCAACTTGAATGCTTCGGGAGAGCTTGAGAGAAAGTCTTCAAAGTCCACACCGCTATGCATACCCCTTGGAGCGTATTTATAGCAGTATTGGTTCTTGTCCTCTAGCGTCCTCTGAAGCTTGGGCAGGATCTATCGTCTTCCTCCAACGGTGCGATTTGCATCTTGAGGAAGTCAAATTTGTTGACGCTTAGGAAGCCTCCGCGTGGTCAGGGGACCATCTCTGGGAAAGCGACATCTTTGGAGTTGGTCACATGTGCCCAGACATAGGAAACTTCCTCCTGAGGACTACGGCCGAATGTGATGTAATCATGTTGGGGCGGCCTTGGTTTGAATTTGAACTTCGTCCGTATTTAGGCGCGCGTCCATTCTTGATGAGGACGCCGTCCTATCTACGCAAGGACTCCATTCTTTTATTCAGCTATGGAAGTTTTGATGGAGTGCGTCCCTATAACTTAGGGACTCCCGTTCACTTGTTGTCCTTTTCACTCATGTGCGATCATTATTGGTTCAGATATTAATGACTGTCGTCCTTAATATCGTCCCAACAATTTCCCCCTTTTTGATGATGACAAACTCTTTTAAACAATGCGCACAAAGTGAAGCTTTTAGCATGAGACTACACTTTATCGTCTTATGACTAAGGTTGACATGCAAATCAGTTTTAAGTGCGTCCTAACTTATTCTATACTACCGTCCTTTGGACTTGGCCGAAATTCCCCTTAAACACATGCTTTCTATGATAACTTAAAATGAACGCATATCTACAAAACTATACTTCCCCCTTTTGGCATCATCGAAAAGGAGAACAAGTGATAAAGCATGCAAGCACCAAGTCCTAACTAAAGAAAGGAACACTTAGACACAATGAAATGTATAGTAATGAACGTATTCAAGAGAAATAGAAGGCAAAACAGCCAAGTACGATCATTATAGACAATCAACACAAATTGTTCAAAAAGGGGACATCGTCCCAACGTCTTGACACATGAAACAAAAAGAGATTAAATTCTTCAGGGGTTGGAAGGGAGGAGTGATCATTGGCGGGGACGATTGCCAAGAGCCTTTAGAGTCTGGACGTGCAGATCATTGGACTCCGCCAGCAGCTCATTGTTGCGTTCCAAGAGGTCTGTGTGCTGATGGAGGGTCTCGTGGACTTGCTGGATGAGGTCTATCATCATGCATTGGTTTTCAATCATCATCCCTGTTGGGACCAGATTTTCCTCACAAAAGTATCAAGACCCGGTTGTTACTTCTTCATTACGTTTTCAGAGCACAGCGAGAGACGGCAAGGAGCGAAGTCGGTTAAACAAGATAGAATTGAAGATATAAGATAGATCTCTTAAAGATATTTTGTTAGGATTACAATTAGTTAGAATCTTGTATTATCATATCTTCTCTCACAAGATAGATCAATCCTCAAGGGCGCTATATAAATCGATTGTAAGCCCTAGAGCAGAGGGACGCTCTTTTGACACATTCAATCCCACTTTGAATACAATTCTCGAGCTTTTACATCAAACGTGCTCTTCGTGATTCACCTCGATCAGGCCCGATCTAGGTCAAGGTTCCCTTGGGTGAATTTTGGCTCAAACAGTTTGGCGCCCACCGTGGGGCCGTGATCGGAACAATCACGCAAAGATGTACCGTTCAAAACACCAACTTGAACATCCCAATCGCAATGTCAGGCAATGGAAACGAGACTCCCAAAACTCCCCTTGCTGACCATGGCAAGGATCCCGAACTCCTAGGAAACCGGTCGCAAGACGAGGAGATGACTGACCTCAGGGAGCGGATGCAACTACTCCAAAAGGAGCTGAGCGACCAAAAGAGCTTCTACGACGCCCATGTAGAGCGCCTCACACGAGAGAACAGCCAGTTGAAGCAACAATATGAGGTCATGGCCACGGGTCGCCTGTCTCTTCGTGTTAATCGCCGCACAGAGGCCATAGTTAGAAGACTCGACTTTGGTGGGGGAGAAGGAACTTCCAAGGAGGGCGAAGCTCTGGACGCGCGTGACAAAACACCGGTGCTACAAGAAGACACTCCGGAAGCTTTCGCCCGGCACCGTCGTGAAGAAATTCTCCTTGGCAAAGATCCACCAAGGCATCCCCGGTCATAGGCTAGGAGACGCCAAACACCTCCTCGGGATACTTGGCCGGATGGGGGGGGAGACTGACGAGGAAGATTTCGAAAGGCGGAGGCCCACAGACCTCAACGCAACCATACGGAGAAAGGTAACAGAGTAGATCGGGGTCATCGCTGATCAACTCCGAATCGGTCGAAAATGTTTCCAACCTCTAGAACCTGAAGCCCTCGATGGCTTCGACGAGTCTCCTTTCTCCCGCCGCATCACCAGAGTGGAGATACCAAAGAAATTCACCGTACCGAACATGACTCCATACAATGGCACCTCTGACCCTGACGAGCACGTCGCGATCTATAAACAGAAGATGATGACGAGTGCAGTCCCGTCATACTCCAAAGAAGCGGTGATGTGCAAGGGGTTTGGCACAACTTTAATGGGTCCAGCACTGACTTGGTTCATAAAACTACCACGCGGTAGCATTGGTTCTTTCGCCGAACTATCGGACTCCTTTCGCACCCAGTTTGCCAGCAGCCACAAATTCGAGAAGCAGTCCAGCGACCTCTACCGGATCCGTCAGAAACAACAAGAGACTACCAGAGAATTTCTGGAACGGTTCAACCGCGAAAAAGTCTCGATACAGTCTTGTGATGTTACTACCGCAGTGGAGGCATTTAGGCAGGGGATCATCCCCGATGGCGGCCTATACAAAGAACTTATCAAACACCCATGCTACACCTTTGAAGAGGTTCAAGCCAGGGCCCTAGCTCACATCAGGCTAGAGGAAGACAGGACCTTGCGAAAAAGAACTTCAGAAGTTGAGAAGTACGAGAAAAGGGGTCCAGGCGACGGCCGTAAAAGCTCGGCTGATCAGAGAAAGGATCGTCGAACACACCCGTATTCACGCCCTAGCCACAGGCAGGTGAATACAGCCAGGGCGCGACAGGCGGACGATCAATACCGCGACCCACCACCACCGTCGTTGGAATCACTCAAGCTCAATATTTCCACGGATAAGCTTCTGCGAAACATGGCGAAACAAGGGGAGTACGTGAGGTGGCCACGAAAGGACAAGGCCCCGAAAGCCGACAGAGACACCACCAAGTGGTGCGACTACCACGAGTACCACGGCCACTGGACCCGAGATTGCATCATTCTCAGGAAGGAATTATCTCGCCTTGTCGCAGAAGGAAGAATCAAGGATGTAGCACCTGATTCCCAAGTTCCCAAAGAAGTAGTAGAGAGCCTGCAGTCCGAACCAAGAAGAAGAAGGGATCCCCCGACACCCGACAAAGTTGTCAATGTTATCTCAGGGGGTTCGAACATCTGCGGTCTCACTTACTCGGCAGCAAAGCGTCACGCACTCAAGGGCAGTTTCGATCGCCCGCGTCAGTCCGGACGCACCGGTGGGGGATCGTCGGGGCCCGCTATTGTCTTCGACGACAGCGACGCGGACTTTTCCGTCGAACCCCACCACAATGGCCTGGTGATATCCCTGCACAAGGGGAACGTGCTAATGAAAAGAGTCCTAATTGATACCGGAATCTCCACCAACCTGATGACGCTCGATGCTTTGAAGGAGATGGGGTTGTCCGAGAGCGACATCCACAAACACCCGGTGCCACTAGTAGGTTTCAGCGGCGAGGTCAAACACACAGTAGGGGACATTGCCCTCACCACCTTTGCCAAAGGGGTTAACAAGCAGGTCGACTTCCTCGTGATGGATTGCCCTTCCTGCTATAACGTCATCCTAGGACGACCGTGGCTACACGACATGAAAGCCGTCGCGTCCACTTACCACCAAACTGTGAAGTTCCCAACGCCATGGGGAATAGAGGAAATCCGCGGGGATCAAAGGTTGGTTAGGGAGTGCTACAAAGCGGCCCTCAAGCCAACCACCCTAAGGCCGGAAGCATAGCAATTACAGAGCGTCACCCCTCCACCAGCACAGATCGAAACTGAAGAAAAAGCGGAGGAGGTGACTCTTGAAGAAGGCAAGGTGGTGAAGATTGGAGAAAAATTGGAACCCACCATCAAAGAAGAATTAGTAAGGTTCCTGAAAAGTCACAAAGATTGCTTCGCTTGGAGCCATGAAGATATGACAGGGATCGATCCCTCCATCATCACGCACAAGCTCAATGTCAACCCCGAACACCCACCGGTCAAGCAGAAAAGGTGGAGGTTCGCACCAGATCGGGTCCAAGCGATCGAGGAAGAAGTAAAGAAGTTGTTAGGAACAGGAAAGATCAAGGAGGTAAAGTACCCAAAATGGCTAGCCAACGTAGTGGTGGTACCAAAGAAAAATGGAAAGTGGTGGGTATGTGTAGACTTCACCGACCTCAACAAAGCCTGTCCCAAGGACTCGTTCCCTCTGCCCCACATTGACACTATGGTGGACGCCACAGCTGGGTACGAACTCTTAACCTTCATGGACGCTTTCAGCGGTTATCACCAAATTCAGATGGAGCCACAGGACCAGGAAAAGACCTCATTTATTACAGGGCAGGGCACCTACTGCTACCGGGTGATGCCCTTCGGTCTCAGGAACGCCGGGGCGACATGCCAACGACTAGTCAACCAGATGTTCAAGGACCAAATCGGTAAAACCATGGAAGCATACATCGACGATATGGTGGTAAAGAGCGCAGAAAGTTCCCTACACAGGAGCCATCTCGAAGAGACCTTCAAAATCCTGGAGAAATACAACATGAAACTAAATCCGCAGAAATGCATCTTCGGAGTACAGTCTGGTACCTTCCTGGACATGTTGTGACCAAACGGGGGATTGAGGCTAGCCCAGATCAGGTACGAGCAATCGCCTCCCTGAAATCCCCCCGAACTGTGAAAGACGTACAGAAGTTAGCTGGAAAGATAGCCGCTCTGAACCGGTTCATCTCCAAATCCTCAGACAAGTGCCGGCTGTTCTACGAAGTCCTAAAGAAGAACAAGAGTTTCCAGTGAACCGAAAAACACGAAGCTGCCTTCGAGGAATTAAAGAAGTATTTTGCTAACCCCTTCCTGTTGGCCAAACCGGTCCCTGGAGAAGTTTTGCAGCTCTACATAGCAGTATCAGATAACGCCTTGAGCGGGGTACTCGTCAAGGACGAAGAAGGCCAGCAAGTTCCAGTCTACTTCGTGAGTAGAACCATGGTGCCGCCAGCAACACGCTACTTTCCCACAGAGAAGTTGGTGCTGGCGGTGGTAATGTGTTCGAACAAACTGCGGCCCTACTTCGAGTCCCACACCATCGTAGTTTAGACAAACTACCCGCTCCGGCAAATCATGAAAAGCCTGAATTCTCAGGAAGGATGGCAAAATGGGCAATCCAGCTGAGCGGATACGACATCAGGTACGAACCCAGGAGAGCGATCAAATCACAAGTCCTGGCCGACTTCGTTGCCGACTTCACCCCAACCCCCGAGGAGAGTGCAACCAAAGAAGTCTTAGCTGCCTCCAGCAACGGTGCCGAGGAAGAGTGGCTGCTACACAGTGACGGAGCCTCGAACATAAGGGGAGCAAGACTCGGGGTTGTGCTAAAGTCGACAAAGGGGGATATGACAGCCCAGGCAGTAAGATGCAATTTCGAAGCAACCAACAATGAAGCCGAGTATGAAGCCCTCATATTCGGCCTAGAGCTAGCTGCCGACTTGTCTATAAAGAGAATCAAGGTACGTGCCGATTCCCTGCTCGTCATCAATCAGATCCTAGGAGTCTTCGAAGCCAAGGACGACAGGACGATCAGCTACCTCAGAATAGTCAAAACACTATCCGAGAAGTTTGACCAAATTGAATTTCAGCAGATCCCTCGCGAGCAAAACGCTTCGGCCGACGCCCTGGCAGGGCTAGGATCGACCTTGGACCCTCGAGAGTTCAGCAGCGTGCCACTGGTCCACTTGCTACAATCGGCCATCACCGAGGTATCAACAGCACAAACCAAAGATTCTCCCCTGAAGACTAGGGTATCAAAGAAGTATCATAATCCCGACGAGGCGAAAGAAGAAACCGAATCAAGCTGGACAAAGCCATACCTCGATTGGCTCGTCAAGGGAGAAGTTCCTAAAGATAAAGACGAGGCCAAGGCCCTGAGTTCAAAAGCAATGCGTTTCGCCGTCGTCGATGGGATCCTGTTTCACAAATCGGCTGCAGGCTTCCTACAACGATGCATAGAGAAAGAAGACGCTGAAGAGGTCATGAGAGAAGTCCACAGCGGAGATTGCGGCAACCACACTAGGGGTTGAAGAAGCAGGTCAAAGACAAGCAGGTTATCTCCTTTATAAAGAGAAACATCTTGAGCAGATTCGGAGTGCTCGCGGAGATCACTTGCGACAACGGCTCCCAATTCATAAGCAAAAGGATGCGCGATTTCTGCAAGGCATGGAACATTGACTTGGTCACTTCCACACCCAGATACCCTCAGGCTAATGGCCAGGCCGAGGCAAGCAATAAAGTCATCATCAACAACTTGAAGAAGCGGTTGGCGAAAGCCAAAGGAAAGTGGGCGGAAGAGCTACCCTTCGTCCTATGGGCCGACTGCACTACACCCAAAGGCGCGACCGGCCAAACACCTTTCTCCTTGGTGCACGGTTGTGAAGCCGTCATACCAGCTGAGGTCACGGTGCCTACCGCTCGGTACGGGCTCACCACATCCACAAGCAGCAAAGAAGAATTGGATGCCGACCTAGATACGGTCCAAGAGCTCAAAGAAGTAGCACATGCGCGCATCTCGAAATACCAGCAGCAGGTCGCAAGGAGCTACAATAAGAATGTTCGCGTTAAATGCTTCCAAGTGGGAGATTGGGTCTTACGTAAGGTGTTCCAAAACACCGCAGAAGCCAATGCCGGCAAATTGGGACCAACTTGGAAAGGGCCGTATAAAATACCAAGATAGCTAGAAATGGAGCATACCAGTTGGAATCCAGAGACGGCAAAGCAATCCCCCGAAGCTGGAACGCAACGCACTTAAAGAAGTATCACTTCTAAACTCAGTTGTTCTCGATAAAGTTTCAATCTTGTCTTTAACATTAGTTTTGAGACTTCTTTAGGACCTAGTTGTTTCCTTTTCAATAAAAGACTCAGGGGTCACCACCCCCAACGTCGATGCATCATTTTTTAATACACAATCTAGAATTTGTCTTTGTTAATGATTTGATATGTTTCGCGAGAACACAACTCTCCCACAACTCAAAATCATCCCGTACAAAACATCTTTTACAATCAAAACTTACGCGCAACTAGAAGCACATTACTTAAACCAACCACTGTACATTTGCATGGTTGTACCGTCTAAATATGACGATGTCGTCACGCATACAACGTGATGAAGTAACCCATAAGTTGGTTACCCCCCATCTAAGTCCAATCAATGTAGTCACATTGGATTAGTACGGGAAGGGGAAAGCTATAGCACCGATAACCCGAGGCCACATTCGCGGGACGCCGTGAAAACAATACATCCTAAGGACTAAACTTATGGATCCAAAGGATGCCTAATCATAAACAATTATGCACGGACCTTTGCAGTAAACTAAGCGCAATAACCTTGAACCTATTTCGTAACGATAATGCGCTGGGGAAAAGTCACATAACGCTTTCCCCGGATGCTGATCTACTAACGCATCCAAAACCATCAAAAATTGCCGACCAAACGCAAATCAAAGTGATAAAAAAAAACATCACAAGCAGATACCAAAAAGCGCCATACAGTGGGCGTCAAAACAATTAAGGCTAATATTTCTCGGCCTACGGCCAAAAATATTAGGAAAGTACTGGCTCACGAGCCAAAGAAGTAGCAAAGAAGTCTTAAACGATCAGATAGTTTAAACACAAGCAGAGAATATAAAGTTTGCATAAGAAGAAGGGCAGGGGTGGTCAGTCATCAGTCGGGCTCGCATTTCCTTCGGTTTTTTCTTCGACATCTCCATCCTTGGCATCCTCCACGTCATCCTTGGCCACTTCACCGACCTCGGCACCAGCATTCTCGGCTTCAGCTCCTAGAGTCCCGGCCTCCTTAGTCTCCTCAGAATCTGCTTTCTCAGCACCCTGCTCGGCGGCTTCCATAAACTCTTGACCTGGAGGAGGATTGCAGGATGGGAAATACTCTTCTAAGGACGCATGCTCCACGGCAAGCACCCAGTTCGCGCCTCTACCTTCCGCCTGGTCCTGAAGAAGCTCCACTCGCGCCTTCAGAGTATAATACCCGGCCACCTGGGTCACTACCTCAGAGAAATGCCTGGCCGACCTCTTCGCCTCGTGAATCCAAGACTCTAGAGAAGCTTTCTCAGCTTGGAGATCTTCCATTTGCACCGACAGAGAATCAATGGAGGATTGAAGCTTACGAACCTTCCGCTCAGATGCAGCAACGGCGTCCAGGGCACACTTAACCTCGGCCTCCAGCCTAGACAGCTCATCGTGAGAACGGCTGTTTGTCGCCATCAGTTCCTGAAATGCCTACGAGATACGCAACCCAGTAAGTCGAGAGAACACGGTGAAATGTGCGAAAAAGAACCAAAGAAGTACTAATAAAGAAACCAAGAAGGAGGAGGAATCAATTTACCAGTCTGAGAGTAGTCCCCACATGGCTAAAGGCAGCATCGAGGGACAAAGTTTGGAATTCTGCCTTGACATTGGGCGACACCTTATCACCAAATGTTGGGACGATATTAAGGACGCCAGTCGTTAATATCTAAACCAATAATAATCGTCCCTTGTTTTGATAATGACAAACTCAAATGTATTTGATAAGTTGTCCAAGTTTTGATCTCAGGTAAGTCCAGTGGACGCACACGAGCGAAAAAGACAACAAGTGAACAGCAGTCCCTATGCTGTAGGGACGCATGTTACCAGAACTTCCAAAGCTAAACGTAATTGGCGGAGTCCCTGCGCAAGATAGGACGGAGTCCTCATCAAGAAGGGACGCGCGCCAAAATACGGACGAAGTTCAAATTCAAATCAAGGCCGCCCCAACATGATTACATCATCGTCCGGCCTTAGTCCTCAGAAGGAAGCTTCCTTTGTCTGGGCACGTGTAGACAATGCCAAAGACGTCGCTTTCCCAGCAATGGTCCCCTACCCACGCGGAGTCTTCCCAAGCGTCAACAGAGTTGACCTCCTCAAGACGCTCATCGCACCGTTGATCAAAGATCGAGGATCCTGCCAAGTCTCAGAGGACGCTAGAGGACAAGAATCACTTCCGCTATAAATACTCTCCAAGGAGTATGCATAGCGGTATGTGTGTGCAAGAGTGGACTTTGAAGACTTTCTCTCAAGCTCTCCCGAAGCATTCAAGAACACGAACGAAGATCAAGAAGATCAAGTGAGCTTGAAGCAAGAGAAAGAAAGTCCAACCACATCAAATCCAAAACAAACCACAAATCAATTAGAGTTGTAGTTTGTCTCTCACAACGAACCGTGAGAGACGTGAGTGATAGCTTCCTTATAGCTAAGAGTGTTAGGTTACTTGTTAGGTTGAAAGGAGTGTTACTAGTGAGGCTAAGGACGGACGCTTAGCTCAGAGAAGTGTAACGACTCGCCTAAGTTGTAAGGACTCGCTCTTAATAAGATAAGCGACGGCTATTGAAAATCCTCCAACGGAGGTAGAGGTTTACCCATAAGACTAGTTGGTCTTAGTGGGGTTCCTCTATAAATACTCGTGTCCACTTATCTTGTATTCTGTTAAGTCTATTTTCCGCTGCACTAAAGGACGCCCTTAACCCAGTTAAGGACGCCCTCATTAACTGACTTACGATCCATCAATTGGTATCAGAGCAGGCGCTCTAGATTTTGGTTGAGTTGCAGGTACAAGATGGACATGGAACCTATTGGAATCTCTTTTGTAAAGCCTCCTCGTCTGACGGACGGCAACTTCAACCGTTGGAAGATCCGCTTCGAGAACTTTTGCAGAAGTCAGAATTATCAATGCTGGAGAGTGATCATGAAGGGTGACCTTACCATCCCTGATGACAAGAAAGACAAAGAGGACGAGTGGGGTCCTGACGAATTCAAGCTTTTGGAAACAAACGCTAGGGCTATATGCTTCCTTCAAGCGTCCCTCTGCGAAAGGGACGCCACCCGAGTTAGCAATTTGGCAACAGCCAAACTACAATGGGAAGCTCTTGAGAAGTACCACGTGGGTACGGCAAAGATGAAGGAAGACGTCAAGCTTGAAATCAAACGAGAGTTCTATGCCTTCAGAATGCTTCCTAACGAATCTGTCAAGGACTACTCATACCGCTTTGAAGCTCTTGTGACCAAGATGCGAAATTTAGGCATCCCAGAAGCTGAAGTCTCAATGAGAAACAGAGTCGGAGTAGTCATTGATGGGCTTACAGGAAAATGGAATTTTGATAGGACTACGTTCAAGGAGAACACAGCCAACAAAACCCTGGATATGGAAGAGATCTATGGGAAGCTGAGAGGCTATGAAGCGAGAAGGGAAGCTGATATGGCTGAATTGGCTAGAAACCCCCAGACAGATCTTGCTTTGATGACGTCAACTCCAGAGTACGCTGAGTATCTGCGCCACCAAAGAGATATTGCCCTAATGGTGGAAGCAAATAAAAATGAGAATCGTGAAAGGATGCGTGCTCAAGCTTTGAAAGAAAAGGAAAGCAAGACTAAGGAACAGCTGGAAGAAGAGGAAGAGATTGCCCTTCTACACAAAGTTGCTCGCTTATGGGGTAAAAAGGCCAGAGACTCCAAGAAACACAAGATGCCTTACAAAAAGGAGAGTCCCAAGTATACAGAGGCAGAGATGAAGGAACTTACTTGCTACAAATGTAACAAGAAAGGACACTTTGCTAAAAGGTGTACTACGGGACTAAACTCAAAAGAAATGAAGATGAAAGCTCTCTTGGGAGCGTGCGAAGCCGCATGGGATAATGTGAGTTCTGATGATGAAGAACCAGAAGGACCAGTGGCGTACATAGCCGTAGAGGACGCCTCAGATGATGAGCAAGTGGCGTACATGGCTGTGGAGGACGCCCCAGTCCTTGAAGAGGACGCTTCTGAAAAGGAACAAGAGGTAACTCGTGAATCCATGATGAACTCCTTAGAGAATTGTTCCAAAACCAAACTTATTAAGCTCATTAAAAGAATCATGGAAGAAAGCGTTGTTATGCAACATAGAATGGATGAACTTGAACTTGAAAGTGAAAATAGGCTAGTTGAATGTGAGAACTGTGCTACAGTTTCGTTACAACTAGAGTCCTCGTATGTCGAAGTTAAATCCCTGAAAACTGAAGTGATGTGCCTTAAGCTAGAGAACATTAAGCTTAGGGAAGAGGTGAAAGTATTAGGGAAGAGCCCGGTAACTGAGGTAGTTCAACCAATGGTGTTTGTCCCAGCCAAAAGAGGACTAGGATACGAGTCTGACACTAGGAACTCTCTCCCTAGTGACTTTGAGGCTAGCAAAACCTCAGAACTTGAATTAGAAAGGGAAAAGACCAAGAACCTTCTTGAAAGAATTCGAGTCCTAGAGAGTGGAGAGAAAGGTCAAAGGGACTATTACACTAACTCCACTAGTCATAGGATCTATAAGAAGATTGCTAAGGGGGAAGGTTCAAAAGTTTGTGACCCTCAAAAGATGAAAAAGAACAAAATCCAACGTCCCAACAAGAAGTACTACCTTGGTACTTACTATAGGACGTGTTGGTACTGTGGAAAAGGAGATCACTTCAAATATGATTGCCTGAAACTGAAGAACGATATTGAAAGTGGCAAAGCTGCTAGGAATAACATTGAAAATGATAAGTCCGTCCCTAAGGCTAACCCTAGACGTCCTAGACGATCTAAGAGTTCTTTCAGAAAGCATGCTATTTCAAATGATGTGAATATAAGTGACTACATGCCAGAACCAGAGTTCTATTTCTGTAACGAACCAGGTAAGGAACACCTTGCCTGGGTCGCCATACACTAACCTTGTTTTGGCAGGTGGAAGTGAGGGGACGCCCATGGATCATTGATAGTGGCGCCTCAAACCATATGACAGGAAGCCAGATCCATCTCACTTCTATCCAAAGTAGCGCCACGGGAGGAACTGTCTCGTTTGGCAACAAGGGCAAAGGAAAGATCAAAGGGACGGGAACTGCTATTCTCAATCCGTCTATCAAAGCAACAAATGTTAGCCTTGTTGAAGGACTTGGCTTCAACCTCCTAAGCGTCTCTCAAATGTGTGATCAAGGTGAAAACTTAGTCACATTTGACTCAAAGGAGTGCGTCGTCATCAACAAGAAATCCAACAAAGTCGTCCTCAAAGGAGTCCGAAAGAACAATGTCTACATCTTCAATCAGGAGTTCAAGCCAAAATCTGAGTTGTGCTTATCTGTGTCAAAGGAGGACGCTGACCTCTGGCATCGCCGACTTGGCCATGCTGGACCAAGCACAATCCTCAAGCTTCATCAAAGAAATCTTGTGAAAGGTCTTCCCCAAATTGATCCTGAGAAAATTGAACAGTGTGAAGCATGTATCAAAGGGAAGCAGACAAGAACGTCCTTTAAGTCAAAGAACGATGTCAGCACAAAGAAACCTTTGGAACTTCTCCATATGGATCTTTGTGGACCAATGAAGACGTTAAGCTATGGTGGAAAGAGGTATATCTATGTCCTTGTAGATGACTTTTCTCGATTCACCTGGGTTCTTTTCTTAGCTTCAAAAACAGATTGCTTCAACGCATTCAAAGTCTTCATCAAACAAGTGGAAGTTGCGCTTGAGACGCCTCTCAAATCCATAAGATCAGACCATGGGACGGAGTTTCAAAACTCAGAGTTCGTGGCCTACTGTGATCAACATGGAGTCTCTCACAACTTCTCAGCTCCAAGGACTCCTCAACAAAATGGAGTGGTGGAAAGAAAGAATAGGACGCTGGAGGATATGGCAAGGACTATGCTCTTAGCCAATAGCGTCCCCAAGTACTTCTGGGCTGAAGCTATTGCTACAGCGTGCTACATTATAAATCGAGCCATGATCCGTCCTTTGCTGAAGAAGACGTCCTATGAGTTGCTGAATGGAAGAAAGCCTCGCATCGACTATCTCAGAGTCTTTGGATGCAAGTGCTTTGTTCACAACAATGATAAAGAAAGACTTGGAAAGTTTGACGCAAGAAGTGATGAAGCCATATTCCTTGGATACTCCCTCACCAGTAAAGCGTATAGAGTTTTCAATAAACGAACTCTAAAGCTTGAGGAGAGCATTCATGTTGTGTTCAAAGAAAGTTCTTCTCACAAAGATAAACCAAGTAAGAAAGAACGCTCATCTCCTCTGCAGCAGGATGACTCCGATGATGAAGTTGATTTCGGGTCCTCTGGAAAATACTATGTTCCTAAGGACGCTACTCAAAATCCTGAAGAAGTCTCAGTAGAAGTTCCCAGTGTTGTTCAGGAAGTTCCATCTCAAAGTGAATCTCCAGCTCAACATGAGGTCGCTGAATCAAGCCTACAAGGAGAACAGCGTCAAGAAGAGGACGCTCAACCTGAGGGGGAACTCTATGAAACTCTCAATGAAGACGACGGGTTTGACTCAGATGAATCTGATTGGACGGACCCTAGATGTACTCCTGTAAGGGACGATACTCATAAGGGATCCCATCTTTCGAGACTTCATTCAACGGATCAAATCATCTCAGATATGTCAAAAGGAGTTCAAACAAGATCAGCCGTGAATCAGTCCCTTAATGCTAACATAGCGTTCTGTGCCTTCAACGCCTTTGTGTCCTTGGTTGAACCTAAGAACATAAAGGAAGCACTCCAGGACGCTGATTGGATTCAGGCCATGCAAGAGGAACTTAATCAATTCGAAAGAAATAAGGTTTGGACCCTCGTCCCTCGTCCGAGAAACAAAAACATAATAGGGACGAGATGGGTCTACAGGAACAAGCTTGATGAGAATGGTCGCGTCTCAAGAAACAAAGCAAGGCTTGTGGCTCAAGGCTATAGGCAAGAGGAAGGGATTGATTATGATGAAACCTTCGCTCCTGTCGCCAGGATTGAAGCCATTCGCCTCCTCATCGCCTTTGCCGCTCACAAAGGGTTCAAGCTTTTTCAAATGGACGTCAAGACAGCCTTTCTCAACGGCAATCTCAAAGAAGAAGTGTACGTCGCTCAACCTCCAGGATTTGAGGACGCTGATCACCCAGATCATGTGTACTTCTTGGACAAGGCACTCTATGGACTCAAGCAAGCCCCTCGTGCATGGTACGATAGGTTTGCGTCCTTCCTCTTGTCCAACGGGTACACACGAGGTAACATTGATAAAACCCTGTTCTTAAAGAAAGTTCTTAAAGATGTCTTAATTGTCCAAGTCTATGTCGATGACATAGTCTTTGGAAGCACTAACATGAAATTTGTAGAGGAATTCAAGAACTTGATGAGTAGTGAGTTTGAGATGTCCCTCATAGGAGAACTCAACTTCTTCTTGGGACTCCAAATCACTCAGCTCAAAGATGGGACGCGGATTCATCAACAAAAGTACATCCGTGAAATGCTTGAGAAGTATGGGATGAACTCTTCAAAACCCATTGATACTCCCATCTCCCCAAACACTCGCCTCTATGCTGATGAAGAAGGCAAGAGTGTAGATCAAAAGCTCTACAGAGGAATGATAGGGTCCTTGCTATATCTTACGGCAAGTCGTCCCGACATCATGTTCGCTGTATGCTTGTGCGCTCGATTCCAAGCAAATCCAAAGGAGTCCCATATGCAAGAGGTCAAAAGAATCTTCAGATATCTCAAGGGACGGGATGACCTATGTCTATGGTATCCCAGAAGGACGTCCCTGAACCTGGTAGCTTACTCTGATGCAGATTACGCTGGCCATGTGGTGGATAGGAAGAGCACCTCAGGAATGGCACAATTCCTTGGCTCATGCCTTGTATCTTGGGGATCCAAAAAGCAAAACTCCGTGGCACTATCAACCGCGGAAGCTGAGTACGTTGCTGCTGCTTCGTGCTGCTCACAAGTCCTATGGATCAAGTACCAACTTGAAGATTATGGTACGTCCCTCAACACAGTCCCTATCTTGTGTGACAACACCAGTGCTATAAGTATTGCCAAAAATCCCGTTCATCATTCTTAGGCGAAGCATATTCACATAAGGCATCACTTTCTTCGTGATAATGTTGAACTTGGATTAATTAGAGTGGATCATGTTAGGACTGAGGACCAAGTGGCCGATATTTTCACAAAAGCACTTGATAGACGTCCCTACGAGCACCTCCGGTTGCTCTTGGGGATGATAACTTTTAAATGATCAAGTCCCGTTCTATTATTCCCTCCATGATTGGCTATGTCTTGTTGAGAACTTGTTTTAAGGTGTGTCATGCATTAAAGTCATCTTTAAAGGACGCTAGTCTAAGATATGTGTATTCGCTTGTGTCCTTGAATGGTATTCATTTCGCTTTTCATCTCAAGAGTATCCCTGATCACCCTACCCTCATCATAAGCCGAAATGATGGGAGCTCTAAGCTTACCCAAGCCGAGAATCTTGCAAACGCGTCCTATGAGCATTCCTTGTTTCACCTTTACGGGACGTACTTGCTTGATTTTCAAAAATGGTTCTAAGTGATCAAAGGGACGTGTGCTAAGAGCTGAGAGTTGTCTGTACAGAGTTCTAATTACAGAGGTTGAGATCAGTGAATGGGACGCCGTGGTTCAGTTCTGTGTTGTGTAGTGTTGTGTGTTGAAAGGACGTCAGGTCAGAGTCCTTTGCAGTTGTGAGAAGTTTGAATGGTTGAAATTGGGAAGGTAAACCGTTTTAGCGAATCGTCAGCGAAAATCTCGGGATATGCGCAAACAGTGATCAACAGCTGTATTCCTTAGCAAAGAAGAAAGCCACGTGTGGGAAGGCGGGTGGAGGAAGCTGTGTGTAAAGACCCTGTTACCCCTTCCGTCCGTTAAGCGCCAACTGGAAAAGGAACGGAAAGAGGCTGAAAGGAAAGCCAAAGCTGAGAGGAGAGCTCAAGCTGCTGCTGCTGCTGAACCTGGAGAAGGAGATCACGAAGCTGAAAATGTCCAAGTAGTTGGGACGCCAGCTGAGGACGCTGCTGATGACGAGGACGAGCTCGATGGTATGAGCGTCCCTGATGAGGCTGAGAGGCACTCTACGAAGTATCTGATGGGCATGATGATCGAGAACCAGTGCATAATGATTGATCTAATTCAGCAGGTTCACGACACACTTCACGTCCACACAGACCTTCTTGAGCGCAACAACGAGCTCCTTGCCCAGAACAACCATCTTCAGGAGCAACACCTCAAAGCCCTTGGCAAGCGTCCCAGAAAATGATCACCTCCCCCTTCTCTAACCTTGAAACAATTTATCATTTCTTGAGTTTTTGTCAAGACAATGGGATGCTGTCCCCGTTTTGAACACTTGTTGTGAATGTCTGTAATGAACGTTCTCGTTTCTCATTCTGAATGCCATTCACTACATTTGTGTTTCATTTTGTCTAAGCGTACCTTTCTTTAGTTATGACTTTGTGCTTGCATGCTTTTCGACTTGTTCTCCTTTTCGATGATGCCAAAAGGGGGAAGTATAGTTTTGCAGAGATGCGATTGTCCTTAAGTTATCATAGAAAGCATGTGTTCAGGGGGAATTTCGGCCAAGTCAAAAGGTCGTTAGTTAGGAATAAAATAGAACGCACTTAAAAGAATGTGTTGCATGCCAATCTAAGCTGAAAAGAAAATCAAAGTGTAGTTCCTCATGCTAAAAGCTTTACTTCTTTGTGCATTATTTGAAAGAGTTTGTCATCATCAAAAAGGGGGAAATTGTTGGGACGATATTAAGGACGTCAGTCGTTAATATCTAAACCAATAATAATCGTCCCTTGTTTTGATAATGACAAACTCAAATGTATTTAATAAGTTGTCCAACTTTTGATCTCAGGTAAGTCCAGTGGACGCACACGAGCGAAAAGGACAACAAGTGAACAGCAGTCCCTATGCTGTAGGGACGCATGTTACCAGAACTTCCAAAGCTAAACGTAATTGGCGGAGTCCCTGCGCAAGATAGGACGGAGTCCTCATCAAGAAGGGACGCGCGCCAAAATACGGACGAAGTTCAAATTCAAATCAAGGCCGCCCCAACATGATTACATCATCGTCCGGCCTTAGTCCTCAGAAGGAAGCTTCCTTTGTCTGGGCACGTGTAGACAATGCCAAAGACGTCGCTTTCCCAGCAATGGTCCCCTACCCACGCGGAGGCTTCCCAAGCGTCAACAGAGTTGACCTCCTCAAGACGCTCATCGCACCGTTGATCAAAGATCGAGGATCCTGCCAAGTCTCAGAGGACGCTAGAGGACAAGAATCACTTCCGCTATAAATACTCTCCAAGGAGTATGCATAGCGGTATGTGTGTGCAAGAGTGGACTTTGAAGACTTTCTCTCAAGCTCTCCCGAAGCATTCAAGAACACGAACGAAGATCAAGAAGATCAAGTGAGCTTGAAGCAAGAGAAAGAAAGTCCAACCACATCAAATCCAAAACAAACCACAAATCAATTAGAGTTGTAGTTTGTCTCTCACAACGAACCGTGAGAGACGTGAGTGATAGCTTCCTTATAGCTAAGAGTGTTAGGTTACTTGTTAGGTTGAAAGGAGTGTTACTAGTGAGGCTAAGGACGGACGCTTAGCTTAGAGAAGTGTAACGACTCGCCTAAGTTGTAAGGACTCGCTCTTAATAAGATAAGGGACGGCTATTGAAAATCCTCCAACGGAGGTAGAGGTTTACCCATAAGACTAGTTGGTCTTAGTGGGGTTCCTCTATAAATACTCGTGTCCACTTATCTTGTATTCTGTTAAGTCTATTTTCCGCTGCACTAAAGGACGCCCTTAACCCAGTTAAGGACGCCCTCATTAACTGACTTACGATCCATCACCAAAGACGCTCAGGAGATCCTTGGGTTCTCTCTTTTTGGTAGCAGGGGACGGGGTCTCTTCAATCCTTTTTCGCTTTGGAGGTTGGGACTTCTTAGAGTCTATCGAGGGGGTCGGGGAAGTCATAGCCTTGACACCGCTCGACCTTAGTCTCTTGACCATCCCAGCGGCGGACATGTCGATCTTGGCACCTACAAACGACCAACAATTAAACCATAGAGAGGCGAAGATCGTTAAAAAAGAAGAACTTCAGGGAGAAATGACAACCCCCAAACCTGATTTCTTTCCGGAAGAGCTTGCCATGTCAGAAGATTCTGGGGTTCTCTCTGCTTCAGTCTCGTCCTCGTCAAGATCCAACGCCTCCACCTCTCCTGCAGGATCTTCAGGTTCAGGTCGGATCTTTTTAGGCTTGCGTTTTTCGACCTCGACCGTCAGTAGCCGCCGGCAAACGCCTGTGTCAGTACTCCTGGAATTAATTCCCACCGGAACTGCACAAAGAAGAAAAGAAACCCAGATTAGAATTACTCACAGCACAAAATGAAGGGGATAACAGCAAAGAGAGGCACAGAGCCTTACGAGATGTGTTCCATCCATCTCGAAAGACCGCTAACACGTCGTCATCTATGCCCCTTAAGGATTCTAATTCGATAAAAAAGAATCGAGCTTGCAGGCTTCGTGAAGGCATTTTGGTCTTAGGGATTAAGGGATTCTTAACATTCCGGGCATGAAGGGTGATTCTACCGGCTCTCTGAGGGACGATTTTATAGGCAAGAAGGAGTTCTCCCATGGTCATTCTAAGGCCCCGTTGCGCAGCAAGTTCGTCGATTCTAGCAAGCGTACGTCGTGGGGAGGATTTGACAAGGGGAAACTTTCAAGGTGCTAATGAACTCTCGGATAAAGTCAGAGAAAGGAAATTTCAAACCTAGGGAAAACGGGTAATCCAGGAAACAGACCCAACCCTTACGCACCCAATCGATCTTTTCAATGGTTGGAGCGTGGAATCGGGTTCCCCTGGGGAAACCCCCAAACGCGACCCAATCCGCGATTTCGTCCCGGGTCATGGCGAAGGGAAGAAGGTCTTCCTCACTAAGGGATTTAGAAGAGGTAAAGGGGGACCTTGGAGCCATGGTAAGCAAACAAAGAAGCAGAAAGGGGCGGAGTAGTACCTGGAGCGTTCGAAAGCGAAAAACAGAAGAGGAAGAAGAGAAGGCGGACACGAGCGAAGATGAAGATAGAAGGAAACAATGAAGAAAGGGTTTTAAGAAGAGAGTCTGCAAAATCCCGAAATTCGAGGTTGACCGCAACGTCAAATCAAGTAAATGCACCATTCGAAATTTGAAAGAGTTCAAATTCCAAACGCTGCATTTAGGAGTATTGTTGGGACCAGATTTTCCTCACAAAAGTATCAAGACTTGGTTGTTACTTCTTCATTAGTTCTTCTTAGCACAGCGAGAGACGGCGAGGAGCGAAGTCGGTTAAACAAGATAGAATTGAAGATATAAGATAGATCTCTTAGAGTTATTTCGTTAGGATTACGATTAGTTAGAATCTTGTATTATCATATCTTCTCTCACAAGATAGATCAATCCTCAAGGGCGTTATATAAATCGATTGTAAGCCCTAGAGCAGAGGGACGCTCTTTTGACACATTCAATCCCACTTTGAATACAATTCGCGAGCTTTTACATCAAACGTGTTCTTCGTGATTCACCTCGATCAGGCCCGATTTAGGTCAAGGTTCCCTTGGGTGAATTTTGGCTCAAACAATCCCTAGGAAAGTCTTTTTAGAACACTTCTCAGCTTCAACATTGACGTTCTCGTGATCCTCTGCGCCAGCGTCCTCTGCATAAACAACAGGCGTCCCTACAACTTGAAAAGTTTCCTCGGCATCCCCTTCAGCAGCAGCAGCTTTCTAAGCAGCCCTCAGCTCAGCCTCTTTCTTTTCTTTGGCAAGTTGCTTCCTAATGGAGGGAAGTTCCTCGCCATACCTCATTTTGCCGACCGGAGGCGTTGTTATCTACTTTACGTCCCAGTGAATTCTAAAGGTATGTACTTCTCTGGGGGCGTAAAGACGTTGCTGCTCAAGAATTTTCTTCACGAGGCCAGGGTAGGGAAGAGAATGGCGTCCACTTGTGCACTTCACCATATGCTCCAAGACAACCCTCGCCAAGTTGATCGACTTGCGGTTCAGGAAGGCGTCCAATATAATGCTGTCAGTGATCTGAACTATGGACTTCTTTTCCTGCCTTGGGACGACCATGCGCACAATAAAGTGATGCGCAAGGACGCCTATCTTAGATAGCACATGGGCCACTCTGTCCTTAGCAACTTGCTGCTTCCCATTAAAGATGTTGTTGAAGATGTCTTCTTGGGAGAAGCGGCCAAAGCTCTTGGAGGGAAAATCGTGAAGAGCCTCTGGGACGGATAGGGGAAGGCCTAGAATGTGGCGGACTGTACCCTCAGCAATGGAGTACTCATCCCCATTGATCTCGAACATCCCTTGGGGCTTTCCCTTGACTTCGGACACTTTCGAATTTTGAATAGAAGAGTTTTACTTGGTCCGGGACAATAGTGGCAGCTTTTGCGCCGAGATGCGTCCAACCATGGAAGTCCAGCAGCTCCAGGAACTCCGTCCTTCCATTTTCGCGGAGGAAGTTGGCGTCAAAGAGAAGTGGCCCCAGAATTTTCTTGAGCCTTTTTTCTTGTTGCCATTTCCGGTCACTATCACATCATCGCCGGCATCTTCCTCGTCTCCGTCTCCCTCCTCGTCCTCATGTTCCTCATCGAGAGGAGGAGCGTCTTCTTCGTCAGAGGCCTCGTCCCCATGGTGTTGGGACTCAGCCATCTCCATGTCCTGAGCTCCAGACGCCGCTCCTTGGACATTGGCGTCCGTCGCTAGAGTCTTTGCCAGGGACTCCGTAGGGACGTCAGCTTGAGGCGTCCCTTGGACTGTAACATCCTCCTTAATAGTTTGCGCTGGGGGAGGAGGAGTTGTGGATTTTGCTCTAGGAGGAGAGGGAGAAGGAGTTCTGATTTTGGCCTACGGGGCAGAGGAGGAGCTGGGCCTGATTGCCGAGATAGGAGTGGCGGCGAGCGGAGCTGGAGGAGGAGAAGGCTGCTTGACGGGGGAGTCCTCCACATGAATAATAGTGGGCGCAGCGTCCTTGGCCTGGACTTGGGAGGGAGGAGCGTCCCTTTGGACCTTTGGCATCGGCTTTGCTAGGTCCGCCTCAATCTCCGCCTCTAGCGGATCTGAAGTAGCAGGAGGAGCGTCCTCTGTCCTTGGTGGAGAAGGAGGAAGAAGAGCGACTTCCTGCTTGCTCTTTAGGATCGCCTCAACAATGGCGTCCTTCTCAGCTTTGGCCTGCTTGGCCAGCTGCTCCTTCTGTATTTCTAGCTCGGAGAGACGGATGGCGGCCATGTTTGTTTCAGTTACGCTTTCAAGCTCGGCCGAGGACTTGAGGCGTCTCTTGGGTGCAGGAGGAGGGGTTGTTGGGATAGGTTTTGTTTGGGAAGAGGAGGAGGATTTGATTTTGAGTTTTTGAGAGGGGGGAGGAGAGGCTTACCTTTTTCTCTTTTGGGTTGGGACGGAGCCGGTAGGCGAGACCAAGAACTCCATTATGTCGGGGAGGAGTTTGGCCAGTTTGTCAAACGTCCCTCCAAAAGAGTCAGATATGATGCCCGGCCCCATGAAAGGGGGGTTTGTGAGGTTGGTTTCTCGAAGGCAGGGATGGACGTATGTTACCACGAAGTAGTGGAGGAGGCGTTGGATTTTAGGAGGGTGGTTGTGAGCGGACGCCCTTAGGCAAATGTTGGCCAGAGTCCTGGACTGTTTTTCAAGCCACTCCTCAATTAGAGGGTCAAGAGGAGGACGGCGCTTGGGCTAAGCAGGGAGTCCTCTTACTTTGCACTTTGTGGGGCTCCCTTGCTCGGGCTCAGGGACGAAAGGCTCATTTAGAAATTGGAAGCGGTTTTGAGGCGGTTTGGGGTGAGATCTGGATTGGGGACGTGATTGAGATTTTTGGGGTTTTGGAGGAGTGGTGGAAGGGAAGCAATGGCCAGACTGGGAGGAATGCTGGTGGCGCGATTGGTCTTGTCGCCCAGCGGGTCTGCCTCTTGAATCCATTAGGGAGCGGCCCTTCACAGGAGTTGAACTTCTCGCCGCTGAAGAAGACGACGGAGAGGGTTTTGGTTCTTGGTGTTGCGAGTGTTGGCCATTTTGGAGAATTTTGAGGGGTTTATATAGATGAGATTGGGGTTTGAGGAGAGATTTCGAGATCTGGGATTGAGATTTGGCAAGATTTTGAAAAAGATTTCCGGATGTGGGCAAACAGGCAAGAGAGCGAAGAGTTTTCACAAAGGTTTTAGGGGCATATTTATAGGAAGAAGACGAAGGAAAATGGGCAGGGGTAACAGGGACATTTCCTAAGGCTTCCTCCACCCGCGTTCCCACACGTGGTAAACTTCTTCATTAAGTAAACAGTTGTTTTGCACCGTTACGCGGATCCCGAGATCTTCGTTCAAAATCTCTGCGACGGTTCACCTTCCCTTTTTCAAAATTCATAACTGCAAAGGACTCTGTCTTGGCGTCCTTTCAACACACAACACTGCTTCTCTGAGAACTGTATCACTGCGTCCCAAAACTGATCTCAACTACTGACTATTTGAACTCTGCTCTGACGTCCTTTAGACTTTGACAAGCTTCCCATTAATCACTTAGAACCATTTTTGAAAATCAAGCAAGTACGTCCCGTAAAGATAAAACAAAGAAGGCTCATAGAACGCGTTTGCAAGATTCTCGGCTTAGGTAAGCTTAGAGTTCCCATCATTTCGGCTTGTAATGAGGGTTGGGTGATTAGGGATACTCTTGAGATGAGAAGAGAATTGAATAGCGTTCAAAACACAAGCAAAACACGCGTCTTAGACTAGCGTCCTTTCGAGATGACTTTAAATGCATGACATCCTTCAAAACAAGTTCTCAACAAAACATAGCCAATCATAAAGGGAATAATAGAACGGGACTTGATCATTTAAAAGTTATCATCCCCAAAAGCAGCCTAAGGTGCTCGAAGGGAAGTCTATCAAGTGCTTTTGTGAAAATATCGGCCACTTGGTCCTCAGTCCTAACATGGTCCACTCTTATTAATCCAAGTTCAACATTATCACGACGAAAATGATGTCTTATATCAATATGCTTGGTTCTTGAATGATGAACAGGATTTTTGGTAATACTTATGGCACTAGTGTTGTCACACATGATAGGGACTGTATCAAGGAACGTACCATAGTCTTCAAGTTGGTACTTGATCCATAGGATTTGAGAGCAGCACGAAGCAGCAGCAACGTATTCAGCTTCCGCGGTTGAGAGGGCCATGGAGTTTTGCTTCTTGGATCCCCAAGATACAAGACAGGAACCTATGAATTGAGCCATTCCTGAAGTGTTCTTCCTATCCACCACATGTCCAGTGTAGTCAGCGTCAAAGTACGCTACAAGATTGAGGGACGTCCTTTTGGGATACCAAAGGCATAGATCGTCCCGTCCCTTGAGGTATCTGAAAGTTCTTTTGACCTCTTGCATGTGGGACTCTTTTGGATTGGTTTGAAAGCGAGTGCATAGGCATACGGCAAACATGATGTCTGGACGGCTCGCGGTCAAGTATAATAGCGACCTTGTCATTCCTCTGTAGAGCTTTTGATCCACACTCTTGCCTTCTTCATCAGCATAAAGGCGAGTGTTGGGAGAGATGGGGGTGTCAATGGATTTTGATGAGTTCATCCCATACTTCTCAAGCATTTCACGAATATACTTTTGTTGGTGAATGCGCGTCCCATCTTTGAGTTGAGTGATTTGGAGTCCCAAGAAGAAGTTGAGTTCTCCTATGAGGGACATCTCAAACTCACTACTCATCAAGTTCTTGAATTCCTCTACAAGTTTCATGTTAGTGCTTCCAAATACTATATCATCGACAAAGACTTGGACAATCAAAACATCTTTAAGGACTTTCTTTAAAAACAGAGTTTTATCGATGTTACCTCGAGTGTACCCGTTGGACAAAAGAAAGGACGCAAACCTATCATACCAAGCACGAGGGGCTTGCTTGAGTCCATAGAGAGCTTTGTCCAGGAAGTACACATGGTCAGGATGATCGGCGTTCTCAAAACCAGGGGGTTGAGCAACGTACACCTCTTCCTTTAGCTTGCCGTTGAGGAAGGCTGTCTTGACCTCCATTTGAAAGAGCTTGAACCCCTTGTGAGCAGCGAAGGCAATGAGGAGGCGTATAGCTTCAATTCTAGTGACAGGAGCGAAGGTCTCATCATAATCGATCCCTTCCTCTTGCCTATAGCCTTGAGCCACGAGCTTTGCCTTGTTTCTTGAAACTCTGCCACTCTTATCAAGCTTGTTCCTATAGACCCACCTCGTCCCTATGATGTTTTTGTTTTTAGGACGAGGAACAAGGGTCCAGACTTGGTTTCTTTCAAATTGATTGAGTTCTTCTTGCATAGCTTGGATCCAATCAGCGTCCTGAAGTGCCTCCTTTATGTTCTTAGGTTCAATTAACGACACAAAGGCGTTGAATGCACAGAACGCCATATTGGCACTTTGGGACTGATTCTCAGCTGATCTGGTTTGAACTCCTTTTGAAATGTCTGAGATGATCTGATCTGTTGAATGAAGTCTCGAAAGGTTGGATCCTCTATGAGTAGCGTCCCTTGCAGGAGTACACCTGGGGTCCGTCCAATCAGAATCATCAGAGTCATACCCTTCTTCTTCATTGATAGGCTCAGTGTGTTCCCCCTCAGAGTGAGCGTCCACACTTTGCCTTTGTTCTCCCTGTTGACTAGACTCAGTAGCATCCACTTGGTTAAGCGACCACGTTTGAGAGGGCTCTTGCTGTTCGCTAGGGACTCCCATTGAAACTTCATCACGGGTTTCAGGGTCGTTCCTAGGAACATAGTATTTTCTTGCGGACCAGCTTGATTCTTCTTCATCATCTTCATCATCGTCCTTAGGGGAGAAGCGACGTTCTTTCTTACTTGGTTCTTTCTTGTGAGATGAGCTCTCCTTAAATACCACATGAATACTTTCCTCAAACTTAAGAGTCCTTTTGTTGAAGACTCTATAGGCTTTGCTTGTGAGGGAGTATCCAAGGAATATTCCTTCATCACTTCTAGCATCAAACTTTCCAAGGTTGTCCTTGCCGTTGTTGTGCACGAAGCATTTGCACCCAAAGACTGTGAGGTGAGAAATGTTTGGTTTTCTTCCATTTAATAGCTCATAGGACGTCTTCTTTAGCAAGGGACGAATCATGGCAAGATTTATGATATAATTTGTTGTGGCAATGGCTTCGGCCCAAAAGTGCTTGGGGACGCCACTTGCCAATAGCATCGTCCTTGCCATGTCCTCAAGCGTCCTATTCTTTCTTTCAACAACGCCATTTTGCTGAGGAGTTCTTGGAGAAGAGAAGTCGTGGGAGACTCCATGTTGGTCACAGTAATCAAGGAACTCTGAGTTCTTGAACTCCGTCCCATGATCTGACCTTAGAGCTTTTAATTGCGTTCCAAGAGCAACTTCTACTTGCTTGATGAAGATTTTAAACATTTGGAAAGCTTCTGATTTTTGACACCAAGAAAAGAACCCAAGTGCATCTGGAAAAATCATCTACAATGACGTACATGTAGCTCTTACCACCAAAACTTTGAGTTCTCATGGGTCCGCCAAAATCCATATGAAGAAGTTCCAAAGGCTTCTTTGTGCTCACTTCATTTTTCGATTTGAAGGACGATCTTGTTTGCTTCCCCTTTGATCGGTCCGGGTGTGGTGGTCAAAATTTAGATTTATAAACCGAACCTCACTTGTAGTAAAGAGGTAGGGTGTCGAACACACTGGAGTTCGTGCGTTGAGAGTACCCGAAAGACTAAAAAGGTGTAAAAGAAAGGCAAAATAAAGGAAAACGGAAGAAATCACCTCGGACCGACACAAGTCACTTCGGTCCGAGGGTGGATCGAGGTTGTTTTGGCCGGGACCGACTTGGTTCAACGTCGGGCCCGATGTACTGGTAACTCGATCTAGGCAAAAATTGGTAGATCGGTCTTGGGTTTTTGGGTTCCCTCCCTAACTAGACTTGAGTGATTCCACCCCAATTCAACCAATAAGTGATGATCCTTGTGAGATCGAGGTTGCCCACCTTCAATCTCTCCACTCTACACTTCGACCCAAGGGAGTTTCCACTCTCCTTCGATGTTAGGTCTAGTGACGAGTAAGAGATGCTCCCGCTTACTCTTACCAATCACAAGCCCTATGTCTCTTGTTCCCACAAGAGAATTGAAGCTTAGTGTAGAGAGGATTCCTAGATCAAGCACCCAAAGGCTATGGAATTGGGGTTTCCTACCCAATCCTAGCTAAGGGATTCCCCCATAGCCTAAGACTATGGAATCTACTCCATAAGATAAGAGTAAAGAGCAATCAAATGTAAAAGCAAGCAAATCTCAATCATCAACATCAATCCAAACTCAAATTGCATTCAATTTCAAAGGGTTCACAAGATCCAAGTCTTAATTCTACCAAAACCAAAGCAAATCAAATACAACTCACTAGAACTCCTTCTCTTCCCCACCGATTTCCTCCTCTCTTCCTTCTCCTTCCTTCTCCTTGCTCTCCAAGCCTTCCTTGAGCCTTTGAGAGTGATTTGGTGTGGGATTGTTGTGTGTGTCTTACTAATCCTCTCTAATCACCTATAATTATCCTCTTCTATTGATTGGGGACCAAGGAATTCCAATTTAGAAGAAGGGCAAAATTGGAAGTTCACCATAATTGTGCCTTGGAGCCTAATCTTCACAATTGCCGACTCGGACGACTTCCTGGGGACCTCGGGCCCGACGTTGGGAACGTCGATCCTGGCTCTGGTTGCTCGATCTCGGGCCCGACTTGGTGGTGCTCGGTCCTGGGCCTCGATCCTTGTCTCTTCTTGGCTTTCCTTTGGTTCCTCTTCATTCTTGGCATGGCTCTTCCTCTCCTTAGCTTGGCTCCTCCATAAGCTCCTCCAAAATGTCCTCATTCTTGCCATTTCACCTACAAAACAAAGCAACCTCGCATAGTTTCCGACTCTTAAAGAAAACCAGGAACTAAGCTAAGAAGGAACGAAACTAACAAAGAAAGGAATGAAAAACACATATTAACAAGGGAAATTAACTACTAAAACACCTCCAAAATGAGAGACATCAGAATACCCCATACTTAAACTTGCTTGTCCTCAAGCAATAACAAAGTAAGCAAGACCGGAATATAATCTTCAAGTAAAGCCTCATATGAAAAATCAAGTAAGCACAAGTGATAGACATGCTAGCAAGATTACGTCATCACACATGATCAAGTGTTCAAGGAATAAAGCCTAATGCAACCAAGCCTCACTTTAGGTATGTAGAAATGTGTATCACTCAACATGTGTTTAGGTTTAGCAATGAACACTCAAACTCAACAAACATGCAAGTAAAGGCTTTACCATTGAAGATAATATCACCAATTCCTCCACCTAGAGATGCCTATTACAATGCACACAAAGAATATGAACTTGGCTCAATGGAGGTCCTCAAAGAGGTTCCATTCGGCCGGGTTGTAATGGGGCTTTTGGTATTTCTCAAGGTGGGAATCATTTTGGTCTTGTGGTGCTTACAATGGGGATTGAACTTTCTAGTCTCTCACCAAACTTCACCAAATTATTCCACTTTCCACTTCACTATCCAAAAGACTTTGATTTTTCTCTTCTTTTCTTTCCTTTCAACCCACTTTTCACTAAACATTCCACTTCATCTTTGCACTAAACTTTTTTTTGTTGGATTTTCACACTTTTTCCACTTAGATCGACTTGCACACTAATTCGGGCCCGAAGTGCACTTATCCTCGGTCGGTGCCCTTTTCTTTCACTTAAGCACTTTGCCTTCAATCCACTACTTTTTCCAACTTTTCTTTCTTTCTTTCCAACAAAGATGCACTACCCACTTGGTTTTGCAACTCCATTTCTTGCCCTTTTCACCCAAGAGAATCTCAACTCTCCAAATATTCTTCCAAACCTCTCACTAAAGTCCAATCCCATAAGGGTCAAGTCATATAGGCTAGGAATCATATTTTTGAGGAGTTTCAAACAAAGGTCTAAGGCTAAAACGGGGCTACAAACAACGGTTTATCTTCAAGGTAGGATATGGAACATTTTGTGACTAAATGAAATAAAGTTCAAATCAATGTGACAAAGCATAGAACAAATCTCATATTGGTCTTGGAAAATAGATAAACACCTCAATAGCAAGTTTTACTAAGCATGCATGAGCTAATCACACAAGAAAATGAGGGATATGCAATATGAACAAGCATCCCTAAAATGGCCAAAAATCATCTCACAAGGTTCACTCTAGCTTAGTTGCATCAAAACTCATCCTAGAACTCATGTGCTCAATAAAAACATGCAAAATATCATATCACATTAAAAGCAACATCCATTTAGAGGCTAAACTATCCAAAAATATGCAAAGGAATTTACATGCTCACATCATCATTAGCCTTCATATGGACACCTAAGATGGGAATTCCTAGTCCAAAAACAAAATCTTTTTGACATTTTCACACAATTTTCGAATTTTTATGGTTTTTTTGCAAAAATATTCTCACACACAAAACAAACTCATCCATTCATGCCATAAAATTCAATCATCATTCATCATGCCACTATCCAAAAATGAAACATCCCATAAACAAGACAAACACAAACACACAAAACTACTCATGGAACTATGAGCTACTAACCCACCCTATACTTAAAATTTTGATGTCCTCATCAAAAGAAATCAAAACTTAAAAGTAAAAATACAAGAGTCAAGAGAGCTCATAATTTTCCTTATCCTTGAATGGCTTGTTGAGGCTTAGTTCGGGGGGTGGCCACGGCGTTGTCTCCTTTGGAGCCGTGCTTGCCGCTCTCGCTCATACACTTTATCGTGGAAAGGGTCTTGACTTGGCGGTTGAATTTGTGAGGCGGGACGCATCCATTGATCTTCATGGGAAGAGAAGTTCCCGGTCATCCACTCATTGAAACTCTCTTGGACGATCCATCTTTGATCCTCGGCTGCCCTCAAGTCATCCACCTCACGTCTAGTGTAGGCGATGTTGCGGTTCACCTCCTCAAATTGCTCTTGAAAGTCTTCTTGGTGGTGGAAAAGTTGTTGTTGTTGGAAGTTGAGGTGTTGTTGTTGAAGGTTGATGTGGTGTGCCTCTTGAAGCATTGTTGATTGTTGAAGTTGGAGATGTGCCATTTGGTTGGCCAAGAAGTTCATGTCCACCGATTGGTTTGGCTCGGGGAACACCATTCCGGGGCCGTACCATTGAGCATACCCCTCATACCCTCCATAGCTTGGTGGTGGTTGTTGTGCTCCACTTCCCTCACCCCTCTCAAATCGGCTCGGGAACGGATTGGGCAAGTATGCATCGGACCGACGTTGGTGGATGTCGGGCCCGACGTTGCTTGTACCTCGGTCCAAGAGTGATGGTGCGTGGTCGGTGAGCAAATTGTGGTAACCACCATCTTCTTCTTCTTCTTCTTCTTCTTCACCTCTAGGCAAGTCCACATCCATGTCATCTCTTCTCACGAACTCATATTGGTTGGGCTCCTCTTCTTCGGTGTTCGGGTGTTGGGACGATATTAAGGACGTCAGTCGTTAATATCTAAACCAATAATAATCGTCCCTTGTTTTGATAATGACAAACTCAAATGTATTTGATAAGTTGTCCAAGTTTTGATCTCAGGTAAGTCCAGTGGACGCACATGAGCGAAAAGGACAACAAGTGAACAGCAGTCCCTATGCTGTAGGGACGCATGTTACCAGAACTTCCAAAGCTAAACGTAATTGGCGGAGTCCCTGCGCAAGATAGGACGGAGTCCTCATCAAGAAGGGACGCGCGCCAAAATACGGACGAAGTTCAAATTCAAATCAAGGCCGCCCCAACATGATTACATCATCGTCCGGCCTTAGTCCTCAGAAGGAAGCTTCCTTTGTCTGGGCACGTGTAGACAATGCCAAAGACGTCGCTTTCCCAGCGATGGTCCCCTACCCACCCGGAGGCTTCCCAAGCGTCAACAGAGTTGACTTCCTCAAGACGCTCATCGCACCGTTGATCAAAGATCGAGGATCCTGCCAAGTCTCAGAGGACGCTAGAGGACAAGAATCACTTCTGCTATAAATACTCTCCAAGGAGTATGCATAGCGGTATGTGGGTGCAAGAGTGGACTTTGAAGACTTTCTCTCAAGCTCTCCCGAAGCATTCAAGAACACGAACGAAGATCAAGAAGATCAAGTGAGCTTGAAGCAAGAGAAAGAAAGTCCAACCACATCAAATCCAAAACAAACCACAAATCAATTAGAGTTGTAGTTTGTCTCTCACAACGAACCGTGAGAGACGTGAGTGATAGCTTCCTTATAGCTAAGAGTGTTAGGTTACTTGTTAGGTTGAAAGGAGTGTTACTAGTGAGGCTAAGGACGGACGCTTAGCTCAGAGAAGTGTAACGACTCGCCTAAGTTGTAAGGACTCGCTCTTAATAAGATAAGGGACGGCTATTGAAAATCCTCCAACGGAGGTAGAGGTTTACCCATAAGACTAGTTGGTCTTAGTGGGGTTCCTCTATAAATACTCGTGTCCACTTATCTTGTATTCTGTTAAGTCTATTTTCCGCTGCACTAAAGGACGCCCTTAACCCAGTTAAGGACGCCCTCATTAACTGACTTACGATCCAACAATTGGTATCAGAGCAGGCGCTCTAGATTTTTGTTGAGTTGCAGGTACAAGATGGACATGGAACCTATTGGAATCTCTTTTGTAAAGCCTCCTCGCCTGACGGACGGCAACTTCAACCGCTGGAAGATCCGCTTCAAGAACTTTTGCAGAAGTCAGAATTATCAATGCTGGAGAGTGATCATGAAGGGTGACCTTACCATCCCTGATGACAAGAAAGACAAAGAGGACGAGTGGGGTCCTGACGAATTCAAGCTTTTGGAAACAAACGCTAAGGCTATATGCTTCCTTCAAGCGTCCCTCTGCGAAAGGGACGCCACCCGAGTTAGCAATTTGGCAACAGCCAAACTACAATGGGAAGCTCTTGAGAAGTACCATGTGGGTACGGCAGAGATGAAGGAAGACGTCAAGCTTGAAATCAAACGAGAGTTCTATGCCTTCAGAATGCTTCCTAACGAATCTGTCAAGGACTACTCATACCGCTTTGAAGCTCTTGTGACCAAAATGCGAAATTTAGGCATCCCAGAAGCTGAAGTCTCAATGAGAAATAGAGTCGGAGTAGTCATTGATGGGCTTACAGGAAAATGGAATTTTGATAGGACTACGTTCAAGGAGAATACAGCCAACAAAACCCTGGATATGGAAGAGATCTATGGGAAGCTGAGAGGCTATGAAGCGAGAAGGGAAGCTGATATGGCTGAATTGGCTAGAAACCCCCAGACAGATCTTGCTTTGATGACGTCAACTCCAGAGTACGCTGCGTATCTGCGCCACCAAAGAGATATTGCCCTAATGGTGGAAGCAAATAAAAATGAGAATCGTGAAAGGATGCGTGCTCAAGCTTTGAAAGAAAAGGAAAGCAAGACTAAGGAACAGCTGGAAGAAGAGGAAGAGATTGCCCTTCTACACAAAGTTGCTCGCTTATGGGGTAAAAAGGCCAGAGATTCCAAGAAACACAAGATGCCTTACAAAAAGGAGAGTCCCAAGTATACAGAGGCAGAGATGAAGGAACTTACTTGCTACAAATGTAACAAGAAAGGACACTTTGCTAAAAGGTGTACTACGGGACTAAACTCAAAAGAAATGAAGATGAAAGCTCTCTTGGGAGCGTGCGAAGCCGCATGGGATAATGTGAGTTCTGATGATGAAGAACCAGAAGGACCAGTGGCGTACATAGCCGTAGAGGACGCCTCAGATGATGAGCAAGTGGCGTACATGGCTGTAGAGGACGCCCCAGTCCTTGAAGAGGACGCTTCTGAAAAGGAACAAGAGGTAACTCGTGAATCCATGATGAACTCCTTAGAGAATTGTTCCAAAACCAAACTTATTAAGCTCATTAAAAGAATCATGGAAGAAAGCGTTGTTATGCAACATAGAATGGATGATCTTGAACTTGAAAGTGAAAATAGGCTAGTTGAATGTGAGAACTGTGCTACAGTTTTGTTACAACTAGAGTCCTCGCATGTCGAAGTTAAATCCCTGAAAACTGAAGTGATGTGCCTTAAGCTAGAGAACGCTAAGCTTAGGGAAGAGGTGAAAGTGTTAGGGAAGAGCCCGGTAACTGAGGTAGTTCAACCAATGGTGTTTGTCCCAGCCAAAAGAGGACTAGGATACGAGTCTGACACTAGGAACTCTCTCCCTAGTGACTTTGAGGCTAGCAAAACCTCAGAACTTGAATTAGAAAGGGAAAAGACCAAGAACCTTCTTGAAAGAATTCGAGTCCTAGAGAGTGGAGAGAAAGGTCAAAGGGACTATTACACTAACTCCACTAGTCATAGGATCTATAAGAAGATTGCTAAGGGGGAAGGTTCAAAAGTTTGTGACCCTCAAAAGATGAAAAAGAACAAAATCCAACGTCCCAACAAGAAGTACTACCTTGGTACTTACTATAGGACGTGTTGGTACTGTGGAAAAGGAGATCACTTCAAATATGATTGCCTGAAACTGAAGAACGACATTGAAAGTGGCAAAGCTGCTAGGAATAACATTGAAAATGATAAATCCGTCCCTAAGGCTAACCCTAGACGTCCTAGACGATCTAAGAATTCCTTCAGAAAGCATGCTATTTCAAATGATGTGAATATAAGTGACTACATGCCAGAACTAGAGTTCTATTTCTGTAACGAACCAGGTAAGGAACACCTTGCCTGGGTCGCCATACACTAACCTTGTTTTGGCAGGTGGAAGTGAGGGGACGCCCATGGATCATTGATAGTGGCGCCTCAAACCATATGACAGGAAGCCAGATCCATCTCACTTCTATCCAAAGTAGCGCCACGGGAGGAACTGTCTCGTTTGGCAACAAGGGCAAAGGAAAGATCAAAGGGACGGGAACTGCTATTCTCAATCCGTCTATCAAAGCGACAAATGTTAGCCTTGTTGAAGGACTTGGCTTCAACCTCCTAAGCGTCTCTCAAATGTGTGATCAAGGTGAAAACTTAGTCACATTTGACTCAAAGGAGTGCCTCGTCATCAACAAGAAATCCAACAAAGTCGTCCTCAAAGGAGTCCGAAAGAACAATGTCTACATCTTCAATCAGGAGTTCAAGCCAAAATCTGAGTTGTGCTTATCTGTGTCAAAGGAGGACGCTGACCTATGGCATCGCCGACTTGGCCATGCTGGACCAAGCACAATCCTCAAGCTTCATCAAAGAAATCTTGTGAAAGGTCTTCCCCAAATTGATCCTGAGAAAATTGAACAGTGTGAAGCATGTATCAAAGGGAAGCAGACAAGAACGTCCTTTAAGTCAAAGAACGATGTCAGCACAAAGAAACCTTTGGAACTTCTCCATATGGATCTTTGTGGACCAATGAAGACGTTAAGCTATGGTGGAAAGAGGTATATCTATGTCCTTGTAGATGACTTTTCTCGATTCACCTGGGTTCTTTTCTTAGCTTCAAAAACAGATTGCTTCAACGCATTCAAAGTCTTCATCAAACAAGTGGAAGTTGCGCTTGAGACGCCTCTCAAATCCACAAGATCAGACCATGGGACGGAGTTTCAAAACTCAGAGTTCGTGGCCTACTGTGATCAACATGGAGTCTCTCACAACTTCTCAGCTCCAAGGACTCCTCAACAAAATGGAGTGGTGGAAAGAAAGAATAGGACGCTGGAGGATATGGCAAGGACTATGCTCTTAGCCAATAGCGTCCCCAAGTACTTCTGGGCTGAAGCTATTGCTACAGCGTGCTACATTATCAATCGAGCCATGATCCGTCCTTTGCTGAAAAAGACGTCCTATGAGTTGCTGAATGGAAGAAAGCCTCGCATCGACTATCTCAGAGTCTTTGGATGCAAGTGCTTTGTTCACAACAATGATAAAGAAAGACTTGGAAAGTTTGACGCAAGAAGTGACGAAGCCATATTCCTTGGATACTCCCTCACCAGTAAAGCGTATAGAGTTTTCAATAAACGAACTCTAAAGCTTGAGGAGAGCATTCATGTTGTGTTCAAAGAAAGTTCTTCTCACAAAGATAAACCAAGTAAGAAAGAACGCTCATCTCCTCTGCAGCAGGATGACTCCGATGATGAAGTTGATTTCGGGTCCTCTGGAAAATACTATATTCCTAAGGACGCTACTCAAAATCCTGAAGAAGTCTCAGTAGAAGTTCCCAGTGTTGTTCAGGAAGTTCCATCTCAAAGTAAATCTCCAGCTCAGCATGAGGTCGCTGAATCAAGCCTACAAGGAGAACAGCGTCAAGAAGAAGACGCTCAACCTGAGGGGGAACTCTATGAAACTCTCAATGAAGACGACGGGTTTGACTCAGACGAATCTGATTGGACGGACCCTAGATGTACTCCTGTAAGGGACGATACTCATAAGGGATCCCATCTTTCGAGACTTCATTCAACGGATCAAATCATCTCAGATATGTCAAAAGGAGTTCAAACAAGATCAGCCGTGAATCAGTCCCTTAATGCTAACATAGCGTTCTGTGCCTTCAACGCCTTTGTGTCCTTGGTTGAACCTAAGAACATAAAGGAAGCACTCCAGGACGCTGATTGGATTCAGGCCATGCAAGAGGAACTTAATCAATTCGAAAGAAATAAGGTTTGGACCCTCGTCCCTCGTCCGAGAAACAAAAACATAATAGGGACGAGATGGGTCTACAGGAACAAGCTTGATGAGAATGGTCGCGTCTCAAGAAACAAAGCAAGGCTTGTGGCTCAAGGCTATAGGCAAGAGGAAGGGATTGATTATGATGAAACCTTCGCTCCTGTCGCCAGGATTGAAGCCATTCGCCTCCTCATCGCCTTTGCCGCTCACAAAGGGTTCAAGCTTTTTCAAATGGACGTCAAGACAGCCTTTCTCAACGGCAATCTCAAAGAAGAAGTGTACGTCGCTCAACCTCCAGGATTTGAGGACGCTGATCACCCAGATCATGTGTACTTCTTGGACAAGGCACTCTATGGACTCAAGCAAGCCCCTCGTGCATGGTACGATAGGTTTGCGTCCTTCCTCTTGTCCAACGGGTACACACGAGGTAACATTGATAAAACCCTGTTCTTAAAGAAAGTTCTTAAAGATGTCTTAATTGTCCAAGTCTATGTCGATGACATAGTCTTTGGAAGCACTAACATGAAATTTGTAGAGGAATTCAAGAACTTGATGAGTAGTGAGTTTGAGATGTCCCTCATAGGAGAACTCAACTTCTTCTTGGGACTCCAAATCACTCAGCTCAAAGATGGGACGCGGATTCATCAACAAAAGTACATCCGTGAAATGCTTGAGAAGTATGGGATGAACTCTTCAAAACCCATTGATACTCCCATCTCCCCAAACACTCGCCTCTATGCTGATGAAGAAGGCAAGAGTGTAGATCAAAAGCTCTACAGAGGAATGATAGGGTCCTTGCTATATCTTACGGCAAGTCGTCCCGACATCATGTTCGCTGTATGCTTGTGCGCTCGATTCCAAGCAAATCCAAAGGAGTCCCATATGCAAGAGGTCAAAAGAATCTTCAGATATCTCAAGGGACGGGATGACCTATGTCTATGGTATCCCAGAAGGACGTCCCTGAACCTGGTAGCTTACTCTGATGCAGATTACGCTGGCCATGTGGTGGATAGGAAGAGCACCTCAGGAATGGCACAATTCCTTGGCTCATGCCTTGTATCTTGGGGATCCAAAAAGCAAAACTCCGTGGCACTATCAACCGCGGAAGCTGAGTACGTTGCTGCTGCTTCGTGCTGCTCACAAGTCCTATGGATCAAGTACCAACTTGAAGATTATGGTACGTCCCTCAACACAGTCCCTATCTTGTGTGACAACACCAGTGCTATAAGTATTGCCAAAAATCCCGTTCATCATTCTTAGGCGAAGCATATTCACATAAGGCATCACTTTCTTCGTGATAATGTTGAACTTGGATTAATTAGAGTGGATCATGTTAGGACTGAGGACCAAGTGGCCGATATTTTCACAAAAGCACTTGATAGACGTCCCTACGAGCACCTCCGGTTGCTCTTGGGGATGATAACTTTTAAATGATCAAGTCCCGTTCTATTATTCCCTCCATGATTGGCTATGTCTTGTTGAGAACTTGTTTTAAGGTGTGTCATGCATTAAAGTCATCTTTAAAGGACGCTAGTCTAAGATATGTGTATTCGCTTGTGTCCTTGAATGGTATTCATTTCGCTTTTCATCTCAAGAGTATCCCTGATCACCCTACCCTCATCATAAGCCGAAATGATGGGAGCTCTAAGCTTACCCAAGCCGAGAATCTTGCAAACGCGTCCTATGAGCATTCCTTGTTTCACCTTTACGGGACGTACTTGCTTGATTTTCAAAAATGGTTCTAAGTGATCAAAGGGACGTGTGCTAAGAGCTGAGAGTTGTCTGTACAGAGTTCTAATTACAGAGGTTGAGATCAGTGAATGGGACGCCGTGGTTCAGTTCTGTGTTGTGTAGTGTTGTGTGTTGAAAGGACGTCAGGTCAGAGTCCTTTGCAGTTGTGAGAAGTTTGAATGGTTGAAATTGGGAAGGTAAACCGTTTTAGCGAATCGTCAGCGAAAATCTCGGGATATGCGCAAACAGTGATCAACAGCTGTATTCCTTAGCAAAGAAGAAAGCCACGTGTGGGAAGGCGGGTGGAGGAAGCTGTGTGTAAAGACCCTGTTACCCCTTCCGTCCGTTAAGCGCCAACTGGAAAAGGAACGGAAAGAGGCTGAAAGGAAAGCCAAAGCTGAGAGGAGAGCTCAAGCTGCTGCTGCTGCTGAACCTGGAGAAGGAGATCACGAAGCTGAAAATGTCCAAGTAGTTGGGATGCCAGCTGATGACGAGGACGAGCTCGATGGTATGAGCGTCCCTGATGAGGCTGAGAGGCACTCTACGAAGTATCTGATGGGCATGATGATCGAGAACCAGTGCATAATGATTGATCTAATTCAGCAGGTTGACGACACACTTCACGTCCACACAGACCTTCTTGAGCGCAACAACGAGCTCCTTGCCCAGAACAACCATCTTCAGGAGCAACACCTCAAAGCCCTTGGCAAGCGTCCCAGAAAATGATCACCTCCCCCTTCTCTAACCTTGAAACAATTTATCATTTCTTGAGTTTTTGTTAAGACAATGGGATGCTGTCCCCGTTTTGAACACTTGTTGTGAATGTCTGTAATGAACGTTCTCGTTTCTCATTCTGAATGCCATTCACTACATTTGTGTTTCATTTTGTCTAAGCGTACCTTTCTTTAGTTATGACTTTGTGCTTGCATGCTTTTCGACTTGTTCTCCTTTTCGATGATGCCAAAAGGGGGAAGTATAGTTTTGCAGAGATGCGATTGTCCTTAAGTTATCATAGAAAGCATGTGTTCAGGGGGAATTTCGGCCAAGTCAAAAGGTCGTTAGTTAGGAATAAAATAGAACGCACTTAAAAGAATGTGTTGCATGCCAATCTAAGCTGAAAAGAAAATCAAAGTGTAGTTCCTCATGCTAAAAGCTTTACTTCTTTGTGCATTATTTGAAAGAGTTTGTCATCATCAAAAAGGGGGAAATTGTTGGGACGATATTAAGGACGTCAGTCGTTAATATCTAAACCAATAATAATCGTCCCTTGTTTTGATAATGACAAACTCAAATGTATTTAATAAGTTGTCCAACTTTTGATCTCAGGTAAGTCCAGTGGACGCACACGAGCGAAAAGGACAACAAGTGAACAGCAGTCCCTATGCTGTAGGGACGCATGTTACCAGAACTTCCAAAGCTAAACGTAATTGGCGGAGTCCCTGCGCAAGATAGGACGGAGTCCTCATCAAGAAGGGACGCGCGCCAAAATACGGACGAAGTTCAAATTCAAATCAAGGCCGCCCCAACATGATTACATCATCGTCCGGCCTTAGTCCTCAGAAGGAAGCTTCCTTTGTCTGGGCACGTGTAGACAATGCCAAAGACGTCGCTTTCCCAGCAATGGTCCCCTACCCACGCGGAGGCTTCCCAAGCGTCAACAGAGTTGACCTCCTTAAGACGCTCATCGCACCGTTGATCAAAGATCGAGGATCCTGCCAAGTCTCAGAGGACGCTAGAGGACAAGAATCACTTCCGCTATAAATACTCTCCAAGGAGTATGCATAGCGGTATGTGGGTGCAAGAGTGGACTTTGAAGACTTTCTCTCAAGCTCTCCCGAAGCATTCAAGAACACGAACGAAGATCAAGAAGATCAAGTGAGCTTGAAGCAAGAGAAAGAAAGTCCAACCACATCAAATCCAAAACAAACCACAAATCAATTAGAGTTGTAGTTTGTCTCTCACAACGAACCGTGAGAGACGTGAGTGATAGCTTCCTTATAGCTAAGAGTGTTAGGTTACTTGTTAGGTTGAAAGGAGTGTTACTAGTGAGGCTAAGGACGGACGCTTAGCTCAGAGAAGTGTAACGACTCGCCTAAGTTGTAAGGACTCGCTCTTAATAAGATAAGGGACGGCTATTGAAAATCCTCCAACGGAGGTAGAGGTTTACCCATAAGACTAGTTGGTCTTAGTGGGGTTCCTCTATAAATACTCGTGTCCACTTATCTTGTATTCTGTTAAGTCTATTTTCCGCTGCACTAAAGGACGCCCTTAACCCAGTTAAGGACGCCCTCATTAACTGACTTACGATCCATCACCAAAGACGCTCAGGAGATCCTTGGGTTCTCTCTTTTTGGTAGCAGGGGACGGGGTCTCTTCAATCCTTTTTCGCTTTGGAGGTTGGGACTTCTTAGAGTCTATCGAGGGGGTCGGGGAAGTCATAGCCTTGACACCGCTCGACCTTAGTCTCTTGACCATCCCAGCGGCGGACATGTCGATCTTGGCACCTACAAACGACCAACAATTAAACCATAGAGAGGCGAAGATCGTTAAAAAAGAAGAACTTCAGGGAGAAATGACAACCCCCAAACCTGATTTCTTTCCGGAAGAGCTTGCCATGTCAGAAGATTCTGGGGTTCTCTCTGCTTCAGTCTCGTCCTCGTCAAGATCCAACGCCTCCACCTCTCCTGCAGGATCTTCAGGTTCAGGTCGGATCTTTTTAGGCTTGCGTTTTTCGACCTCGACCGTCAGTAGCCGCCGGCAAACGCCTGTGTCAGTACTCCTGGAATTAATTCCCACCGGAACTACACAAAGAAGAAAAGAAACCCAGATTAGAATTACTCACAGCACAAAATGAAGGGGATAACAGCAAAGAGAGGCACAGAGCCTTACGAGATGTGTTCCATCCATCTCGAAAGACCGCTAACACGTCGTCATCTATGCCCCTTAAGGATTCTAATTCGATAAAAAAGAATCGAGCTTGCAGGCTTCGTGAAGGCATTTTGGTCTTAGGGATTAAGGGATTCTTAACATTCCGGGCATGAAGGGTGATTCTACCGGCTCTCTGAGGGACGATTTTATAGGCAAGAAGGAGTTCTCCCATGGTCATTCTAAGGCCCCGTTGCGCAGCAAGTTCGTCGATTCTAGCAAGCGTACGTCGTGGGGAGGATTTGACAAGGGGAAACTTTCAAGGTGCTAATGAACTCTCGGATAAAGTCAGAGAAAGGAAATTTCAAACCTAGGGAAAACGGGTAATCCAGGAAACAGACCCAACCCTTACGCACCCAATCGATCTTTTCAATGGTTGGAGCGTGGAATCGGGTTCCCCTGGGGAAACCCCCAAACGCAACCCAATCCGCGATTTCGTCCCGGGTCATGGCGCAGGGAAGAAGGTCTTCCTCACTAAGGGATTTAGAAGAGGTAAAGGGGGAGCTTGGAGCCATGGTAAGCAAACAAAGAAGCAGAAAGGGGCGGAGTAGTACCTGGAGCGTTCGAAAGCGAAAAACAGAAGAGGAAGAAGAGAAGGCGGACACGAGCGAAGATGAAGATAGAAGGAAACAATGAAGAAAGGGTTTTAAGAAGAGAGTCTGCAAAATCCCGAAATTCGAGGTTGACCGCAACGTCAAATCAAGTAAATGCACCATTCGAAATTTGAAAGAGTTCAAATTCCAAACGCTACATTTAGGAGTATTGTTGGGACCAGATTTTCCTCACAAAAGTATCAAGACTTGGTTGTTACTTCTTCATTAGTTCTTCTTAGCACAGCGAGAGACGGCGAGGAGCGAAGTCGGTTAAACAAGATAGAATTGAAGATATAAGATAGATCTCTTAGAGATATTTCGTTAGGATTACGATTAGTTAGAATCTTGTATTATCATATCTTCTCTCACAAGATAGATCAATCCTCAAGGGCGTTATATAAATCGATTGTAAGCCCTAGAGCAGAGGGACGCTCTTTTGACACATTCAATCCCACTTTGAATACAATTCGCGAGCTTTTACATCAAACGTGTTCTTCGTGATTCACCTCGATCAGGCCCGATTTAGGTCAAGGTTCCCTTGGGTGAATTTTGGCTCAAACAATCCCTAGGAAAGTCTTTTTAGAACACTTCTCAGCTTCAACATTGACGTTCTCGTGATCCTCTGCGCCAGCGTCCTCTGCATAAACAACAGGCGTCCCTACAACTTGAAAAGTTTCCTCGGCATCCCCTTCAGCAGCAGCAGCTTTCTAAGCAGCCCTCAGCTCAGCCTCTTTCTTTTCTTTGGCAAGTTGCTTCCTAATGGAGGGAAGTTCCTCGCCATACCTCATTTTTCCGACCGGAGGCGTTGTTATCTACTTTACGTCCCAGTGAATTCTAAAGGTATGTACTTCTCTGGGGGCGTAAAGACGTTGCTGCTCAAGAATTTTCTTCACGAGGCCAGGGTAGGGAAGAGAATGGCGTCCACTTGTGCACTTCACCATATGCTCCAAGACAACCCTCGCCAAGTTGATCGACTTGCGGTTCAGGAAGGCGTCCAATATAATGCTGTCAGTGATCTGAACTATGGACTTCTTTTCCTGCCTTGGGACGACCATGCGCACAATAAAGTGATGCGCAAGGACGCCTGTCTTAGATAGCACATGGGCCACTCTGTCCTTAGCAACTTGCTGCTTCCCATTAAAGATGTTGTTGAAGATGTCTTCTTGGGAGAAGCGGCCAAAGCTCTTGGAGGGAAAATCGTGAAGAGCCTCTGGGACGGATAGGGGAAGGCCTAGAATGTGGCGGACTGTACCCTCAACAATGGAGTACTCATCCCCATTGATCTCGAACATCCCTTGGGGCTTTCCCTTGACTTCGGACACTTTCGAATTTTGAATAGAAGAGTTTTACTTGGTCCGGGACAATAGTGGCAGCTTTTGCGCCGAGATGCGTCCAACCATGGAAGTCCAGCAGCTCCAGGAACTCCGTCCTTCCATTTTCGCGGAGGAAGTTGGCGTCAAAGAGAAGTGGCCCCAGAATTTTCTTGAGCCTTTTTTCTTGTTGCCATTTCCGGTCACTATCACATCATCGCCGGCATCTTCCTCGTCTCCGTCTCCCTCCTCGTCCTCATGTTCCTCATCGAGAGGAGGAGCGTCTTCTTCGTCAGAGGCCTCGTCCCCATGGTGTTGGGACTCAGCCATCTCCATGTCCTGAGCTCCAGACGCCGCTCCTTGGACATTGGCGTCCGTCGCTAGAGTCTTTGCCAGGGACTCCGTAGGGACGTCAGCTTGAGGCGTCCCTTGGACTGTAACATCCTCCTTAATAGTTTGCGCTGGGGGAGGAGGAGTTGTGGATTTTGCTCTAGGAGGAGAGGGAGAAGGAGTTCTGATTTTGGCCTACGGGGCAGAGGAGGAGCTGGGCCTGATTGCCGAGATAGGAGTGGCGGCGAGCGGAGCTGGAGGAGGAGAAGGCTGCTTGACGGGGGAGTCCTCCACATGAATAATAGTGGGCGCAGCGTCCTTGGCCTGGACTTGGGAGGGAGGAGCGTCCCTTTGGACCTTTGGCATCGGCTTTGCTAGGTCCGCCTCAATCTCCGCCTCTAGCGGATCTGAAGTAGCAGGAGGAGCTTCCTCTGTCCTTGGTGGAGAAGGAGGAAGAAGAGCGACTTCCTGCTTGCTCTTTAGGATCGCCTCAACAATGGCGTCCTTCTCAGCTTTGGCCTGCTTGGCCAGCTGCTCCTTCTGTATTTCTAGCTCGGAGAGACGGATGGCGGCCATGTTTGTTTCAGTTACGCTTTGAAGCTCGGCCGAGGACTTGAGGCGTCTCTTGGGTGCAGGAGGAGGGGTTGTTGGGATAGGTTTTGTTTGGGAAGAGGAGGAGGATTTGATTTTGAGTTTTTGAGAGGGGGGAGGAGAGGCTTACCTTTTTCTCTTTTGGGTTGGGACGGAGCCGGTAGGCGAGACCAAGAACTCCATTATGTCGGGGAGGAGTTTGGCCAGTTTGTCAAACGTCCCTCCAAAAGAGTCAGATATGATGCCCGGCCCCATGAAAGGGGGGTTTGTGAGGTTGGTTTCTCGAAGGCAGGGATGGACGTATGTTACCACGAAGTAGTGGAGGAGGCGTTGGATTTTAGGAGGGTGGTTGTGAGCGGACGCCCTTAGGCAAATGTTGGCCAGAGTCCTGGACTGTTTTTCAAGCCACTCCTCAATTAGAGGGTCAAGAGGAGGACGGCGCTTGGGCTAAGCAGGGAGTCCTCTTACTTTGCACTTTGTGGGGCTCCCTTGCTCGGGCTCAGGGACGAAAGGCTCATTTAGAAATTGGAAGCGGTTTTGAGGCGGTTTGGGGTGAGATCTGGATTGGGGACGTGATTGAGATTTTTGGGGTTTTGGAGGAGTGGTGGAAGGGAAGCAATGGCCAGACTGGGAGGAATGCTGGTGGCGCGATTGGTCTTGTCGCCCAGCGGGTCTGCCTCTTGAATCCATTAGGGAGCGGCCCTTCACAGGAGTTGAACTTCTCGCCGCTGAAGAAGACGACGGAGAGGGTTTTGGTTCTTGGTGTTGCGAGTGTTGGCCATTTTGGAGAATTTTGAGGGGTTTATATAGATGAGATTGGGGTTTGAGGAGAGATTTCGAGATCTGGGATTGAGATTTGGCAAGATTTTGAAAAAGATTTCCGGATGTGGGCAAACAGGCAAGAGAGCGAAGAGTTTTCACAAAGGTTTTAGGGGCATATTTATAGGAAGAAGACGAAGGAAAATGGGCAGGGGTAACAGGGACATTTCCTAAGGCTTCCTCCACCCGCGTTCCCACACGTGGTAAACTTCTTCATTAAGTAAACAGTTGTTTTGCACCGTTACGCGGATCCCGAGATCTTCGTTCAAAATCTCTGCGACGGTTCGCCTTCCCTTTTTCAAAATTCATAACTGCAAAGGACTCTGTCTTGGCGTCCTTTCAACACACAACACTGCTTCTCTGAGAACTGTATCACTGCGTCCCAAAACTGATCTCAACTACTGACTATTTGAACTCTGCTCTGACGTCCTTTAGACTTTGACAAGCTTCCCATTAATCACTTAGAACCATTTTTGAAAATCAAGCAAGTACGTCCCGTAAAGATAAAACAAAGAAGGCTCATAGAACGCGTTTGCAAGATTCTCGGCTTAGGTAAGCTTAGAGTTCCCATCATTTCGGCTTGTAATGAGGGTTGGGTGATTAGGGATACTCTTGAGATGAGAAGAGAATTGAATAGCGTTCAAAACACAAGCAAAACACGCGTCTTAGACTAGCGTCCTTTCGAGATGACTTTAAATGCATGACATCCTTCAAAACAAGTTCTCAACAAAACATAGCCAATCATAAAGGGAATAATAGAACGGGACTTGATCATTTAAAAGTTATCATCCCCAAAAGCAGCCTAAGGTGCTCGAAGGGAAGTCTATCAAGTGCTTTTGTGAAAATATCGGCCACTTGGTCCTCAGTCCTAACATGGTCCACTCTTATTAATCCAAGTTCAACATTATCACGACGAAAATGATGTCTTATATCAATATGCTTGGTTCTTGAATGATGAACAGGATTTTTGGTAATACTTATGGCACTAGTGTTGTCACACATGATAGGGACTGTATCAAGGAACGTACCATAGTCTTCAAGTTGGTACTTGATCCATAGGATTTGAGAGCAGCACGAAGCAGCAGCAACGTATTCAGCTTCCGCGGTTGAGAGGGCCATGGAGTTTTGCTTCTTGGATCCCCAAGATACAAGACAGGAACCTATGAATTGAGCCATTCCTGAAGTGTTCTTCCTATCCACCACATGTCCAGTGTAGTCAGCGTCAGAGTACGCTACAAGATTGAGGGACGTCCTTTTGGGATACCAAAGGCATAGATCGTCCCGTCCCTTGAGGTATCTGAAAGTTCTTTTGACCTCTTGCATGTGGGACTCTTTTGGATTGGCTTGAAAGCGAGTGCATAGGCATACGGCAAACATGATGTCTGGACGGCTCGCGGTCAAGTATAATAGCGACCTTGTCATTCCTCTGTAGAGCTTTTGATCCACACTCTTGACTTCTTCATCAGCATAAAGGCGAGTGTTGGGAGAGATGGGGGTGTCAATGGATTTTGATGAGTTCATCCCATACTTCTCAAGCATTTCACGAATATACTTTTGTTGGTGAATGCGCGTCCCATCTTTGAGTTGAGTGATTTGGAGTCCCAAGAAGAAGTTGAGTTCTCCTATGAGGGACATCTCAAACTCACTACTCATCAAGTTCTTGAATTCCTCTACAAGTTTCATGTTAGTGCTTCCAAATACTATATCATCGACAAAGACTTGGACAATCAAAACATCTTTAAGGACTTTCTTTAAAAACAGAGTTTTATCGATGTTACCTCGAGTGTACCCGTTGGACAAAAGAAAGGACGCAAACCTATCATACCAAGCACGAGGGGCTTGCTTGAGTCCATAGAGAGCTTTGTCCAGGAAGTACACATGGTCAGGATGATCGGCGTTCTCAAAACCAGGGGGTTGAGCAACGTACACCTCTTCCTTTAGCTTGCCGTTGAGGAAGGCTGTCTTGACCTCCATTTGAAAGAGCTTGAACCCCTTGTGAGCAGCGAAGGCAATGAGGAGGCGTATAGCTTCAATTCTAGTGACAGGAGCGAAGGTCTCATCATAATCGATCCCTTCCTCTTGCCTATAGCCTTGAGCCACGAGCTTTGCCTTGTTTCTTGAAACTCTGCCACTCTTATCAAGCTTGTTCCTATAGACCCACCTCGTCCCTATGATGTTTTTGTTTTTAGGACGAGGAACAAGGGTCCAGACTTGGTTTCTTTCAAATTGATTGAGTTCTTCTTGCATAGCTTGGATCCAATCAGCGTCCTGAAGTGCCTCCTTTATGTTCTTAGGTTCAATTAACGACACAAAGGCGTTGAATGCACAGAACGCCATATTGGCACTTTGGGACTGATTCTCAGCTGATCTGGTTTGAACTCCTTTTGAAATGTCTGAGATGATCTGATCTGTTGAATGAAGTCTCGAAAGGTTGGATCCTCTATGAGTAGCGTCCCTTGCAGGAGTACACCTGGGGTCCGTCCAATCAGAATCATCAGAGTCATACCCTTCTTCTTCATTGATAGGCTCAGTGTGTTCCCCCTCAGAGTGAGCGTCCACACTTTGCCTTTGTTCTCCCTGTTGACTAGACTCAGTAGCATCCACTTGGTTAAGCGACCACGTTTGAGAGGGCTCTTGCTGTTCGCTAGGGACTCCCATTGAAACTTCATCACGGGTTTCAGGGTCGTTCCTAGGAACATAGTATTTTCTTGCGGACCAGCTTGATTCTTCTTCATCATCTTCATCATCGTCCTTAGGGGAGAAGCGACGTTCTTTCTTACTTGGTTCTTTCTTGTGAGATGAGCTCTCCTTAAATACCACATGAATACTTTCCTCAAACTTAAGAGTCCTTTTGTTGAAGACTCTATAGGCTTTGCTTGTGAGGGAGTATCCAAGGAATATTCCTTCATCACTTCTAGCATCAAACTTTCCAAGGTTGTCCTTGCCGTTGTTGTGCACGAAGCATTTGCACCCAAAGACTGTGAGGTGAGAAATGTTTGGTTTTCTTCCATTTAATAGCTCATAGGACGTCTTCTTTAGCAAGGGACGAATCATGGCAAGATTTATGATATAATTTGTTGTGGCAATGGCTTCGGCCCAAAAGTGCTTGGGGACGCCACTTGCCAATAGCATCGTCCTTGCCATGTCCTCAAGCGTCCTATTCTTTCTTTCAACAACGCCATTTTGCTGAGGAGTTCTTGGAGAAGAGAAGTCGTGGGAGACTCCATGTTGGTCACAGTAATCAAGGAACTCTGAGTTCTTGAACTCCGTCCCATGATCTGACCTTAGAGCTTTTAATTGCGTTCCAAGAGCAACTTCTACTTGCTTGATGAAGATTTTAAACATTTGGAAAGCTTCTGATTTTTGACACCAAGAAAAGAACCCAAGTGCATCTGGAAAAATCATCTACAATGACGTACATGTAGCTCTTACCACCAAAACTTTGAGTTCTCATGGGTCCGCCAAAATCCATATGAAGAAGTTCCAAAGGCTTCTTTGTGCTCACTTCATTTTTCGATTTGAAGGACGATCTTGTTTGCTTCCCCTTTGATCGGTCCGGGTGTGGTGGTCAAAATTTAGATTTATAAACCGAACCTCACTTGTAGTAAAGAGGTAGGGTGTCGAACACACTGGAGTTCGTGCGTTGAGAGTACCCGAAAGACTAAAAAGGTGTAAAAGAAAGGCAAAATAAAGGAAAACGGAAGAAATCACCTCGGACCGACACAAGTCACTTCGGTCCGAGGGTGGATCGAGGTTGTTTTGGCCGGGACCGACTTGGTTCAACGTCGGGCCCGATGTACTGGTAACTCGATCTAGGCAAAAATTGGTAGATCGGTCTTGGGTTTTTGGGTTCCCTCCCTAACTAGACTTGAGTGATTCCACCCCAATTCAACCAATAAGTGATGATCCTTGTGAGATCGAGGTTGCCCACCTTCAATCTCTCCACTCTACACTTCGACCCAAGGGAGTTTCCACTCTCCTTCGATGTTAGGTCTAGTGACGAGTAAGAGATGCTCCCGCTTACTCTTACCAATCACAAGCCCTATGTCTCTTGTTCCCACAAGAGAATTGAAGCTTAGTGTAGAGAGGATTCCTAGATCAAGCACCCAAAGGCTATGGAATTGGGGTTTCCTACCCAATCCTAGCTAAGGGATTCCCCCATAGCCTAAGACTATGGAATCTACTCCATAAGATAAGAGTAAAGAGCAATCAAATGTAAAAGCAAGCAAATCTCAATCATCAACATCAATCCAAACTCAAATTGCATTCAATTTCAAAGGGTTCACAAGATCCAAGTCTTAATTCTACCAAAACCAAAGCAAATCAAATACAACTCACTAGAACTCCTTCTCTTCCCCACCGATTTCCTCCTCTCTTCCTTCTCCTTCCTTCTCCTTGCTCTCCAAGCCTTCCTTGAGCCTTTGAGAGTGATTTGGTGTGGGATTGTTGTGTGTGTCTTACTAATCCTCTCTAATCACCTATAATTATCCTCTTCTATTGATTGGGGACCAAGGAATTCCAATTTAGAAGAAGGGCAAAATTGGAAGTTCACCATAATTGTGCCTTGGAGCCTAATCTTCACAATTGCCGACTCGGACGACTTCCTGGGGACCTCGGGCCCGACGTTGGGAACGTCGATCCTGGCTCTGGTTGCTCGATCTCGGGCCCGACTTGGTGGTGCTCGGTCCTGGGCCTCGATCCTTGTCTCTTCTTGGCTTTCCTTTGGTTCCTCTTCATTCTTGGCATGGCTCTTCCTCTCCTTAGCTTGGCTCCTCCATAAGCTCCTCCAAAATGTCCTCATTCTTGCCATTTCACCTACAAAACAAAGCAACCTCGCATAGTTTCCGACTCTTAAAGAAAACCAGGAACTAAGCTAAGAAGGAACGAAACTAACAAAGAAAGGAATGAAAAACACATATTAACAAGGGAAATTAACTACTAAAACACCTCCAAAATGAGAGACATCAGAATACCCCATACTTAAACTTGCTTGTCCTCAAGCAATAACAAAGTAAGCAAGACCGGAATATAATCTTCAAGTAAAGCCTCATATGAAAAATCAAGTAAGCACAAGTGATAGACATGCTAGCAAGATTACGTCATCACACATGATCAAGTGTTCAAGGAATAAAGCCTAATGCAACCAAGCCTCACTTTAGGTATGTAGAAATGTGTATCACTCAACATGTGTTTAGGTTTAGCAATGAACACTCAAACTCAACAAACATGCAAGTAAAGGCTTTACCATTGAAGATAATATCACCAATTCCTCCACCTAGAGATGCCTATTACAATGCACACAAAGAATATGAACTTGGCTCAATGGAGGTCCTCAAAGAGGTTCCATTCGGCCGGGTTGTAATGGGGCTTTTGGTATTTCTCAAGGTGGGAATCATTTTGGTCTTGTGGTGCTTACAATGGGGATTGAACTTTCTAGTCTCTCACCAAACTTCACCAAATTATTCCACTTTCCACTTCACTATCCAAAAGACTTTGATTTTTCTCTTCTTTTCTTTCCTTTCAACCCACTTTTCACTAAACATTCCACTTCATCTTTGCACTAAACTTTTTTTTGTTGGATTTTCACACTTTTTCCACTTAGATCGACTTGCACACTAATTCGGGCCCGAAGTGCACTTATCCTCGGTCGGTGCCCTTTTCTTTCACTTAAGCACTTTGCCTTCAATCCACTACTTTTTCCAACTTTTCTTTCTTTCTTTCCAACAAAGATGCACTACCCACTTGGTTTTGCAACTCCATTTCTTGCCCTTTTCACCCAAGAGAATCTCAACTCTCCAAATATTCTTCCAAACCTCTCACTAAAGTCCAATCCCATAAGGGTCAAGTCATATAGGCTAGGAATCATATTTTTGAGGAGTTTCAAACAAAGGTCTAAGGCTAAAACGGGGCTACAAACAACGGTTTATCTTCAAGGTAGGATATGGAACATTTTGTGACTAAATGAAATAAAGTTCAAATCAATGTGACAAAGCATAGAACAAATCTCATATTGGTCTTGGAAAATAGATAAACACCTCAATAGCAAGTTTTACTAAGCATGCATGAGCTAATCACACAAGAAAATGAGGGATATGCAATATGAACAAGCATCCCTAAAATGGCCAAAAATCATCTCACAAGGTTCACTCTAGCTTAGTTGCATCAAAACTCATCCTAGAACTCATGTGCTCAATAAAAACATGCAAAATATCATATCACATTAAAAGCAACATCCATTTAGAGGCTAAACTATCCAAAAATATGCAAAGGAATTTACATGCTCACATCATCATTAGCCTTCATATGGACACCTAAGATGGGAATTCCTAGTCCAAAAACAAAATCTTTTTGACATTTTCACACAATTTTCGAATTTTTATGGTTTTTTTGCAAAAATATTCTCACACACAAAACAAACTCATCCATTCATGCCATAAAATTCAATCATCATTCATCATGCCACTATCCAAAAATGAAACATCCCATAAACAAGACAAACACAAACACACAAAACTACTCATGGAACTATGAGCTACTAACCCACCCTATACTTAAAATTTTGATGTCCTCATCAAAAGAAATCAAAACTTAAAAGTAAAAATACAAGAGTCAAGAGAGCTCATAATTTTCCTTATCCTTGAATGGCTTGTTGAGGCTTAGTTCGGGGGGTGGCCACGGCGTTGTCTCCTTTGGAGCCGTGCTTGCCGCTCTCGCTCATACACTTTATCGTGGAAAGGGTCTTGACTTGGCGGTTGAATTTGTGAGGCGGGACGCATCCATTGATCTTCATGGGAAGAGAAGTTCCCGGTCATCCACTCATTGAAACTCTCTTGGACGATCCATCTTTGATCCTCGGCTGCCCTCAAGTCATCCACCTCACGTCTAGTGTAGGCGATGTTGCGGTTCACCTCCTCAAATTGCTCTTGAAAGTCTTCTTGGTGGTGGAAAAGTTGTTGTTGTTGGAAGTTGAGGTGTTGTTGTTGAAGGTTGATGTGGTGTGCCTCTTGAAGCATTGTTGATTGTTGAAGTTGGAGATGTGCCATTTGGTTGGCCAAGAAGTTCATGTCCACTGATTGGTTTGGCTCGGGGAACACCATTCCGGGGCCGTACCATTGAGCATACCCCTCATACCCTCCATAGCTTGGTGGTGGTTGTTGTGCTCCACTTCCCTCACCCCTCTCAAATCGGCTCGGGAACGGATTGGGCAAGTATGCATCGGACCGACGTTGGTGGATGTCGGGCCCGACGTTGCTTGTACCTCGGTCCAAGAGTGATGGTGCGTGGTCGGTGAGCAAATTGTGGTAACCACCATCTTCTTCTTCTTCTTCTTCTTCACCTCTAGGCAAGTCCACATCCATGTCATCTCTTCTCACGAACTCATATTGGTTGGGCTCCTCTTCTTCGGTGTCCGGGTGTTGGGACGATATTAAGGACGTCAGTCGTTAATATCTAAACCAATAATAATCGTCCCTTGTTTTGATAATGACAAACTCAAATGTATTTGATAAGTTGTCCAAGTTTTGATCTCAGGTAAGTCCAGTGGACGCACATGAGCGAAAAGGACAACAAGTGAACAGCAGGCCCTATGCTGTAGGGACGCATGTTACCAGAACTTCCAAAGCTAAACGTAATTGGCGGAGTCCCTGCGCAAGATAGGACGGAGTCCTCATCAAGAAGGGACGCGCGCCAAAATACGGACGAAGTTCAAATTCAAATCAAGGCCGCCCCAACATGATTACATCATCGTCCGGCCTTAGTCCTCAAAAGGAAGCTTCCTTTGTCTGGGCACGTGTAGACAATGCCAAAGACGTCGCTTTCCCAGCGATGGTCCCCTACCCACGCGGAGGCTTCCCAAGCGTCAACAGAGTTGACTTCCTCAAGACGCTCATCGCACCGTTGATCAAAGATCGAGGATCCTGCCAAGTCTCAGAGGACGCTAGAGGACAAGAATCACTTCTGCTATAAATACTCTCCAAGGAGTATGCATAGCGGTATGTGGGTGCAAGAGTGGACTTTGAAGACTTTCTCTCAAGCTCTCCCGAAGCATTCAAGAACACGAACGAAGATCAAGAAGATCAAGTGAGCTTGAAGCAAGAGAAAGAAAGTCCAACCACATCAAATCCAAAACAAACCACAAATCAATTAGAGTTGTAGTTTGTCTCTCACAACGAACCGTGAGAGACGTGAGTGATAGCTTCCTTATAGCTAAGAGTGTTAGGTTACTTGTTAGGTTGAAAGGAGTGTTACTAGTGAGGCTAAGGACGGACGCTTAGCTCAGAGAAGTGTAACGACTCGCCTAAGTTGTAAGGACTCGCTCTTAATAAGATAAGGGACGGCTATTGAAAATCCTCCAACGGAGGTAGAGGTTTACCCATAAGACTAGTTGGTCTTAGTGGGGTTCCTCTATAAATACTCGTGTCCACTTATCTTGTATTCTGTTAAGTCTATTTTCCGCTGCACTAAAGGACGCCCTTAACCCAGTTATGGACGCCCTCATTAACTGACTTACGATCCAACAATTGGTATCAGAGCAGGCGCTCTAGATTTTTGTTGAGTTGCAGGTACAAGATGGACATGGAACCTATTGGAATCTCTTTTGTAAAGCCTCCTCGCCTGACGGACGGCAACTTCAACCGCTGGAAGATCCGCTTCGAGAACTTTTGCAGAAGTCAGAATTATCAATGCTGGAGAGTGATCATGAAGGGTGACCTTACCATCCCTGATGACAAGAAAGACAAAGAGGACGAGTGGGGTCCTGACGAATTCAAGCTTTTGGAAACAAACGCTAAGGCTATATGCTTCCTTCAAGCGTCCCTCTGCGAAAGGGACGCCACCCGAGTTAGCAATTTGGCAACAGCCAAACTACAATGGGAAGCTCTTGAGAAGTACCATGTGGGTACGGCAGAGATGAAGGAAGACGTCAAGCTTGAAATCAAACGAGAGTTCTATGCCTTCAGAATGCTTCCTAACGAATCTGTCAAGGACTACTCATACCGCTTTGAAGCTCTTGTGACCAAAATGCGAAATTTAGGCATCCCAGAAGCTGAAGTCTCAATGAGAAATAGAGTCGGAGTAGTCATTGATGGGCTTACAGGAAAATGGAATTTTGATAGGACTACGTTCAAGGAGAACACAGCCAACAAAACCCTGGATATGGAAGAGATCTATGGGAAGCTGAGAGGCTATGAAGCGAGAAGGGAAGCTGATATGGCTGAATTGGCTAGAAACCCCCAGACAGATCTTGCTTTGATGACGTCAACTCCAGAGTACGCTGAGTATCTGCGCCACCAAAGAGATATTGCCCTAATGGTGGAAGCAAATAAAAATGAGAATCGTGAAAGGATGCGTGCTCAAGCTTTGAAAGAAAAGGAAAGCAAGACTAAGGAACAGCTGGAAGAAGAGGAAGAGATTGCCCTTCTACACAAAGTTGCTCGCTTATGGGGTAAAAAGGCCAGAGATTCCAAGAAACACAAGATGCCTTACAAAAAGGAGAGTCCCAAGTATACAGAGGCAGAGATGAAGGAACTTACTTGCTACAAATGTAACAAGAAAGGACACTTTGCTAAAAGGTGTACTACGGGACTAAACTCAAAAGAAATGAAGATGAAAGCTCTCTTGGGAGCGTGCGAAGCCGCATGGGATAATGTGAGTTCTGATGATGAAGAACCAGAAGGACCAGTGGCGTACATAGCCGTAGAGGACGCCTCAGATGATGAGCAAGTGGCGTACATGGCTGTAGAGGACGCCCCAGTCCTTGAAGAGGACGCTTCTGAAAAGGAACAAGAGGTAACTCGTGAATCCATGATGAACTCCTTAGAGAATTGTTCCAAAACCAAACTTATTAAGCTCATTAAAAGAATCATGGAAGAAAGCGTTGTTATGCAACATAGAATGGATGATCTTGAACTTGAAAGTGAAAATAGGCTAGTTGAATGTGAGAACTGTGCTACAGTTTTGTTACAACTAGAGTCCTCGCATGTCGAAGTTAAATCCCTGAAAACTGAAGTGATGTGCCTTAAGCTAGAGAACGCTAAGCTTAGGGAAGAGGTGAAAGTGTTAGGGAAGAGCCCGGTAACTGAGGTAGTTCAACCAATGGTGTTTGTCCCAGCCAAAAGAGGACTAGGATACGAGTCTGACACTAGGAACTCTCTCCCTAGTGACTTTGAGGCTAGCAAAACCTCAGAACTTGAATTAGAAAGGGAAAAGACCAAGAACCTTCTTGAAAGAATTCGAGTCCTAGAGAGTGGAGAGAAAGGTCAAAGGGACTATTACACTAACTCCACTAGTCATAGGATCTATAAGAAGATTGCTAAGGGGGAAGGTTCAAAAGTTTGTGACCCTCAAAAGATGAAAAAGAACAAAATCCAACGTCCCAACAAGAAGTACTACCTTGGTACTTACTATAGGACGTGTTGGTACTGTGGAAAAGGAGATCACTTCAAATATGATTGCCTGAAACTGAAGAACGACATTGAAAGTGGCAAAGCTGCTAGGAATAACATTGAAAATGATAAATCCGTCCCTAAGGCTAACCCTAGACGTCCTAGACGATCTAAGAATTCCTTCAGAAAGCATGCTATTTCAAATGATGTGAATATAAGTGACTACATGCCAGAACCAGAGTTCTATTTCTGTAACGAACCAGGTAAGGAACACCTTGCCTGGGTCGCCATACACTAACCTTGTTTTGGCAGGTGGAAGTGAGGGGACGCCCATGGATCATTGATAGTGGCGCCTCAAACCATATGACAGGAAGCCAGATCCATCTCACTTCTATCCAAAGTAGCGCCACGGGAGGAACTGTCTCGTTTGGCAACAAGGGCAAAGGAAAGATCAAAGGGACGGGAACTGCTAATCTCAATCCGTCTATCAAAGCGACAAATGTTAGCCTTGTTGAAGGACTTGGCTTCAACCTCCTAAGCGTCTCTCAAATGTGTGATCAAGGTGAAAACTTAGTCACATTTGACTCAAAGGAGTGCCTCGTCATCAACAAGAAATCCAACAAAGTCGTCCTCAAAGGAGTCCGAAAGAACAATGTCTACATCTTCAATCAGGAGTTCAAGCCAAAATCTGAGTTGTGCTTATCTGTGTCAAAGGAGGACGCTGACCTCTGGCATCGCCGACTTGGCCATGCTGGACCAAGCACAATCCTCAAGCTTCATCAAAGAAATCTTGTGAAAGGTCTTCCCCAAATTGATCCTGAGAAAATTGAACAGTGTGAAGCATGTATCAAAGGGAAGCAGACAAGAACGTCCTTTAAGTCAAAGAACGATGTCAGCACAAAGAAACCTTTGGAACTTCTCCATATGGATCTTTGTGGACCAATGAAGACGTTAAGCTATGGTGGAAAGAGGTATATCTATGTCCTTGTAGATGACTTTTCTCGATTCACCTGGGTTCTTTTCTTAGCTTCAAAAACAGATTGCTTCAACGCATTCAAAGTCTTCATCAAACAAGTGGAAGTTGCGCTTGAGACGCCTCTCAAATCCACAAGATCAGACCATGGGACGGAGTTTCAAAACTCAGAGTTCGTGGCCTACTGTGATCAACATGGAGTCTCTCACAACTTCTCAGCTCCAAGGACTCCTCAACAAAATGGAGTGGTGGAAAGAAAGAATAGGACGCTGGAGGATATGGCAAGGACTATGCTCTTAGCCAATAGCGTCCCCAAGTACTTCTGGGCTGAAGCTATTGCTACAGCGTGCTACATTATCAATCGAGCCATGATCCGTCCTTTGCTGAAAAAAACGTCCTATGAGTTGCTGAATGGAAGAAAGCCTCGCATCGACTATCTCAGAGTCTTTGGATGCAAGTGCTTTGTTCACAACAATGATAAAGAAAGACTTGGAAAGTTTGACGCAAGAAGTGACGAAGCCATATTCCTTGGATACTCCCTCACCAGTAAAGCGTATAGAGTTTTCAATAAACGAACTCTAAAGCTTGAGGAGAGCATTCATGTTGTGTTCAAAGAAAGTTCTTCTCACAAAGATAAACCAAGTAAGAAAGAACGCTCATCTCCTCTGCAGCAGGATGACTCCGATGATGAAGTTGATTTCGGGTCCTCTGGAAAATACTATGTTCCTAAGGACGCTACTCAAAATCCTGAAGAAGTCTCAGTAGAAGTTCCCAGTGTTGTTCAGGAAGTTCCATCTCAAAGTAAATCTCCAGCTCAGCATGAGGTCGCTGAATCAAGCCTACAAGGAGAACAGCGTCAAGAAGAAGACGCTCAACCTGAGGGGGAACTCTATGAAACTCTCAATGAAGACGACGGGTTTGACTCAGATGAATCTGATTGGACGGACCCTAGATGTACTCCTGTAAGGGACGATACTCATAAGGGATCCCATCTTTCGAGACTTCATTCAACGGATCAAATCATCTCAGATATGTCAAAAGGAGTTCAAACAAGATCAGCCGTGAATCAGTCCCTTAATGCTAACATAGCGTTCTGTGCCTTCAACGCCTTTGTGTCCTTGGTTGAACCTAAGAACATAAAGGAAGCACTCCAGGACGCTGATTGGATTCAGGCCATGGAAGAGGAACTTAATCAATTCGAAAGAAATAAGGTTTGGACCCTCGTCCCTCGTCCGAGAAACAAAAACATAATAGGGACGAGATGGGTCTACAAGAACAAGCTTGATGAGAATGGTCGCGTGTCAAGAAACAAAGCAAGGCTTGTGGCTCAAGGCTATAGGCAAGAGGAAGGGATTGATTATGATGAAACCTTCGCTCCTGTCGCCAGGATTGAAGCCATTCGCCTCCTCATCGCCTTTGCCGCTCACAAAGGGTTCAAGCTTTTTCAAATGGACGTCAAGACAGCCTTTCTCAACGGCAAGCTCAAAGAAGAAGTGTACGTCGCTCAACCTCCAGGATTTGAGGACGCTGATCACCCAGATCATGTGTACTTCTTGGACAAGGCACTCTATGGACTCAAGCAAGCCCCTCGTGCATGGTACGATAGGCTTGCGTCCTTCCTCTTGTCCAACGGGTACACACGAGGTAACATTGATAAAACCCTGTTCTTAAAGAAAGTTCTTAAAGATGTCTTAATTGTCCAAGTCTATGTCGATGACATAGTCTTTGGAAGCACTAACATGAAATTTGTAGAGGAATTCAAGAACTTGATGAGTAGTGAGTTTGAGATGTCCCTCATAGGAGAACTCAACTTCTTCTTGGGACTCCAAATCACTCAGCTCAAAGATGGGACGCGGATTCATCAACAAAAGTACATCCGTGAAATGCTTGAGAAGTATGGGATGAACTCTTCAAAACCCATTGATACTCCCATCTCCCCAAACACTCGCCTCTATGCTGATGAAGAAGGCAAGAGTGTAGATCAAAAGCTCTACAGAGGAATGATAGGGTCCTTGCTATATCTTACGGCAAGTCGTCCCGACATCATGTTCGTTGTATGCTTGTGCGCTCGATTTCAAGCAAATCCAAAGGAGTCCCATATGCAAGAGGTCAAAAGAATCTTCAGATATCTCAAGGGACGGGATGACCTATGTCTATGGTATCCCAGAAGGACGTCCCTGAACCTGGTAGCTTACTCTGACGCAGATTACGCTGGCCATGTGGTGGATAGGAAGAGCACCTCAGGAATGGCACAATTCCTTGGCTCATGCCTTGTATCTTGGGAATCCAAAAAGCAAAACTCCGTGGCACTATCAACCGCGGAAGCTGAGTACGTTGCTGCTGCTTCGTGCTGCTCACAAGTCCTATGGATCAAGTACCAACTTGAAGATTATGGTACGTCCCTCAACACAGTCCCTATCTTGTGTGACAACACCAGTGCTATAAGTATTGCCAAAAACCCGTTCATCATTCTAGGACGAAGCATATTGACATAAGGCATCACTTTCTTCGTGATAATGTTGAGCTTGGATTAATTAGAGTGGATCATGTTAGGACTGAGGACCAAGTGGCCGATATTTTCACAAAAGCACTTGATAGACGTCCCTATGAGCACCTCCGGTTGCTCTTGGGGATGATAACTTTTAAATGATCAAGTCCCGTTCTATTATTCCCTCCATGATTGGCTATGTCTTGTTGAGAACTTGTTTTAAGGTGTGTCATGCATTAAAGTCATCTTTAAAGGACGCTAGTCTAAGATATGTGTATTCGCTTGTGTCCTTGAATGGTATTCATTTCGCTTTTCATCTCAAGAGTATCCCTGATCACCCTACCCTCATCATAAGCCGAAATGATGGGAACTCTAAACTTACCCAAGCCGAGAATCTTGCAAACGCGTCCTATGAGCATTCCTTGTTTCACCTTTACGGGACGTACTTGCTTGATTTTCAAAAATGGTTCTAAGTGATCAAAGGGACGCGTGCTAAGAGCTGAGAGTTGTCTGTACAGAGTTCAAATTACAGAGGTTGAGATCAGTGAATGGGACGCCGTGGTTCAGTTCTGTGTTGTGTAGTGTTGTGTGTTGAAAGGACGTCAGGTCAGAGTCCTTTGCAGTTGTGAGAAGTTTGAATGGTTGAAATTGGGAAGGTAAACCGTTTTAACGAATCGTCAGCGAAAATCTCTGGATATGCACAAACAGTGATCAACAGCTGTATTCCTTAGCAAAGAAGAAAGCCATGTGTGGGAAGGCGGGTGGAGGAAGATGTGTGTAAAGACCCTGTTACCCCTGACCGTCCAACTTCGTCTTCTTCCTATATATACCCACTTGTGCACTCCGAAAACCTTTCTTCGCTCATCTGCTGTTTGCACACTTTTAGAAATCTCAAAGATCTTCCAAATCTTCAACCGAATCCCGAAATCTCTCTCCAAACCCTAATCCTCCCCTATTTAAACCATCTCAAAAATGGCCAACACAAGAGCCTCAAAGAATCCCTCACCCTCGTCGGCAGCGAAAAACACTAGCTCTTCGAGATCTCCTCCGGTGAAAGGCCGGTCATTAATGGAGTCGAGAGGCAGACCTTCCGGCCGACAAGAACCCCCTCGCCACCATTCCTCCTCTCAAAGCACCCAGCGCCGCCACTCCAACACCCCTCCTCAACCCCTTCGCTCCCAACCTCCTCAACAAAAACAACCATCCCGCTCTCAATCCAAAACCCAGCCGAAGAGGTTCTCATTTCTGGAGAAGCCCTTCAAACCCGAGCCTGAGCCAGAAAATATCACCAAAGCCTCTATTTACAGTGGCTCCATTGGCCGGCTCCCCTCTCAACCCAAACGCCGTCCTCCCCTTGACCCTCTCATTGAGGACTGGCTTGAAAAGGAGCCTAGGACGCTCGCCAACATTTGTCTTAGGGCGTCCACTCACGAACATCCTCCTAAAATCCAACGCCTCCTCCACTACTTCATGATCACATATGTCAAGCCCCGCCTTCAAGAAACCAATCACACCAACCCACCGTTCATAGGGCCAGGAATCATTTCTGACTCCTTTGGTGGAACCGTGGACGAGCTCGCCAAACTACTTCCTGATATAATGGAGTTTGTTGTGGCTCCTACGGGCTCCGTCCCTTCTCAAAAAAGGAAAAGGCCTTCCTCTCCCCCTCCGTCCAAATCGCTCCAAATGAAAGGCCCTTCCTCCTCCCCACCAAAGCCAATCCCTTCCTCCCCTCCTCCTGCCCCAAAACGACGCCTCAAGACCTCTGCTCAGCTTGAGGGCGTCACGGATGAAGAAATGGCCGCCATTCGCCTCTCCGAAATTCAACTGGCAAAAGAGGAGAAGGCGCGCCAAGAGCAAGAGCAAGCAGAGAAAGCAGCCGTTGAGAAGGCGATCCAAGCGAGTATGCAGGACCTTCGTCAACTCCCTCCACCTCCTCCAAGGGTAGAGGACGCTCCTCAAGTCCAGGCCAAGGACGCTCCACAAGTCCAGGTCCAGGCCAAGGATGCTACCCCTGCTACTCTGCCGCCTCCTCCCTCTGCTCCGCTCAAGGTGAAACCGATCTCAGTGGTTCCGCCCAGCTCCTCCTCTGCTCCTCCCCCAAAAGCTAAGCTCCGCACTCCCTCTCCCTCTCCCCCTAGAGCTTCACCTCCTCCTCCTCCTCCTCCGCCTTCTCCGGCCGTCGAAGAAGCTGCTCAAGTTCAAGGGACGTCTCCTCCATCCGTTCCCACAGAGTCCTTGGCAAGGACTCCAGCGGTGGACGCGCCTCCCACAGAACAGGCGTCCACAGCTGAGGACACTGCAATGGTTGAGTTCCAAGAACAACGGAACGAAGTCTCCGATGACGAGGACGCCCCTCCCCAGGATGAGGAACCTGAGGAAGAGGAGGGAGATGGAGATGAAGAAGATGCTGGTGATGAAGTGATCGTGAGCAATGGCTCCAAGCAGAAACACTTCAAGAAAATCCTATCGCCGCTCCTCTTCACCGCCGAGTTTCTGGCAGAGAACCAGCGCCAAGAGTTCTTGGATCTTCTTGAGTTCCAGGGTTGGACGCACTTGGGCGCTGAGGCCGCTGATGTTGACCCTGATGAGGTTCTCCGTTTCTACTCAAAGTTCGAAATCACAGAAGTAAACGGGAAGCCTCAGGGGACTTTTGAAATCGATGGGGACGAGTACTCAGTTGCTGAGGGCACCGTCCGTAAAATGCTAGGCCTGCGTCCTTCTCCGCAAGATGCTCTGCACGATCTGCCGTGCAAGAACTTTGGCCGTTTCTCCCAAGATGAAATCCTCAACAGAATATTCAATGGGAGACAGCCAGCTGCTAAGGACAGAGTTGCTCATTGCCTCACCAAGACGGGCGTCCTTGCGCATCACTTCATTGTGCGCATGGTCGTCCCCCGCCAAGAGAAGAAGTCCATTGTTCAGATCACTGATAGTATTCTCTTGGACGCTTTCTTGGAACGCAAGCCGATAAACTTGCCCCGAGTAATCTTGGAACACATGGGCAAGTGCACAGGAGGCAGGCACTCTCTTCCTTTCCCCGGCTTGGTCAAGCAAATTCTGAAGCAGCAGGGACTCTATGCTCCTAAACAAGAGCGTTCCTTTGGCATTCATTGGGACGTCAGGCAAATTACACTCCCTCCAGTTGGGAAACTCAGGTGTGATGAGCCCCTTCCATCCGTTAAGCGCCAACTGGAAAAGGAACGGAAAGAGGCTGAAAGGAAAGCCAAAGCTGAGAGGAGAGCTCAAGCTGCTGCTGCTGCTGAACCTGGAGAAGGAGATCACGAAGCTGAAAATGTCCAAGTAGTTGGGACGCCAGCTGAGGACGCTGCTGATGACGAGGACGAGCTCGATGGTATGAGCGTCCCTGATGAGGCTGAGAGGCACTCTACGAAGTATCTGATGGGCATGATGATCGAGAACCAGTGCATAATGATTGATCTAATTCAGCAGGTTCACGACACACTTCACGTCCACACAGACCTTCTTGAGCGCAACAACGAGCTCCTTGCCCAGAACAACCATCTTCAGGAGCAACACCTCAAAGCCCTTGGCAAGCGTCCCAGAAAATGATCACCTCCCCCTTCTCTAACCCTGAAACAATTTATCATTTCTTGAGTTTTTGTTACGACAATGGGACGCTGTCCCCGTTTTGAACACTTGTTGTGAATGTCTGTAATGAACGTTCTCGTTTCTCATTCTGAATGCCATTCACTACATTTGTGCTTCATTTTGTCTAAGCGTACCTTTCTTTAGTTATGACTTTGTGCTTGCATGCTTTTCGACTTGTTCTCCTTTTCGATGATGCCAAAAGGGGGAAGTATAGTTTTGCAGAGATGCGATTGTCCTTAAGTTATCATAGAAAGCATGTGTTCAGGGGGAATTTCGGCCAAGTCAAAAGGTCGTTAGTTAGGAATAAAATAGAACGCACTTAAAAGAATGTGTTGCATGCCAATCTAAGCTGAAAAGAAAATCAAAGTGTAGTTCCTCATGCTAAAAGCTTTACTTCTGTGTGCATTATTTGAAAGAGTTTGTCATCATCAAAAAGGGGGAAATTGTTGGGACGATATTAAGGACGTCAGTCGTTAATATCTAAACCAATAATAATCGTCCCTTGTTTTGATAATGACAAACTCAAATGTATTTGATAAGTTGTCCAAGTTTTGATCTCAGGTAAGTCCAGTGGACGCACATGAGCGAAAAGGACAACAAGTGAACAGCAGTCCCTATGCTGTAGGGACGCATGTTACCAGAACTTCCAAAGCTAAACGTAATTGGCGGAGTCCCTGCGCAAGATAGGACGGAGTCCTCATCAAGAAGGGACGCGCGCCAAAATACGGACGAAGTTCAAATTCAAATCAAGGCCGCCCCAACATGATTACATCATCGTCCGGCCTTAGTCCTCAGAAGGAAGCTTCCTTTGTCTGGGCACGTGTAGACAATGCCAAAGACGTCGCTTTCCCAGCGATGGTCCCCTACCCACGCGGAGGCTTCCCAAGCGTCAACAGAGTTGACTTCCTCAAGACGCTCATCGCACCGTTGATCAAAGATCGAGGATCCTGCCAAGTCTCAGAGGACGCTAGAAGACAAGAATCACTTCTGCTATAAATACTCTCCAAGGAGTATGCATAGCGGTATGTGGGTGCAAGAGTGGACTTTGAAGACTTTCTCTCAAGCTCTCCCGAAGCATTCAAGAACACGAACGAAGATCAAGAAGATCAAGTGAGCTTGAAGCAAGAGAAAGAAAGTCCAACCACATCAAATCCAAAACAAACCACAAATCAATTAGAGTTGTAGTTTGTCTCTCACAACGAACCGTGAGAGACGTGAGTGATAGCTTCCTTATAGCTAAGAGTGTTAGGTTACTTGTTAGGTTGAAAGGAGTGTTACTAGTGAGGCTAAGGATGGACGCTTAGCTCAGAGAAGTGTAACGACTCGCCTAAGTTGTGAGGACTCGCTCTTAATAAGATAAGGGACGGCTATTGAAAATCCTCCAACGGAGGTAGAGGTTTACCCATAAGACTAGTTGGTCTTAGTGGGGTTCCTCTATAAATACTCATGTCCACTTATCTTGTATTCTGTTAAGTCTATTTTCCGTTGCACTAAAGGACGCCCTTAACCCAGTTAAGGACGCCCTCATTAACTGACTTACGATCCAACACCGGGGAAGCTTGAGGAGTAGTGAAACGGATGTGTTGTGGTTGTCTCCTAACCTCAAGTGTCCCCTCCTGCTCTCCATAAGGATTCACCTTGCCCGTCCACACTTGAAACCAATTGTAGTAGTTGGTGAGGTTGAAGAGATGTGGCTCCAAGGGGATGTGCACATTGTTGAAGTTGGAGTGTGGGGCTAGGTAGGTGGTGGCGCCGGTCACTTGCTTCTCTTTGATGATGTTGGCCTTCTTGAAGTACCTTAAGTCCATGAGCTCCACACCATTTGGGGCCGGCGTGTAGGTAGACAAGTCCACCTCAAGACGGTGAGCTAATCGGGCGATCATGCCTCCAAAATAGATCCATGAAGAACTTTGGAAATCCCTCACCATCTTTACCCATTCCCATGTGAGGTTCATTGGCTTCTCATTCTCGAACAACATCTCATAGAGTAGCATGGCCTCCTCCTTCATTGGCTTGCTCAATTCATGCCTAGCAAAGATAGAACAACCCAAGGCTCGGATCATGACTCGGAAGAGTGGGTTTGCTATCTCATTAGTCGATGCTCCTTTCCTCATCTCACTTCTTCCGGATACGAACTTCCAAAGGTAGTCCACCTTCTCATTATCAACATAGGCCTCCTCTCTTGTAAATGGCAACCCAAAGTAGTTTGCCAAGTTCCGAAGAGAAACCTCATGCAACTCATTGCCCATTTGGAATGAGATCATGCCTTCACTCTCGACCCCTTCATAGGTGCACTTGAATGTCGCCATGAACTCGGACGTCAAGGCGGGATAATGAGTGTTGTTCCACCTTAGCAAGACGTTGAGCCCAATGTGATTATAGCACCGAGCAAGAGCCTCATCCATGCTCATCTTTTGAATTGACTCCCAATCTAACCACCGAGTGTGGTGAGATAGACCCATGAGTCGCTCATACTCTCTAGCCACATCATCATCTTCGAAGCGCACATCGTCCATCCTTTGGACCCTCTTAGACGACTTTTTGGACTTTCTAGTTGCTTTCTCCATCCTTAAAGAAGATGCTCGGGTAGACATAGTACCTACACAATCAAAACCAAAGAACTCCAAGATAAAATCTATACAATCACAACAAGAGCACAAGCTTCCATAACAAACAACTCATCATGCAAAGAGATGACCCCATACTTGTTCTTAACACACTCAATCCACAAAATTCAATCATGCATGAACTAAGAGTCACATATCAATGGTCAAGCCACAAGACATATCATGATAAACATGCTATAACCAACATTCAAGCTCATGAATCCCTAAGTTCACACAAGAGAAACTCGAAAAGCATAGGACCGACATGCAAGGGACGTCGGGTCCGAGGTTCTCTACCTCGGTCCGAGTCTGTGGACCGACATGCAACATCGGTCCGAGGTTCTGGGTACCTCGGTCCGATTATAATTCGACTTCTCTACTTCGAATCACCCATAAAACACTCTATCATGTTCCTAAAATCCAAAATCAACCAATTCTCATCATCAATCGAAGTTCTAAGTGGGATTTAGCAACAATTAAGCACAAATTTCACAATGCATGCAAATCACCATGGATGCTCAAGGTCTAAGCTCACTTAATCATGGCATATCTCAAATCTTGCAATGAAAGCATGAAATTCACAAAGAATCAAGTAGAGATTGAGATTCACATACCAAATATGAAGAATCAAAGACTTCTAGCAAACAACTTCTTAGAACTCAAATTTTTCTTCTAGATCTAGAAGAGGGATGAAGATCTATGGGATTTTGTAGGATTTTTGGCTTTTCGTTCAATGTTTGAGGATGCTAGGGGTTGGATCGAGATTTTGTGTTGAGATTGCTTGAGGTTCGAGTATGGTGGAGAATGGGGATCGATTTGGGGCTTTTGAAGGGGAATTGGTATTTTGGGAAGGTAGTTATGGAGGTGATGGGTGTTAGGTATGGGAAAGGGGGCTTAAATGGGGTAGAAGACAAAGGTAGGTCAGAAGGGCAAAATAGGAATTTCCATCAAAAATCAAGTCCAAAGAGGTCGGCTAGCTAGGACCGACGTCGGGACCTCGGGCCCGAGGTACTGGGTACCTCGGTCCTACCCGGTTTGGTTCCTAAAAATCCCTCGACTTGGCAATTGTCTACCCACAAGTCATTGCATCATTTCCACAAATACCATACACGATCATGAAGCACACATAACTCACATTTCCACAAAATACATGCTAAGGAAGAGATTAGGAAGAATCTAGGCTAAGGCAAAGAAAAACAAACTAGAAACTACGAAAATGAACCTACTAAACCCGGGTTGCCTCCCGAGGAGCGCTTCTTTTAAGTCACTAGCTTGACTTCTAACCTCTACCCTTCAAGGAGGGTGAAAAACGGTGAATTGATCCTCCTTGTCATATGCATCTCCATTCTCCTCATAGCCAAAGTGCCACCATTTGTGTTTGATGAAAGAGTGGCCTCCAAATTCTCCATCATTCTTCTCCTCCAAAGTGTAGGTGGGCATCTCTTGCATCTTCTCAACTTGGTCTTCATTACCTACATCACAAAAGTCTAAAGAATTTCTAGAGGATTCAATAACATTATAACTCAAGTCTTCTTGCAAATCACTCAAGCAAAGGTAATCATCCTCTAAATCCTCTTTCAAATCACTTAGACAAATGTAAGAGTCCCCCACATCAAAAGGATATAGATTAGGATACTCTTCATGGTTTGGTGGGCTATCTCCATCTCTTGACTCTTCATGGACTTGAACATTGACCATGTCATGGTCTCTCAATGGTGGTTCTTCCTCTCTTGTAGGTTCCAACTCCTCTCTCTTGCGCTTGGCATTTTCCTCTAACTTTAAAATCGCCAATGCATCCGGTTCATTAAGGGCCTTGTTGAAATGGAACTCCACTTTTTCCTCTCCAATCTCGAAGGTGACCTTCCCATTCCTCACATCAAACATGGCACCCGCCGTAGCTAGAAACGGCCTCCCAAGAATAATGGGCACCATCGGATCTTCTTTCATGTCGAGGATCACGAGATCATCGAGCACAAAATATCTTCCAACTCTAACCGGGACGTCATCTAGAATTCCGGTGGCCTTTGTCGAGGAACCATCGGCCATAGTAAGACTCATATCAACCGGTTCCATATCTCCGAGGTTAGCCCTTCTCCATATGCTCATGGACATAACCGATATGCTTGCTCCTAAATCACAAAGAGCCTTGAATTGTTGGGATCCAATCCCCACGGTGATGGCAAATCTTCCGGGATCACCTAGCTTTTGAGGTAGCTCTAAGATCTTCACCTCATCTTGCATCTCAACAATGGACCTCTTCTTGCTCAAGATTTCCTTCAAGAACTTTGCATATGATGGCATCTCACTTAGAGCATCGGTGAATGGGATGGTGATGTTCAAGCCTTGTAAGAGCTTCAAGAACCGCTTGAACTTGCCCTCAACAATCTCCTTGGGCTTCTTCAAAGGGTATGGAAGAGTTGTACCACCTTGTTTCTTGCTTGGATCCACCTCTTTGGACCGATCTTGTCTTCTCTCCACATCTTCATCTTGGATCGACTTTGGATCGACGTCGGGACCGACGTCAAGTATCTCGGACCTGGGGCAGGGGCTTTCTGGGCACATCGGGCCAACTTCAGGGCAAGTCGGGCCAACTTCAGGGCAAGTCGGGCCCGAGTTGCTGGGTAACTCGGTCCGATTTGCTGGACTCCCTTCTTCCTCTGGATCGACGTTGTGGCACATCGGGCCCGAGGTACTAGGAACCTCGGTCCGACTCTCTTTTCTTGCTCTTGGAACTTGTGGCTCGGGTAAACTCCGTCCACTCCTCAATCCTATGGCACGAACTTCATTTTGTAGTTGTTGTGCACGGGGATTCTCCTCGGGTCGGCCCGGGAGTCTCCCTTCCTCTCTTGGAAGTTGATTTGCCATGTGAACAAATTGGTTGTCCACTTGTGTTCTCCACACGCCAAACTCCTTGAATTGGGTCTCTATGTTGGTGACTTGATTCTTCAAATCTTGAGCCCATTGTGGTGTTTGCTCATAGAATCCCTGAGGTCGGTATGGTGGTGGTTGGGCCCTTGGCTCGGCTTGGTTGAAGTTGTTGTTGTAGCCACTAGCTTGGCCTTGGTTCCACCTTCCTCCATTGTTGAAATTGGTTCTCCCTCGGAAGTTCCTTTGAGCATAGTTGGCCTCCTCAATTTGCTCGGCCAATCGGACTTGGCGCTCATTTGGGCACTCTTGGGCTCCATGCTTCAAAGAACCACACTCTTCACATGCTCTTGTGTTTTGCTTTTGGTGATAGAGCCTCTTCATCTTGTTCAATTCATCCTCCAAGAATTGGATCTTCACATCTTTGTCCACCTCTTCACTTTTGGGATCGTAGAGCCTCTTCGGACCGTCTCCATGGACTCTCACTTCCTTGCTCACTTGATTGACTTCATACATGGCCTCATAATCCGAGAGCTTGTCTAGCAACTCCCACGCTTGCTCCGGAGTCAAGTCAATGAACCCACAATCGGTATGGAGGTTCAATTTATCCTTGATGGCGGGGTTGATTCCTTGGAAGAAAATGTCTTGAAGGACATAAGGTTGTTGACCATGTGTTGGACACGCCCTTAACATCTCTTTGAATCGGTCCCACGCCTCGAAGAGTGGCTCGTGAGCTCCTTGTTGAAAGCTAGCAATCTTCCTTCTAAGCTCCGTTGTCTTGGTGGGCGGGAAGAACTTCATCAAGAATGAGTCGTTGAGAGCCCTCCATGAGGTGATAGAACGAGGTGCTTGACTCTCCAACCAATGCAAAGCTTTGCCTCCCAAAGACCACTTGAAGGCTTTGAGTAGCACATACTCAAGTGTCTCGTCGTCCGTCGAGATGGTCTCACAAAGATCTTTGAATTGCTTCACATGCTCGATCGGGCACTCATTCGGTCTCCCTTGGAATTGTTCTCTCTTGATGAGTGAGATAAATTGAGTTTTGATCTCAAAATTCTTTGACACCTCCGGCAGGACGATGGCCGGTTCGGGCACCTTCAACTCCGGATGCATGTATTGTCTAGCATTCCGGGGTTGGGTGTTGATTTGAGCCTCCAACCTCATCCTTTGCTCCCTCTCTCTACGGGCCTCGGCATCTCGGTTCGCCATTTCAAGTTGCATTCGAGCCATGTCGGCTCTCATCCTTTCGAACTCCTCATCACGGGCTTGGTCCGCCATCCTCTTCTTCTTTCGGGCTTGCTTTAGAATACTCTCCGAGTCACTCACAAAGTCGAGCTCAAGTGTTCCTCGGGCGGAACTAGCTCGCATGCACCTATGATGTCTCTCATTTTGGTGGTGTTTTAGTAGTTGATTTCCTTTGTAAATATGTGTTTTTCCCTCTCTTCTTTGTTAGTTTCGGTTCCTTTTTAGCTTAGTTCCCGGTTTTCTTCAAGAGTCGGAAACTATGCGAGTTTGTTTGACTTTGTAGGTAAAATGGCAAGAATGAGGACAATTTAGAGGAGCTAATGAAGGAGTCAAGTCAAGGAATGCAAGAGCCAAGCCAAGAATGAGGTGGAACCAAAGGAAACCCAAGAAGAAGACAAGGATTGAGCACCCAGTGACCAGGACCGACGTTCACCAAGTCGGGCCCGATGTAGTTCCGTGTCGGTCCAAGTCGGCAATGGATTGGATTGTTCCCCAAGGCATATTTTTAGCAACTTTCCACATTTGCCCCTTTCTAAATTGGGATTCCTTGGTCCCCAATCTAAGGTGGAGGTTAAGAGAGGTGATTAGTGATCAAGAGAGGAAGGGGGGCAAGGAACACACACACAACACCACACCAAATTCACTCTCTAGAGGCTCAAGGAAAACTTGGAGAGCAAGGAGAAGAAGAGAGAAGGAAGAGAAGAGGAGATCGTTGGCTTAGAGAGGGAGATTTGTGAGTTTTGTACTTTGTTTTGCTTTGATCTAGTAGAATTGAGACTTGGATTTTGTAGACACTTTGAATTTAAATGCAATTGGAGTTTGATTGGATGATGATGATTAAGTTTTGCTTGATTTCCCTTTTGATTATGCTTTTCTCTTACCATATGGAGTAGATTCCATAGTCTTGGGCTATGGGGGAATCCCCTAGCTAGATTTGGGTAGAAAACCCCAATTCCATAGCCTTGAGTGCTTGATTTGTGAATCCTCTCTACATTGAGCTTCAATTCTCTTGTGAAAGTAAGGGATCTAGGGTTTGTGTTTCGTAAGAGTAAGCGAGAGCATCTCGATCCCATCACAAGTCTCTAGCATCGAAGGTGAAGTGAAAACTCCCTTGGGTCGAGGTGTAGATTGGAGAGATTCGGGGCGAACAACCTCGATCTCACTAGAATCAAACACTTATTGGTTGAATTGAGGTTGAATATCCAAGTCTAGTTGGGGGAGGAACCCAAAAACCCAAGACCGATCTACTTTTTGAACAAGACCGAGTTACCCAGTACATCGGGCCCGACTTGCATCACGTCGGTCCCGACCAACTCGACCTCGATCCACCCTCGGACCGAAGTGACTTTGTGTCGGTCCGAGGAGATCTCTTTTGTTTTCCTTTGTTTTCCCTTTTCTTTTCCTCTTTTTAGTCTTTTCGGGTACTCTCGACGCACGAACTCCCGTGTGTTCGACACCCTACCTCTTTACTACAATTTGAGGTTCGGTTTTATAAATTTAAATTGTGAGACCCTCCGATCCCGGACCGATCAGAATTTTGGCGCCGTTGCCGGGGAGTTCTACTTGTTCGAGGTACCCATCTTTGTTGAGTCTTTGCTTTTTGGTAGTGATTTGGGTGAGGGACTAGCCCAAACCCCTTGTGTATTTTGATTTGGTTTTTGTTTGTGTCTTTGGTTGTAGGTGCATGCGAGCTAGTTCCATCCGAGGAACCCTTGAGCTCGACTTTGTGTGTGACCCGGAGAGTATTCTAAAGCAAGCTCGAAAGAAGAAGAGGATGGCGGACCAAGCCCGAGATGAGGAGTTTGAGAGGATGAGAGCCGACATGGCTCGCTTGCAAATTGAGATAGCAAACCGAGATGCCGAGGCCCGGAGAGAGCGTGAACAAAGGATGAGATTGGAGGCTGAAATCAACACTCAACCCTGGAATGCTAGACAATACATGCATCCGGAGTTGAAGGTTCCGGAGCCGGCCATTGTCTTGCCGGAGGTGTCAAGGAATTTTGAGATAAAAACTCAATTTATCTCACTCATCAAGAGAGAGCAATTCCAAGGGAGGCCGAATGAGTGTCCGATCGAACATATGAAGTAATTCAAAGACCTTTGTGAGACCATTTCCACGGATGATGAGACGCTTGAGTATGTGCTACTCAAAGCCTTCAAGTGGTCTTTGGGAAGCAAGGCTTTGCATTGGTTGGAGAGTCAAGCACCTCGATCCATCACATCATGGAGGGCCCTAAATGAAGCATTCTTGATGAAGTTCTTCCCGCCCACCAAGACGACGGAGCTTAGAAGGAAGATTGCTAGTTTCCAACAAGGAGCCCACGAGCCACTCTTCGAGGCGTGGGATCGGTTCAAAGAGATGTTGAGGGCGTGTCCGACACATGGTCAACAACCCTATGTCCTTCAAGACATCTTCTTCCAAGGAATCAACCCCGCCACAAAGGATAAATTGAACCTCCATACCGATTGTGGGTTCATAGATTTGCCTCCGGAACAAGCATGGGAGTTGCTAGACAAGCTCTCGGATTATGAGGCGATTTATGGGGCTAGCAATGTGAGCAAGGAAGCAAGAGTCCATGGAGAAGGTTCGAAGAGGCTCTACGATCCCAAAAGTGAGGAGGTGGACAAAGATGTGAAGATCCAATTCTTGGAAGATGAATTGAACAAGATGAGGAGGAAGATGGGTCATATCCAACAAACTACAAGAGCTTGTGAAGAGTGTGGTTCTTTGAAGCATGGAGCACAAGAGGGCCCAAACGAGCGCCAAGTTCGGTTGGCGGAACAAATTGAGGAGGCTCATTATGTCCAAAGAAATTTCGGAGGAAGACCCAATTTCAACAATGGAGGAAGGTGGAATCAAGGGCAAGCTAGTGGCTACAACAACAACTTCAACCAAAACGAGCCAAGAGCCCAACAACCACCATACCGACCTCCGGGATTCTATGAGCAAACACCACAATGGGCTCAAGATTTGAAGAACCAAGTGACCAACATAGAGACTCAATTCAAGGAGTTTGGTGTATGGAGAAGACAAGTGGACAACCAATTTGTTCACATGGCGAATCAACTTCCAAGAGAGGAAGGGAGACTCCCGGGCAGACCCGAGGAGAATCCCCGTGCCCAACAACAACAAAACGAAGTTCGAGCCATAGGATTAAGGAGTGGACGGAGTTTGCCCGAGCCACAAGTTCCAAGATCAAGAGAAGAGAGTCGGACCGAGGTTCCCAGCAACTCGGGCCCGATGTGTCCAGAAGTCGAACCAGTAGACGGAGGAAGCCCCCTGGAGAGGACCGAGGTTGAACCAAACTCGGGCCCGACATGTCCTGAAGTCGGCCCGACGTGCCCAGAAACTCTCTACCCTGGGACCGATGTCCCAGAAGTCGATCCCGAGGTGCTTCCAACGTCGGTCCAAGGTGGAATTGTTGAGAAAGATCGATCCAAGGAGGTTGATCCAAGCAAGAAGCAAAGTGGCACTACTCTTCCATATCCTATGAAGAAGCCCAAGGAGATTGTTGAGGGCAAGTTCAAGCGGTTCTTGAAGCTTTTGCAAGGCTTGAACATCACCATCCCTTTCACCGATGCTCTAAGTGAGATGCCATCTTATGCAAAGTTCTTGAAGGAAATCTTGAGCAAGAAGAGATCGATTGTTGAGATGCAAGATGAGGTGAAGATCTTGGAGCTACCTCAAAAGCTTAGTGATCCCGGAAGATTTGCCATCACCATAGGGATTGGATCCCAAAACTTTAAGGCTCTTTGTGACTTGGGAGCAAGTATTTCGGTTATGCCCATGAGCATATGGAGAAGGGCAAACCTCGGAGACATGGAGCCGGTTGATATGAGTCTTACCATGGCCGATGGTTCATCAACGAAGGCCACCGGAATTCTTGATGACGTCCCGGTTAGAGTAGGAAGATATTTTGTGCCCGATGATTTCGTGATCTTAGACATGAAAGAGGATCCGATGGTTCCCATTATTCTCGGAAGGCCGTTTCTAGCTACGGCGGGTGCCAAGTTTGATGTGAGGAATGGGAAAGTCACTTTCGAGATTGGCGAAGAGAAAGTGGAGTTTCATTTCAACAAGGCCCTTAATGAACTGGACGCATTGGCGATTTTGAAACTAGAGGAAAATGCCAAATGCAAGAGGGAGAAGTTGGAATCCACAAGAGAGGAAACACCATTGGGAGACCATGACATGGTCGATGTTCAAATCCATGATGAGACAAGAGATGGAGATGGCCCACCAAATCATGAAGAGTATCCTAATCTATATCCTTTTGATGTGGGAGATTCTTTCATTCGCTTAGATGATTTGAAAGAGGATCTAGGAGATGATTATCTTTGCTTGGATGATTTGTAAGATGAGTTGAGTTATGATGTCATTGAATCTCCTAGAAATTCTTTAGACTTTTGTGGTGTAGGTGATAAAGAGCAAGATGAGATGATGCAAGAGAGGCCAAACTACACTTTGGAGGAGACGGACGATGGAGAATTTGGATGCCACACTTTCATCAAGCACAAATGGTGGCACTTTGGTTATGAGGATTGTGGAGAAGTACATGGCAAGGAGGATCAATTCACCGTTTTTCACCCTCCTTGAAGGGTAGAGGTTAGACGTCAAGCTAATGACGTTAAAGAAGCGCTCCTCGGGAGGCAAGCCGGGTTTAGTAGATTCATTTTCGTAGTTTTTAGCCTGTTTCTTTTGCCTTAGTTTAGATTAGTCCTAATCTCTTCTCTAGCTTGTATTTTGTGGAAATGTGTGTTGTGTGAGCTTCATTAGCATGTGTGGTATTTGTGGAAAAGATGCAAGAACTTGTGGATAGAAGTAACCAAGTCGTGGGATTTTTAGGAACCAAAACCGGGTAGGACCGAGGTACCCAGTACCTCGGGCCCGAGGTGCCCGACGTCGGTCCAGTTATGCCGACCCATTTTTGGACCTTGACTTTGTGGAAATTCCTACTATACCCTCTTGACCCACCTTTGTCTTCTTCCCCATTTAAGATCCTTTTCCCTTACCTAACATCCATCACCCCCATAACCACTTTCCCAAAATACCCAATTATCTCTCAAATCCCAAATCGATCCCCTCTCCCCCACCATACTCGATCTTCAAAGAAACCTCACCACAAGATCTCGATCCACACCCTAGCATCCCCAAGCATTGAACCAAAAGCCAAAAATCCCACCCAAATCTCATAGATCTACATCCTTCTTCTAGATCTAGAAGAGGAAATTTGAGTTCTAAGAGCTGATAGCTAGAAGTTCTTAGTTTCTTCATATTTGGTATGTGAATCTCAATCTCTACTTGATTCTTTGTGAATTTCATGCTTTCATTGCTAGATTTGAGATATGCCATGATTGAGTGAGCTTAGACCTTGAGCATCCATGGTGATTTGCATGTATTTTGAAATTTGTGCTTAATTGTTGCTTAGACCCACTTGGAACTTCGATTGATGATGAGAATTGGAAGATTTTGGATTTTAGGGGCATGATAGTGTGTTTCATGGATGAATCTAGGATGAGAAGTCGGTAAGGACTCCGTCCGAGGTGCCCAGTACCTCGGGACCGATGTTGAAAGTCGGTCCAAGACTCGGACCGAGGTCCACAACCTCGGACCCAATGTCCCCTGTTGATCGGTCCAATGTTTTTCGAGCTTCTCTTGTGTGAATTTAGGATCTCATGAGCTTGAATGTTGGTTATAGCATGTTTATCATGATATGTCTTGAGGCTTGACCATTGATATGTGAATCTTAGTTCATGCATGATTGAATTTTGTGGATTGAGTGTGTTAAGTGTAAGTATGGGGTCATCTCTTTGCATGATGAGTTGTTTGTGATGGAAGCTTGTGCTCTTGTTGTGAATTATATAGATTTTATCTTGTAGTTCTTTGGTTTTGATTGTGTGTAGGTACCATGTCTACCCGAGCATCTTCTTCAAGGATGGAGAAAGCAACTAAGAAGTCCAAGAAGTCATCCAAGAGAGTCCAAAGTATGGATGATGTGCGTATTGAGGATGAGGATGATGCTAGAGAGTATGAGCGTCTCATGGGTCTATCTCACCACACCCGGTGGTTAGATTGGGAGTCCATTGGAAAGATGTGCATGGAGGAGGCTCTTACTCGGTGCTACTCCAACATTGGGCTCAATGTGTTGCTAAGGTGGAACAACACTCATTTTCCCGCCTTGACGTACGAGTTCATGGCGACATTCAAGTGCACGTATGAGGGACCCGAGAGTGAAGGCATGATCTCCTTCCAAATGGGCAACGAATTGCAAGAACTCTCTCTCCGGAACTTGGCACATTACTTTGGGTTCCCATTTCCGAGAGATGGGGCCTATGTTGACAATGAGAAGGTGGACTACCTTTGGAAGTTTGTAGCCGGGAAGAGTGAGATGAGGAAAGGAGCATCGACAAATGAGATAGCCAACCCACTCTTCCGAGTCATGATCCGAGCCTTGGGTTGTTCTATCTTTGCAAGGCACGAATTGAGTAAACCGATGAAGGAAGAGGCCATGCTACTCTACGAGATGTTGTTTGAGAATGAGAAGCCGATGAACCTCACATGGGAATGGGTGAAGATGGTGAGGGATTTCCAAAGTTCCTCATGGATCTATTTCGGAGGCATGATAGCCCGCTTGGCTCATCGTCTTGAGGTGGACTTGTCTACCTACACACCGGCCCCAAATGGTGTGGAGTTCATGGATTTGAAGTATTTCAAGAAGGCCAACATTATCAAGGAGAAGCAAGTGACCGGCGCCACCACCTACCTAGCCCCACACTCCAACTTCAACAATGTGCACATCCCTTTGGGGCTTCGACTCTTCGACCTCACTTGTTACTACAATTGGTACCAAGTGTGGGCGGGTAATGTCAATCCTTATGGAGAGCCGGAGGGGACACTCGAGGTTAGGAGACGAGCACAACACATCCGTTTCACTACACCTCAAGCTTCCCCGGACACCGAAGAAGAAGAAGAGCCCAACCAATATGAGTTCGTGAGGAGAGATGACATGGATGTGGACTTGCCTAGAGGTGAAGAAGAAGAAGAAGATGGTGGTTACCACAATTTACTCACCGACCACGCCCCAACACTCTTGGACCAAGGAGCATCCCACGTCGGGCCCGACATCCATCAACGTCGGTCCGATGCATACTTGCCCGATCCGGTCCCGAGCCACTTCGAGAGGGGTGAGGGAAGTGGAGCACATCAAGCACCACCAAGCTATGGAGGATATGAGGGGTATGCCCAATGGTTTGGGCCCGGAATGGAGCCTAACCAATCGGTGGACATGAACTTCTTGGCAAACCAATTGTCGCATCTCCAACTTCAACAATCATCAATGCTTCAAGAAGCGCACCAACTCAACCAACAACAACAATACCTCAACTTCCAACAACAACAACTTTCTCACCACCAAGAAGACTTCCAAGTGCAATTTGATGAGGTGAACCGCAACATCGCCTACACTAGACGTGAAGTGGAGGACTTGAGGGCGGCCGAGGATCAAAGTTGGACCGTCCAAGCAAGTTTCAATGAGTGGATGTCCGGGAATTTCTCATCCCGTGAAGACCAATGGACACCTCCCGCGCCACCACTCCAACCGCCAAGCCATGACCCCTTCAATGATCAAGTGTATGAGCAAGAGCGGCAAGCAAGGATCCAAAGGAGACGCCGTGGTCACCCTCCAAACTAATCCTCAACATGCCATTCAAAAATAAGGAATTGTGAGTTTTCTTTACTCTTCTCTTTACCTTTGGAGTTTTGATTTCTTTTGATGAGGACATCAAAATTTTAAGTATGGGGTGGGTTAGTAGCTCATAGTTCCATGTTTATGTGTAGTTTCTTGTTTCTTGTTTAAGGGATGTTTCATTTTGGATAGTGGCATGATGAATGATGAATGATGGTTGATTGATTTTATGGCATGAATGGATGAGTTTGTTCTTGTTTGAGAAAATTTTCAAAAAAATCCATAAAAATTCAAAAATAGTTTGAAAATGTCAACAAGATTTTGATTTGTACTAGGAATTCCCATCTTAGATGTCCATATGAAGGCTAATGATGATGTGAGCATGTAAATTCCTTTGCATATTTTTGGATAGTTTAGCCTCTAAATGGATGTTGCTTTTGATGTGATGTGATGTCTTGCATGTTTTTATTGAGCACATGAGTTCTAGGATGAGTTTTGATGCAACTAAGCTAGAGTGAACCTTGTGAGATTGATTTTTGGCCATTTTAGGGATGCTTGTTCGATATTGCATATCCCTCATTTTCTTGTGTGAATTAGCTCATGCATTCTTAGTAAAACTTGCTATTGAGGTGTTTATCTATTTTCCAAGACCAATATGAGATTTGTTCTATGCTTTGTCACATTGATTTGAACTTTATTTCATTTAGTCACAAAATATTCCATATCCTACCTTGAAGATAAACCGTTGTTTGTAGCCCCGTTTTAGCCTTAGACCTTTGCTTGAAACTCCTCAAAAATATGATTCCTAGCCTATATGACTTGACCCTTATGGGATTGGACTTTAGTGAGAGGTTTTCGAAGAATATTTGGAGAGTTGAGATTCTCTTTGGTGAAGGGCAAGAAATGGAGTTATAAACCAAGTGGGTAGTGCATCTTTGTTGTGAAGAAAGAAAGAAAAAGTTGGAAAAGTAGTGGATTGAAAGCAAAGTGCTTAAGTGAAAGAAAAGGGCACCGACCGAGGATAAGTGCACTTCGGGCCCGAGTTTAGTGCAAGTCGATCCTATGTGCAAAAGTGTGAAAAATCCAACAAAAAGTGTAGTGCAACGATGAAGTGGAATGTTTAGTGAAAGAGTGGGTTGAAAGAAAAAAAAAATCAAAGTCTTTTGGATGAGTGAAGTTGAAAGTGGAATAATTTGGTGAAGTTGGTGAGAGACTAGAAAGTTCAATCCCCATTGTAAGCACCACAAGACTAAAGTGATTCCCACCTTGAGAAACACCAAAAGCCCCATTACAACCCGGCCGAATGGAACCTCTTTGAGGACCTCCATTGAGCCAAGTTCATATTCTTTGTGTGCATTGTAATAGGCATCTCTAGGTGGAGGAATTGGTGATATTAGCTTCAATGGTAAAGTCTTTACTTGCATGTTTTATGACTTTGAGTGTTCATTTTCAAGCCTAAACACATGATGAGTGATACACATTTTCTATGTCCCTAAAGTGAGGCTTTGTTACATTAGACTTCATTCCTTGAACACTTGATCATGTGTGATGATGTAATCTTGCTAGCATGTCTATCACTTGTGCCTAATTGTGTTTTTCATAAGAGGCTTTACTTGAAGATTGTGCTTCGGTCTTGCTTACATTGTTATTGCTTGAGGACAAGCAAGTTTAAGTATGGGGTATTCTGATGTCTCTCATTTTGGTGGTGTTTTAGTAGTTGATTTCCTTTGTAAATATGTGTTTTTCACTCTCTTCGTTGTTAGTTTCGGTTCCTTTTTAGCTTAGTTCCCGGTTTTCTTCAAGAGTCTGAAACTATGCGAGTTTGTTTGACTTTGTAGGTAAAATGGCAAGAATGAGGACAATTTAGAGGAGCTAATGAAGGAGTCAAGTCAAGGTATGCAAGAGCCAAGCCAAGAATGAGGTGGAACCAAAGGAAACCCAAGAAGAAGACAAGGATCGAGGCCCAGGACCGAGATACACCAAGTCGGGCCCGAGATTGAGCACCCAGTGACCAAGACCGACGTTCACCAAGTCGGGCCCGATGTAGTTCCGTGTCGGTCCAAGTCGGCAATGGATTGGATTGTTCCCCAAGGCATATTTTTAGCAACTTTCCACATTTGCCCCTTTCTAAATTGGGATTCCTTGGTCCCCAATCTAAGGAGGAGGTTAAGAGAGGTGATTAGTGATCAAGAGAGGAAGGGGGGCAAGGAACACACACACAACACCACACCAAATTCACTCTCTAGAGGCTCAAGGAAAACTTGGAGAGCAAGGAGAAGAAGAGAGAAGGAAGAGAAGAGGAGATCGTTGGCTTAGAGAGGGAGATTTGTGAGTTTTGTACTTTGTTTTGCTTTGATCTAGTAGAATTGAGACTTGGATTTTGTAGACACTTTGAATTTGAATGCAATTGGAGTTTGATTGGATGATGATGATTGAGTTTTGCTTGATTTCCCTTTTGATTATGCTTTTCTCTTACCATATGGAGTAGATTCCATAGTCTTGGGCTATGGGGGAATTCCCTAGCTAGATTTGGGTAGAAAACCCCAATTCCATAGCCTTGAGTGCTTGATTTGTGAATCCTCTCTACATTGAGCTTCAATTCTCTTGTGAAAGCAAGGGATCTAGGGCTTGTGTTTCGTAAGAGTAAGCGAGAGCATCTCGATCCCATCACAAGTCTCTAGCATCGAAGGTGAAGTGAAAACTCCCTTGGGTCGAGGTGTAGATTGGAGAGATTCGGGGCGAACAACCTCGATCTCACTAGAATCAAACACTTATTGGTTGAATTGAGGTTGAATATCCAAGTCTAGTTGGGGGAGGAACCCAAAAACCCAAGACCGATCTACTTTTTGAACAAGACCGAGTTACCCAGTATATCGGGCCCGACTTGCATCACGTCGGTCCCGACCAACTCGACCTCGATCCACCCTCGGACCGAAGTGACTTTGTGTCGGTCCGAGGAGATCTCTTTTGTTTTCCTTTGTTTTCCCTTTTCTTTTCCTCTTTTTAGTCTTTTCGGGTACTCTCGACGCACGAACTCCCGTGTGTTCGACACCCTACCTCTTTACTACAATTTGAGGTTCGGTTTTATAAATTTAAATTGTGAGACCCTCCGATCCCGGACCGATCAACCTACAACCAAAGACACAAACAAAAACCGAATCAAAACAAACAAGGGGTTCGGGCTAGTCCCTCACCCAAATCACTACCAAATTAAAGTCTCAACTAAAGGGTACCTCAAACAAGTAGAACTCCCCGGCAACGGCGCCAAAAGTTCTGATCGGTCCGGGTGTGGTGGTCAAAATTTAGATTTATAAACCGAACCTCACTTGTAGTAAAGAGGTAGGGTGTCGAACACACGGGAGTTCGTGCGTTGAGAGTACCCGAAAGACTAAAAAGGTGTAAAAGAAAGGCAAAATAAAGGAAAACGGAAGAAATCACCTCGGACCGACACAAGTCACTTCGGTCCGAGGGTGGATCAAGGTTGTTTTGGCCGGGACCGACTTGGTTCAACGTCGGGCCCGATGTACTGGTAACTCGATCTAGGCAAAAATTGGTAGATCGGTCTTGGGTTTTTGGGTTCCCTCCCTAACTAGACTTGAGTAATTCCACCCCAATTCAACCAATAAGTGATGATCCTTGTGAGATCGAGTTTGCCCACCTTCAATCTCTCCACTCTACACTTCGACCCAAGGGAGTTTCCACTCTCCTTCGATGTTAGGTCTAGTGACGAGTAAGAGATGCTCCCGCTTACTCTTACCAATCACAAGCCCTATGTCCCTTGTTCCCACAAGAGAATTGAAGCTTAGTGTAGAGAGGATTCCTAGATGAAGCACCCAAAGGCTATGGAATTGGGGTTTCCTACCCAATCCTAGCTAGGGGATTCCCCCATAGCCCAAGACTATGGAATCTACTCCATAAGATAAGAGTAAAGAGCAATCAAATGTAAAAGCAAGCAAATCTCAATCATCAACATCAATCCAAACTCAAATTGCATTCAATTTCAAAGGGTTCACAAGATCCAAGTCTTAATTCTACCAAAACCAAAGCAAATCAAATACAACTCACTAGAACTCCTTCTCTTCCCCACCGATTTCCTCCTCTCTTCCTTCTCCTTGCTCTCCAAGCCTTCCTTGAGCCTTTGAGAGTGATTTGGTGTGGGATTGTTGTGTGTGTCTTACTAATCCTCTCTAATCACCTCTAATTATCCTCTTCTATTGATTGGGGACCAAGGAATTCCAATTTAGAAGAAGGGCAAAATTGGAAGTTCACCATAATTGTGCCTTGGAGCCTAATCTTCACAATTGCCGACTCGGACCGACTTCCTGGGGACCTCGGGCCCGACGTTGGGAACGACGATCCTGGCTCTGGTTGCTCGATCTCGGGCCCGACTTGGTGGTGCTCGGTCCTGGGCCTCGATCCTTGTCTCTTCTTGGCTTTCCTTTGGTTCCTCTTCATTCTTGGCATGGCTCTTTGATATACACATTTATGTTGTGTATTTAGATGGGGTTTTAGCATACTTTTAGTCTTGTTTTAGGTGCTAAAGTTGGAGTTTGAAGCGTTAAAGAAGGAAGGGCCGAAGTGCACCAAAGACCACTTGAAGCTGAAGCGAAGAAAACGTAATTTTTGGGAGGCGGCGACCGCTGCCCCATAGGCGGCGCCCGCTGCCAGTCCCGAGGCGAATTCGTCTTTTAAACACTGCGTTTTATTTAGTGACCTTATGGATATAGTTTTTGGTCCGGTTTTTATGTATTTTAGATAGATTGTTTTCTCCTATTTAAGGAGCTTTATACCTTTTGTTTAGACCTAGTTTTTGAGTTTGGAATTATTTTGTATTTTGAAGACCTATGGAGAACTAAGCCTCTTTGCTTAGACAGACAATTGAAGTGTTCGTTCTGATTCAAATGTGAGGTTTCTAATTCCTTATCGATTGCATGGATTTAATCTCTTCTCTTGTTTGAATTGCTATTGACTTGTTTCAATGATTTCTAGCCTGATCATCTAGGATTTATTGTAATTAGGTTATTGCTAGATTTGGAGTGTTTCTGGTTGAGCATCTCTAATTCATAAGTAGCAACTGCATCGTGCTAATATCTGGTTGTGTTAGTCTTATGCATAAGAGAATTGATTTGCATTCTAGGGTAAATGCTGGTTGTTTTATCTTAGTTCGTATCCAATTATATTCTTGTTGTTAAATGCTGCTAGTTAGATTGAATCTTGATAGTTTCATGATTATTTATCTAGTTAGGGTTAATAGTATCTAGTTGTGCTATTAATTACTTTTGAAAAGGAATTGGAATTCCCATTGCATAGATATTGAATGAAATCAATGATCAACTTGTCAAGCGAATGCGGATATTTGTTTGCCTAAGTATTTCCAAATACTGATTGATAAACTCTTGAATTCGTATGCTTTGCATGTCAGTTTGTGAACAAAACCTAAAAACCCCCCTTTGTTACTTTTGTTTGACACATAATTCTCTGCTAAAGATAACTTGTCTCCTTGTGGAATCGACCCGTACTTGCTTTATACTTAGGTTTAAGTTAGTGTGGTATTCTTGCATAATTGTGGTTTAAAACGACTAAATCATCGTTATCAAATTGGCGCCGTTGCCGGGGAGGCGATAATTGTCTTTTGTGTGATTTTTGTGCCAAACTTGGTGTGAACCACCTGTGCTACTAATCCATGACTTTGTTCGAGTGTACACAGTTTCAAGATGAACACTTTCATGAGTACCTGACTAGATTCCAAAAGTATGCAAATGACCTTAGTGCGTGGGGATATCATTATACTGTGGGTGATGTTTGCAATGGCATTGTCAAGGGTATGAATCTTGAGACTCGAAGGATGGCCTACTACATGAGTAATAGAAGGCTTTTTGTTATGGAACCTATGGAATGTTGGGATTTCCTCTGTTTTATGAGCCATCAATGTCTTTTGGTTGAATCATCTCAATCAATGCCACAACCGGTTGAGACTTGTGATGCTTCTCTTGAGGATATGATGAAGGATCTTGCTAAGAGGATGGATGATATGAGTACGGAGTCTACACAGCACTATGAAAGGTGCTACTCACTTTGTCATCCAACAACTTCAGATAAGTCCATTGAAATCAATGAGCCAGATGCATCCCTTCCCACACGATTTGAGGAGATTGAGGAGTATATCACTGTGAAGGAAGAAGAGTTCTTCTCTGATAGTGATATGTTCTTTGAAAATGATATGGGTGACTATGTGAACACAAATGAGGAAGATGATATTACAGAGGATTGTGCTTCACCAACAAAGTCCCCCATGCATTCTGTTTCGAAATCAACCTTATTGGTTGTTGACGATCTAGGTATTCCTTGTTCCAATCTCTCATTACCCATTGTTCTTTATTCCCCCAAAGAGTCAAGTTTAGGGCCTAATGAAGAATCTAGAAATTACTTAGAGTTCATCCATAATGAAAGTGGTAATGCTAGTAAGCGCTTTGACAATTTTTGTTCATATTCTAAGAAGCCACCACTTATGTTGAATTGGTTTGAGCATATGCCATTTTATGAAGATTGGACACACAAGTTTGATAAGTTGAAACGATTTTTAAATGACATGTTATTTAGTTTCAATTTATCCTTGGGCTACTTATGTTTCTTTAAGATGAGCTCGCAAGAATTTGATAGGTTGTTAAGGGCATTGACAATGTCCAATCTTGTGAAATCATACGAGGCGTCGAGCCACGACGATAACCAAGGCGCTTATCGGGAGGCAACCCGATGTAGTTGATTTCTTTCCTTTAGATTAGCTTAGATTAGTTTCCCTTTGTTTTTTTTTTCTATTGCGTCGAACTAACCTGCAGAAAGCCGAAGAATCACGATGCACTGGCAGCGATCGCCGCCCCAAGGCAGCGACCGCCGCCAAAACAAGCTCAGCTACGACATTCAACGAATTAATGGCAGCGACCGCCGCCTAAATGGCAGCGATCGCCGCCATTATTTCCGGAAAACGGACGGTGTCCGTGGCGGCGACCGCTGCCCACAAGCGGCGACCGCCGCCAAAACGCATTCAGCTACGGCTTCGTCACAAAAATGGCAGCGACCGCTGCCATAAAGGCGGCAACCGCTGCCTTTTCGGATTCGGCAAAAAAAAAAAATATATTCAAAAAAAAAAAATTCAAAATTTTTTTTTTTTTTTCGGGCAATCGTTTTGTTCGCTTCTTTCTTCTTCGCTACCTAGCGATTGACCATCAAGAGGCTACTTCCTTTCTACTATTGTCACCCCTACATCTATTGAAGTTGAGTTTAAAGATGGACGGATCATGAGCTTAATGACGAGGAAGTTGCGACGCCTTAGATTGCGATAGTTATTGGGTATCCAATTGGCTATCAGAGGCATATTTGGAAGATGATTTAGAGCATGGATACTTGTCAACATGATCGTAGAGGAATATTTTCTTATGTTTCATGAGGAAGAGAGGCAGTACCATAAGCAGCAGACACACTACTTTCAGCAGCAGGCGGCATTCTTTCAGCAGCAGTGGCCTGGATATCCATCCTACCCTGACTACCCGCCACCACCACCACCTTCACAGTAATGGTATTTTTCCTTACTTCCCCTTATATTATTTTTGTCTTTCTACATTGAGGACAATGTTTATTATAAGTGTGGGGGAGTTGGATTTATATTACTATTGCTATTACTTAAAAAAAAAAGAGCCATAAAAATAAGTCAAAAAGGCAGAAAAATCCTGGGGTGAACTGAAAACCTGAAAGGGCGGTTCAAGTAAAAAGCAGGTAATCTGACAAGCATTAGGCTTGGGCAAAAATAGATTTTTGAGTGATGTGAGATGGTGAGTCCAACATTGAAAAATGAAAAGAGAGATGTTAGGTGAAAACCTGAAAAGGCGCCTAAGCAAAAAGAGTGAAAGAAAAAAGAGTGTTTTAGGATGTTCTTTTGACTGGAGCTGGCGACATAAGAAGTGGAGTATAGGAGTGTTTTTGGGTAGGTTTTCACTTGGAGGGATAAGGTGTAGTTTATTGATTTTCATCTTCTTTATTGATGCATATTGTTGATAGATGTTGGATGTGTGGAGTAGGTGTTAGATAGTTTGATGGTTGAGTTGTAGTGTTGAGTTGTGTTGATTTGAGTTGTATTGTTAGGATTGATGGATGTTGGCGCTGATTTTGTTGTATTGTGTTATGGGTTGGTTGGATAGGAGCTTTGACGATATGTGTTATTACCCTTAGCTGTAAACTCTCTCGACACTTAATGATCTAGGTTGTTATTGATTACGAGTGTTAGTTTTCTGATTCACTCGAGACGAGTGAGATTCAAGTGTGGGGGAGTTTGATATACACATTTATGTTGTGTATTTAGATGGGGTTTTAGCATACTTTTAGTCTTGTTTTAGGTGCTAAAGTTGGAGTTTGAAGCGTTAAAGAAGGAAGGGCCGAAGTGCACCAAAGACCACTTGAAGCTGAAGCGAAGAAAACGTGATTTTTGGGAGGCGGCGACCGCTGCCCCATAGGCGGCGCCCGCTGCCAGTCCCGAGGCGAATTCGTCTTTTAAACACTGCGTTTTATTTAGTGACCTTATGGATATAGTTTTTGGTCCGGTTTTTATGTATTTTAGATAGATTGTTTTCTCCTATTTAAGGAGCTTTATACCTTTTGTTTAGACCTAGTTTTTGAGTTTGGAATTATTTTGTATTTTGAAGACCTATGGAAAACTAAGCCTCTTTGCTTAGACAGACAATTGAAGTGTTCGTTCTTATTCAAATGTGAGGTTTCTAATTCCTTATCGATTGCATGGATTTAATCTCTTCTCTTGTTTGAATTGCTATTGACTTGTTTCAATGATTTCTAGCCTGATCATCTAGGATTTATTGTAATTAGGTTATTGCTAGATTTAGAGTGTTTCTAGTTGAGCATCTCTAATTCATAAGTAGCAACTGCATCGTGCTAATATCTGGTTGTGTTAGTCTTATGCATAAGAGAATTGATTTGCATTCTAGGGTAAATGCTGGTTGTTTTATCTTATTTCGTATCCAATTATATTCCTGTTGTTAAATGCTGCTAGTTAGATTGAATCTTGATAGTTTCATGATTATTTATCTAGTTAGGGTTAATAGTATCTGGTTGTGCTATTAATTACTTTTGAAAAGGAATTGGAATTCCCATTGCATAGATATTGAATGAAATCAATGATCAACTTGTCAAGCGAATGCGGATATTTGTTTGCCTAAGTATTTCCAAATACTGATTGATAAACTCTTGAATTCGTATGCTTTGCATGTTAGTTTGTGAACAAAACCTAAAAACCCCCCTTTGTTACTTCTATTTGACACATAATTCTCTGCTAAAGATAACTTGTCTCCCTGTGGAATCGACCCTTACTTGCTTTATACTTAGGTTTAAGTTAGTGTGGTATTCTTGCATAATTGTGGTTTAAAACGACTAAATCATCGTTATCACTCTTCCTCTCCTTAGCTTGGCTCCTCCATAAGCTCCTCCAAAATGTCCTCATTCTTGCCATTTCACCTACAAAACAAAGCAACCTCGCATAGTTTCCGACTCTTAAAGAAAACCGGGAACTAAGCTAAGAAGGAACGAAACTAACAAAGAAAGGAATGAAAAACACATATTAACAAGGGAAATTAACTACTAAAACACCTCCAAAATGAGAGACATCACCCTTGATGCATACTTCGCATTGTTCAATTTGTTCAGGATCAATTCGGGGAAGTCCTCTCACAAGCTCTTGTTGGTGAAGTTTGAAGATGGTACTTGGTCCAGCATGGCCACTACGTCGATGCCAGAGATCAGCGTCCACAGCAGAGATAGACAAGCACAACTTGGATGCAGGCTTGAACCTTTGGTTGAAGATGTAGACATTGTTTTCGCGAGTCCCTTTGAGAATGACTTGATTTGTTTTCTTGTTGATGACCAGGCATTTCTTAGAGTCAAATGTGACTAGGTTTTCACCTTGATTACAAATTTGGGAGACACTAAGAAGGTTGAATCCGAGTCCTTCAACAAGACTAACATTAGACGCTTTGATGGATTTATTTAACTTTGCGGTGCCCGTCCCTTTGATTCTTCCTTTGCCCTTGTTGCCAAACGAGACAGTTCCTCCCGTGGCACTAAAATTGATAGAAGTGAGATGGATCTGGCTTCCTATCATGTGATTTGAGGCGCCACTATCAATGATCCACGGGCTTCCTCTCACTTCCACCTCTTGTTCAGCTTTAGAGGCGTCCTTTGGAGAACCCGAAGCGTCCTCCATAGCCATGTAAGCCACTTGGTTGGATGGTTCTTCATCGTCCGAGTCGATGTCGTCCCATGCGGCCTCATAGGCTCCAATCAAGGCTTTCTTCTTGAGATCTTTTGTTGAAAGTCTTGAGTTGCAATTTTTTGCATAGTGACCCTTCTTGTTGCATTTGAAGCAAGTCACTTCCCTCATTTCAGCATCTGATGGCTCGGGGGTGTCCTTTTTGTAAGGCATCTTCATCCTTGGGACTTTGCCTCTTTTGGCCTAACCACGAAGAGTTTTATGCAGAAGAGCCAGCTCATCTTCTTCAGAAATTTGTTCTTCCGTCTTCCCTTGTCGTGCTACTAAGGCCTGAAGACGAAGATTCTCTTGGTGCTCTTGAGTTTTGGCTTCTAGCATCAAGGCTAATTCCTTTTGCTTTTGGTGGTATTGTTCATACTCTAGGGTCTTTTCCGCAAGAGTGAAAGCCAGTTCATTCTGAGAACTCTTTCCCATTTCTAGCAAGTCCTGATTCCTTCTAGCTTCGTATCCTTTAAGCTTTCCATAGATCTCTTCCATGGACAGTCCTTTATTGGCTTGGTTTTCTTTGAACGTCATCCTATCGAAGTTCCATGGTCCCGTGAGTCCATCAATCAACACTTGAACCTTCATCCTTTGAGTGATTTCCGTTTCTTTAACACCCAAGTTCTTCAACTTTGTTAGTAAAGCCTCAAAACGGAAGGAGTAGTCGGTGATGGTTTCATTTGGGATAATTGATTGAGCCAAAATTCACCCTTAGGGAATTATGGCCTAGATCGGGCCTGATCGAAGCTACTCACAAAGAAAACGAATGAAGTAAAGCTCGTGTATTGTATTCAGAGTACGATTGAACGTGTAAAAAAGCGTAACCCTGCCTAGGGTTTACAATAGGTTTATATAGTACCCTCGGAGATTAATCTATCCTATTAGAAAGATAAGATTACATATGATCCGATCTGATCTTAATCCTAACGGCCTGAATCAAATGAAATCTATCTTATATCTTTGACTCTATCTTGTTTAACCGACTTCGGTCTCCACCACCTCTCGTTGTGCTCTGAAGAAGTATTGAAGAAATCTCGATCGGGTATCGATACTTTTGTGAGGAAAATCTGGGCCCAACAATACCCCTAAATGCAGCGTTCGGATTTTGAATCTTTTCAAATTTTGAATGGTGCATTTAAGTGATTAGACGTTGCAGTCAAGCCTTGGTTTTCGGGATTTTGCAGACCTCTTAAAACCCTTTCTTCCGTCCTTCTTTTCCATTCTTGCCTTCAACTGTGTCCGCCTTTCTCTCTTCTTCCTCTGTTCTTCGTTTCTCCGAACGCTCAGGTACTACTCCAACCCTTTCTTGCTTCTCTCTCTTGCTTTCCATGGCTCCGAGGTCTCCCTTTACTTCTTCTAAAGCCCTCAGCGAGGAAGACCTTCTTCCTTGCACCATGACCCGAGACGAAATCGCAGAATGGGTCGAATTTGGGGGTTTTCCCAGGGGAACCCGATTCCACGCCCCAACGATCGAAAAGATCGATTGGGTTCGTAAGGGCTGGGTCTGTTTCTTGGATTACCCATTCACCTTAGGTTTGAAGTTTCCCTTTTCCGACTTCATTCGTGAGTTTATTAGCACCCTAAAGGTCTCCCCTTGTCAAATTCTCCCTACGACGTGGCGTACCCTTGCTCGAATCGACGAGCTTGCCACGGAACGCAGGCTTAAGATGACGATGGGGGAACTCCTTCTCGCCTACAAAATCGTTCCACAAAGAGCCGGCCGAATTACTCTTCACGCTAGGGATGTGAAAAACCCTTTAATTCCCAAAACAAAAATGCCTTCCCGGAGCTTGCAAGCTCGCTTCTTCTTCATTGAGTTAGAATCTCTAAGGGGCTTAGATGAGGACGTATTGTCGGTCTTTCGAGATGGATGGAACACGTCCCGTAAGGAACTAAGCTTTAATCTGCTGGTTTTTGTTTGCCTGTCAATGATGATTTTTTTTTTTTTTTTTACGCTGGTCTTAACGTTGTTGTTACTTATCTTGTATGCAGTTCCAATTGGGATCAACTCCAGGCGAACCAACACCGGTGTTTGCAAGAGGTTGCTGAGGATCAAGACCGAGAAGCGTAAGCCCAAGAAGATCCGTCCTGAACCCGAAATTTCTGCGGAGGAAACGGGGAATACAGAACTTGAAGAGGATGAGACCGAGACGGATAAGACCTCTAAGTCTTCTGACATGGCAAGCTCTTCCGGGAAGAAATCAGGTTTAGTCCCTTTATGCCTCTACCTTGGATCTTCTTTTTCTTTTTTTTTGAACCCTCGCTTTTTTGGAGGCGCTATGTTACTGACTCTGAACTGGTGCGTAGGCGCCAGGATCGACATGTCTGCTGTTGGGATGGTTAAGAGACTAAGGTCTAGTGGTCTCAAAGCGATGACCTCCCCGACCCCTTTTGTGGATTCTAAGAAGTCCCAACCTCCGAAGCGGAAAAGAGTTGAAGAGACCCCATCTCCTGTTACCAAGAAGAGGGAACCCAAGGACCTCCTGAGCTCCTTCGGCGACAAGCTGTCGCCTAATGTTAAGGCTGATTTCCAATCCCTGTCTCTTGATGCGGCTTTCAGCCATGTGGGGACTACTCTCAGACTGGTACGTTACTTCTTCAAGACCCCTGTCTTTCGTTCTGGTACTTCTTTGATTCTTTTCTAAATATTTCGCCGTGCTCACCTTGTTTTACTGGGTTGTGCATTCTACAGGCTTTTCAGCAATTGATGGCAACCAACAGCCGTTCTCATGATGAAGTGTCCAGGCTGGAGGCTGAGGTCAAGGGTGCTCGGGACGCGGCCGCAGCATCCGAGAGGAAGGTTCGCAAGCTTCAATCCTCCATTGACTCCTTGTCAGTGCAAATGGAGGACCTTCAGGCTGAGAAGGCCTCTCTGGAATCCTGGATGCATGAGGCTAAAAGGTCGGCGAAGAATTTCTCTGAGGTGGTGACCCAAGTGGCTGGGTATTATACTCTGAAGGCGCGGGTGGAGCTTCTTCAAGACCAGGCGGAGGGTAGAGGTGAAAATTGGGTGCTCGCCGCGGAGCAGGCGTCTTTGGAGGAGTACTTCCCCTCCTGCAATCCTCCCCCTGGGCAAGAGTTCATGGAAGCCGCTGAGCAGGGTGTTGAAAAGGAGGACTCTGAGGGGACTAAGGAAGGCGAGGCTCCAAGGACTGATGCCGAGGGCGCGGGGACTGAAGCGGGCACTATGGCCAAGGATGTCGCGGAGGACACCAAGGATGAAGATGCTGAAGCCAAGACTGAAGGGAATGCGAGCCCAAGTGATGATTGATCACCCCTGCCCTTTCTTTTATGCAAAATTTATGTTCTTCTGCTAGTTTCTGAACTTTCTGGGTGTTCTAAGACTTTTTCGATACCTCTTTGGCTGTGGAGCCAGTACTCTTCTAATATTTTTGGCCGTAGGCCGGAAAATATTAGTACTTAATCGTTTTGACGCCCTCTGAATGGCGCTTTTGTTTATTTGTTTCTATGATGCTTGCTTTTCATTATTTAGCTTGCGTTTAATTAGCAATGTTAGATGATTTTGGATGCGTTAGTAGGTCAGCATCCGAGGCGAGCATTATGTAACTCTTCCCCAGCGCGTAGTGTTGAAGGGTTTCTTGAACAAATAAATTTGTAGTCAAGACCCCGCTGAGTATAGCGAAGTCAGGATCGTCCACGGGAGTGAGGACAGTGCTAAGTTTAGTCCATAAACTACGAAAAGCAAAAAAAACACACACGAGCAGAGTCAGGATCGACCTGAGGAGGGTCGATCTCGACCCTTAGAGGGTCGGTCCTGAGACAAAACAAGTACGAATGCACACAAAAACTCTAGCAAGGGCTCGAGCACGACGAAGGGAGTCGGGATCAAGGCAAAGACACGAATTTTAATCAATATAAAAGGCAAATTCCAGGGTTAGGGCTACCACAACAACAACCATACATGCTTTTGACAAGAATTCACAACTATCATGCAATCTAGATCATAGAAAAGTTAACTTTCGCAAACAATTCAAGCCATTCAATCAACTTTCACAAATCAAACAACTTTCTACCTATCCTTCAACCTAAGAATATCGACTTTCGCAAATAATCCTATTAGATCTAATCAAGTAACTAACTTTTCACTTTCGCTATGGTTAATCACAAGACATGCCTCAACTTTCGCAAAGGATTAAGCACAAGATAGATAGATATGATCCTTAAGCATTCAAGTCATGAATTCAAGTTTTAAACATGCATGATTGTGTTGGGTTTTCACCCAACCCTAGAACTTAAGAGGACTACTCACACATGGCAAAGAGAGAAGAGGAAGAAGAAGAAGAGGAAGACATGATCAAACCAAACTAAAATTCAAATAAAAACCAAAGGGTCAATCTTACACAAAGTCTCAAGCTTGTTCTCCAAGTTTCCTTCCTAGCTCTCCAAGTCTTGATGATTAAGTGATTTTATGATTTCAAAACTAAAGGTTCAACCTCCTTTTATAGAAGAAAAGGAGTCCTAATCTAACTAGGAAACACAAAGAAAACACCTTCCTAAAATACAAACTAGGAAACTTCAACAATAAATCCGGAATAGGGGAAAGTCGGTGCCTAGGATCGACCCCCTAGGGGTCGATCTCGACCCCCCTCAGGGTCGATCCTGAGAGCTCTTTTTTCAGCTTCTTCTAACTTCTTCACTTGGCTCGAGCTTGACCCTTCCTAGCTCGATCCTGGGGTCGGTTTCTTCACTTCTCCTCTTGATTTTGCTCCTCTTAGCTCTTCTCCTTAGCTTGTCCACTTGAGATCTTCCTCCTAGCTTGTCCATCCTCTCCTAGCCTTGCTCCAAAACCCGTCTTCAAGCTTCAAAACACCTACAAAACGACACAAATATGCGTAGTTTCCGAATCTCAAGGAAATACGAAAACACATGCACAAAGACTCAAAAACACAAGACTCAACTACGAAACACAACTCAAACTAACCTATCTAGACCCTAAAAATCTACCTAAAACGCGGACATCACGTAGTTGTTACGAAATTGGCTTTCGGTTATTGCGCTTATATTACTGCAAAGGTCCGTGCATAGTTGTTTATGGTTAGGCATCCTTTGGATCCATAAGTTTAGTCCTTAGGATGTAAATGTGTTCACGGCATCCCGCGAATGTGGCCTTGGGTATCGGTGCTATAGCGTTCCCCTTCCCGCACTAATCCAATGTGACTGCATTGATTGGATTTAGATGGGGGGTAACCAACTTATGGGTTACTTCATCACGTTGTATGCGTGACGACATCGTCATATTTAGACGGCATAACCATGCAAACATACAGTGGTCGATTTGAGTAAGACGTTTTTAGTCGTGTGTGAGCTTTGATCGTAAAGATGTTTTGCACGAGATGATTTTAAGTTGTGGGAGAGTTGTGCTCTCGCGAAACATATCAGATCATAAACAAAGGCAAATTCTAGATCGTGTATTAAAAAATAATAGTGCATAGGTGTCAGAGGTGGTGACCCCCGAGTCTTTTATTTGGAAAGGAAATAGCTAAGTCCTAAAGAAGTCTTAAAACTAAGGCTAAAGAAGCAATTGAAATTGTATCAAAAACAATTGAGTTAGAAGTAATACTTCTTTAAGTGTGTCGCGTTCCAGCTACGGGGAATTGCTTCGCCGTCTTTGGATTCCAACTGGTATGCTCCATTTCCTGCTATCTTGGTGATCTTATACGGCCCTTCCCAAGTTGGTCCCAACTTGCCGGCGTTGGCTTCTGCGCTGTTCTGGAATACCTTGCGCAAGACCCAATCTCCCTCTTGGAAGCTCTTGACGCGAACATTCTTGTTGTAGCTTCTCGCGACTTGCTGCTGGTATTTCGAGATGCGTGCATGTGCTACTTCTCTGAGTTCTTGGACCGTGTCTAGGTCAGCCTCCAATTCTTCTTTGCTACATGCGGATGTGGTGAGCCCGTATCGAGCGGTTGGCACCGTAACCTCGGCTGGTATGACGGCTTCGCAACCGTGCACCAGGGAGAAAGGTGTTTGGCCGGTCGCGCCCTTGGGTGTAGTGCGGTCGGCCCATAGGACGAATGGTAGCTCCTCTGCCCAATTTCCTTTGGCTTTTGCTAACCGCTTCTTCAGGATGTTGATGATGACTTTATTGCTTGCTTCGGCCTAGCCGTTAGCCTGAGGATATCTAGGTGTGGAAGTGACCAAGTCAATGTTCCAAGCCTTGCAAAAGTCGCGCATCCTTTTGCTTATGAACTGGGAGCCGTTGTCGCAAGTGATCTCCGCGGGCACTCCGAATCTGCTCAAGATGTTTCTTTTTATGAATGAGATGACCTGTTTGTCTTTCATTTCCCGGAAGGCTTCGGCTTCGATCCACTTAGAGAAATAGTCCGTCATTGCCAGAAAAAACACTTTTTGCCCCGTGGAAGGGGGTAGTTTCCCTACGATGTCCATTCCCCATCTCATGAAGGGCCAGGGAGTGATTGACGGGTGGAGAGCTTCCGGCGGCTGGTGTGGTACCGGGGCATGGCGCTGGCAAGCGTCGCAGGATTGAGCGTACTTGTTAGCGTCTCGTCGTATGGTGGGCCAATACCACCCCTGTCTGAGGATTTTATTGGCCAAGCTTCGACCCCCGGTGTGGTTACCGCAATCTCCGCTGTGGACTTCTCTTAGGACTTCCCTAGCGTCTTCCTTCTCTATGCAGCGTTGTAGGATGCCCGCCGCTGACTTGTGAAATAGGATCCCATCAATGATAGCGAAACGCGTGGCCTTTGACCTCAGGGCCTTGGCTTCGTCTTTATCCTTCGGAGCTTCCCCTTTGACCAGCCAATCGAGGTACGGTTTTGTCCAGCTTGGTTCGGTGTCCTCACTTGCCTTGTCGGGGTCATGATACTTCTTTGATACCCTAGTCTCTGGGGGAGAATCTTTGCTCTGTGTTGCTGATACCCCAACGAGGGCTGACTGTAGCAGGTGGACCAGTGGCACACTGCTGAACTCTCGAGGGTCCAAGGTCGATCCTAGCCCTGCCAGGGCGTCGGCCAAAGCGTTTTGCTCACGAGGGATCTGCTCGAATTCAATTTGGTCAAACTTCTCGGACAGTGTTTTAACTATCCCGAGGTAGCTGATCATCCTATCGTCCTTGGCTTCGAAGACCCCTAAGATCTGGTTGATGATGAGCAGGGAATCGGCGCGTACCTTGATTATCTTTATGGACAAGTCGGTAGCTAGCTCTAGGCCGAATATGAGTGCTTCGTATTCAGCCTCATTATTTGTTGCTTCGAAATCGCATCTTACTGCTTGGGCTATCAGATCCCCCTTTGTCGACTTTAGCACAACCCCGAGTCCTGCTCCTCTTACGTTTGAGGCTCCGTCCGTGTGTAACAGCCACTCTTCTTCAGTACCGTTGCTGGAGGCAGCCAAGACTTCTTTGAGTACTCCTTCTCCGGGGGTTGGGGTGAAGTCGGCAACGAAGTCAGCCAGGACTTGTGATTTAATTGCTCTCCTGGGTTCGTACCTGACGTCGTATCCACTCAGCTGGATCGCCCATTTCGCCATCCTTCCCGAGAATTCAGGCTTTTGCATGATCTGCCGGAGGGGGTAATTTGTCAGGACTACGATGGTGTGAGACTCGAAGTACGGCCGCAGTTTGTTCGAGCACATTACCACTGCTAGCACCAACTTCTCTGTGGGAGAGTAGCGTGTTTCTGCCGGCGCCATGGTTCTGCTTACGAAGTAGACTGGTACTTGTTGGCCTTCTTCATCCTTGACGAGTACCCCGCTCAGGGCGTTCTCCGATACCGCTATGTAGAGCTGCAGAACTCCTCCAGGGACCGGTTTGGCTAACAGCAAGGGGTTAGCAAAATACTTCTTCAGTTCCTCGAAGGTAGCTTCGTGTTTTTCGGTCCACTGGAAACTCTTGTTCTTTTTTAGGACTTCGTAGAACAGCCGGCACTTGTCTGATGATTTTGAGATGAATCGGTTTAGGGCGGCTATTTTTCCGGCTAACTTTTGTACGTCCTTCACACTTCAGGGGGATTTCAGGGAGGCGATTGCTCGTACCTGATCTGGGCTGGCCTCAATCCCCCGTTTGGTCACCACATGCCCTAGGAAAGTACCAGACTGTACCCCGAAGATGCATTTCTGTGGATTCAGCTTCATGTTGTATTTCTCCAGGATTTTGAAGGTCTCTTCAAGGTGGCCCCTGTGCAGGGAACTTTCTGCGCTCTTCACCACCATATCGTCGATGTATGCTTCCATGGTTTTACCAATCTGGTCTTTGAACATCCGGTTGACCAGTCGCTGGTAGGTCGCGCCGGCGTTCCTAAGACCGAACGGCATTACTCGGTAGCAGTAGGTGCCCTGCCCTGTGATGAAGGAGGTCTTCTCTTGGTCTTGGGGCTCCATCTGAATCTGGTGGTAACCGTTGAAGGCGTCCATGAAGGTGAGTAGTTCGTACCCCCCTGTGGCGTCTACCATAGTGTCGATGTGGGGCAAGGGGAATGAATCCTTGGGACAGGCCTTGTTGAGGTCGGTGAAGTCCACACATACCCGCCACTTTCCATTTTCCTTTGGTACCACCACCACGTTGGCTAGCCAATCTGGGTACTTCACCTCTTTGATCTTCCCTGTTCCTAACAACTTCTTCACTTCCTCTTCTATCGCTTGGACCCGATCCGGCGCGAACCTCTGCCTCTTTTGCTTAACAGGTGGGTGTTCGGGGTTGACATTGAGCTTCTGTGTGATGATGGAGGGGTCGATCCCCGTCATGTCTTCGTGGCTCCAAGCGAAGCAATCTTTGTGACTTTTTAGGAACTTTACTAATTCTTCTTTGATGGTTGGTTCCAACTTTTCTCCGATCTTTACCACCTTACCCTCTTCGAGAGTCACCTCCTCCGCTTTTTCTTCGGTCTCGATTTGTGCTGGCGGGGGGGTGACACTCTGTAATTGCTATGCTTCCGGTCTTAGGGTGGTTGGCTTGAGGGCTGCTTTGTAGCACTCCCTAGCCAACCGTTGATCCCCGCGGATTTCCTCTACTCCCCAAGGTGTTGGGAACTTCACAGTCTGGTGGTAGGTGGACGCGACGGCTTTCATGTCGTGCAGCCACGGACGCTCTAGGATGACGTTGTAGCAAGAGGGGCAATCCACCACGAGGAAATCGACCTGCTTGTTAATCCCCTTGGCAAAGGTGGTGAGAGCAATGTCTCCTACTGTGTGCTTAACCTCGCCACTGAAACCTACCAACGGAACTGGATGCTTGTGGATGTCGTTCTCGGATAACCCCATCTCTTTCAAAGCATCGAGTGTCATGAGGTTGGTGGAACTTCCGGTGTCAATTAAGATTCTTTTCATCAGTACGTTCCCCATATGTAGGGAGATCACCAGGCCATCGTGGTGGGGTTCAGCGGAGAAGTCCGCGTCGCTGTCGTCGAAGACAATAGCGGATCCGGATGACCCCCCGCCGGTACGTCGCGGGCGATCAAAGCTGCTTTCGCGCGCGTGTCGCTTTGCCGCTGAGTACGTGAGGCCGCAGATGTTTGAACCCCCTGAGATGACATTGACAACTCTGTCGGGTGTTGGGGGGTCCCTCCTTCTCCTTGGCTCGGGCTGCAGGTTCTCTACTACTTCTTTGGGTACCTGGGCATCTGGTGCTACATCCTTGATTCTCCCTTCCGAGATAAGGCGAGCCAGTTCCTTCCTGAGCATGATACAATCTCAGGTCCAGTGGCCATGATACTCGTGGTAATCGCACCACTTGGTGGTGTCCCTATCTGCTTTCGGGGCTTTGTCCCGCCGTGGCCATCTCACGTACTCCCCTTGTTTCGCCATGTTCCGCAGAAGCTTATCCGTGGAGATGTTGAGTTTGAGTGATTCCAATGATGGTGGCGGCGGGTCGCGGTATTGATCGTCCGCTTGTCGTGCTCTGGCTGTACGTGTTCACCTGCCCGTGGCTAGGGCGAGAATATGGGTGTGCTCGACGATCTTTTCTCTGGTCGAGCGAGCCCTTACGGCCGTCGGTCGGGCCCCTCTTCTCGTACTTCTCCACTTGTAGGGTTCTCTTCCGCAGGGTCCTATCTTCCTCCAGCCTAACGTGAGCCAAGGCTCTGGCCTGAACCTCCTCGAAGGTGTAACAGGGATGCTTGGTGAGCTCTTTGTATAGGCCGCCGTCGGGTATGATTCCTTGCCTAAATGCCTCCATTGCGGTAGTAACGTCACAAGATTGTATCGAGACTTTCTCGCGGTTGAACCGCTCTAGGAATTCTCTGGTAGTCTCGTGTTGCTTCTGACGGATCCGATAGAGGTCGCTGGATTGTTTCTCGAATTTGCGGCTGTTGGCAAATCGGGTGCGGAAGGAGTCCGATAGTTCGGCGAAAGAACCGATGCTACCGCGTAGCAACTTTATGAACCAGGTCAGCGCCGGACCCGTTAAAGTCGTGCCAAACCCCTTGCACATTACTGCTTCTTTGGAGTACGATGGGACAGCACTTGTCATCATTTTTTGCTTATAGATCGCAACGTGCTCGTCGGGGTCAGCGGTGTCGTTGTATGGGGTCATATTCGGCACGGCGAATTTCTTTGGTATCTCCACTCTGGTAATGCGGCGGGAGAAAGGAGATTCGTCGAAGCCGTCAGGAGCTTCTGGTTCCAAAGGTTGGAAACTCTTTCGACCTATCCGGAGTTGATCAGCGATGACCCCTATCTGCTCCGTCACCTTTCTTCGTATGGCCGCGTCGAGGTCTCTGGGCCTCCCCCTTTCGAAATCTTCTTCATCGGTCTCTCCCCTGTCTGGCCAAGCATCCCGAGGTGGTGTTCGGCGTCTCCTAGCCTCTGACCGGGGATTTCTTGACGGGTCTTTGTCAAAGAGGACTTCTTCACGGCAGTGTCGGGCGAAAGCTTCTGGGGCATCTTCTGGTAATACTGGTGTCTTGTCCCGTGCGTCCAGAGTTTCGTCCCCTTTGGATGTTCCTTCTCCAGCGCCAAAGTCGAGTCTCCTCACTATGCCGTCGGTGCGGCGATTGACCCGGAGAGATCGGCGGCCCGTGGCGAAAACCTCATATTGTTGCTTCAACTGACTGTTTTCCCGCATGAGGCGCTCCACATAGGCGTCGTAGAAGCTCTTCTGGTCGCTTAGCTCTTTTTGGAGGAGTTGCATCCGTTCTCTGAGGTCGGTCATCTCCTCGTCTTGCGACCGGTTCTCAGGGAGCACGGGATCCTTGCCGTGGTCGGCAAGGGGAGTTTTTGGAGACTCGTTTCCGTCGCCTGACATCGTGAACGGGAAGTCCGAGTCGGCGTGTCCTTTGCGTGATTGTTTCGATCACGGCCCCACGGTGGGCGCCAAACTGTTTGAGCCAAAATTCACCCTTAGGGAATTATGGCCTAGATCGGGCCTGATCGAAGCTACTCACAAAGAAAACGAATGAAGTAAAGCTCGTGTATTGTATTCAGAGTACGATTGAACGTGTAAAAAAGCGTAACCCTGCCTAGGGTTTACAATAGGTTTATATAGTATCCTCGGAGATTAATCTATCCTATTAGAAAGATAAGATTACATATGATCCGATTTGATCTTAATCCTAACGGCCTGAATCAGATGAAATCTATCTTATATCTTTGACTCTATCTTGTTTAACCGGCTTCGGTCTCCACCGCCTCTCGCTGTGCTCTGAAGAAGTATTGAAGAAATCTCGATCGGGTATCGATACTTTTGTGAGGAAAATCTGGGCCCAACAATAATCTTGAATTTGTAGAAGTCTCTTTTTGCTTCCAACTGGACGTCCTCTTTCATCTCGGGCGTCCCAACATGCTACTTCTCAAGAGCTTCCCATTGGAGCTTAGCAGTTGGAAGGTTGCTCACACGGGTGGTGTCCCTTTCACAAAGGGACGTCTGTAGGAAATAGATAGCTTTGGCGTTTGCCTCTGATAACGTTGATTTAGTCGTTTTAAACCACAGTTATGCAAAGAAAACCAAACTAATCTTAAACCAAAGTATAAAGCAAGTAAGGGTCGATTCCACAGGGAGACAAGTTATCTTTAGCAGAGAATTATGTGTCAAACAGAAGTAACAAGGGGGGTTTTTAGGTTTAATTCACACAAAACATGCAAATCATTCGAATTCAAGAGTTTATTAATCAGTATTTGGAAACACTTAGACAAACAAATATCCGCATTCGCTTGACAAGTTGATCATTGATTTCATTCAATATCTATGCAATGGAAATTCCAATTCCTTTTCAACAGTAATTAATAGCACAACCAGATACTATTAACCCTAACTAGATAAATAATCATGAAACTATCAAGATTCAATCTAACTAGCAGCATTCAACAACAGGAATATAATTGGATACAAACTAAGATAAAACAACCAGCTTTTACCCTAGAATGCAAATCAATTCTCTTATGCATAAGACTAACACAACCAGATATTAGCACGATGCAGTTGTTACTTATGAATTAGAGATGCTCAACCAGAAACACTCTAAATCTAGCAATAACCTAATAACAATAAATCCTAGATGATCAGGCTAGAAATCATTGAAACAAGTCAATAACAATTCAAGCAAGAGAAAAGATTAAATCCATGCAATCGATAAGGAATTAGAAATCTCACAACTGAATCAGAACGAACACTTCAATTGTCTGTCTAAGCAAAGAGGCTTAGTTCTCCATAGGTCTTCAAAACACAAATTAATTCCAAACTCCAAAACTAGGTCTAAACAAAAGGTATAAAGCTCCTTAAATAGGAGAAAACAATCTATCTAAAAATACATAAAAACCGGACCAAAAACTATATCCATAAGTCCAATAAATAAAACGCAGTGTTTAAAGGACGAATCCGCCTCGGAACTGGCAGCGGTCGCCGCCTCCCACAGGACGTGTATTTCTTCGTTTCTTCATTCCAGCTCTAAGTGGTCTTTAAGGTACCCTAGGCTCTTCCTTCTTTAACGCTCCAAACACCATCTTTAGCACCTAAAACATGACTAAAAGTATGCTAAAACCCCATCTAAATACACAACATAAATGTGTATATCAGCCTCCATGAGTTTGAACTCGTTGGGACCCCATTCTGATTCTTTGTCCACTTTGGCAGCAGGGACTTTGAGGTCACTACTCTTTATCACCAGCCAACATTGGTAGTTTTGACTTCGCACGAAGCACTCAAACCTGGTTTTCCACCAGTTGAAGTTCCCATCCGTGAGGTGGGGAGGCTTCGCACTTGAGATACCTATAGGTTCCATATCCATGTTTCCAGCAACTCAAACTTAATCTAGAGCGCCTGCTCTGATACCAATGGTATGTACACGTCCTGATGTTGCATTTGCTTTAAGCATGGTGAAATAAGATATAAACCTAATCAAACAAGGTTTTTTATGAAGATCTGCCTATGGAATTATAGAGGATTCAAAAAAATTAAATCAATGGACCGAAATAAACGCCTTATGCAAAACAGAGCACTTTCAAATGATTGCTCTTGTCGAAATAAAATGCCCACAACTACCGGCTCTTAAAAAATGGATTAAGGTCGGATTTGAGTCCGACGAATTCGTCCCGTCCATTGGCATGTCGAGTGGTCTTCTGGCACGGCTAAAGTCGTCGTTCCAAGATCAAAGATTATAAACTAGTATAATAAGTAAGTAAGGGGACATATCTAAGAGAACTGAGGCTTCTAGTATTAATATTTTTACTAAGTAAAGATATGGGGGGAAATCAGAGAGAGATGAGATCTAAACTAAACTAAACTAAACTAAACTAACTAGGAAACAAATAACACACAATCAAACATATCAATTAGGGAAACAAGTTCATTCAAAAGATCCACTTTGAAACAATCACTCGATCATAGATTCATCCATTGATTCCATTCACACCTATGGTTAATTCCTATCCTGATCATTAACCATCGCAAGTCCATAGTCCAAGCAATTCTTTAACCCTAGGCAATGACGCTTAACCTAGAATTAGCATAGAGAACAAAGATATACAGGATACATGCAAAAGCAATCAAGCTACGAGTCAATTGCAGAAACATATAATCAATTCTCTTCTTTAGTCCTAGTTGCATAGACAACAGGTCTATGTTCTAAGTTGTTTTCACATAACAGTTTTGTCCACGGTCCAAACCCAGATCGAACGATAGAAAATCAATCAATTCAACAAGTTGGCCAGACAAGTAGAAATCATTTAATAATCATGATATGAAGCACAAGAGAATTAATATTAACCAAAGGATAGAAATCAATTATCAAAACCTCACGAGTTCATACATCGGAGCTTCTCCCTTGAACAAACCCTAGGAGACTAGCTTTCCATAACACAAAAGAAATAAAGATTTGATTCCTAAAACCTAAGATAAGCCTTATATTAATAGTAGTCGAAAGACCTCCTAATCGGACTACCAAAAATACATAAAAGATAAGAAAAAGGAAAGAACATAGAAAAAACGCGTCGTCTCGGTATGACGCCCTACCGCACCCATGCATGGAAAACCATGCTCGCGGCCTTCAAAAGATAGGAATTCCAATCTCTGGCACCAAACCGCGCCCGCTGCGGAATAACTGCGCTCATAGTCATTGTTCAATGACAGCACTTCAGATGCTGTTTTGACCATCTTCGGCTTGGAATTTGGAATCGGTGTACAAACATAAATTGAAGCTCTTTGAGTTAACTTTCCAATGACACCAGAATCAGCTCAATCCAACCACTATAGCTCCACAGCCATCCCTTGTAAGAAAGAGGTGTCGGGTACACAACTCAAAATGTCTTCAAAACTCTTGAAACTTGAATCCTTGTGTCTTCGGCCTAGATATGACAATTACGCACAAAATCTAGCCTAGAACACTCAATATATCCCTAAAATAAAAGAGTTAAACTATCCTAAATATAGTATATTATCTTCTAATCGTTTGGAAGAATCACCAACTTGTAAACGAACCCTAGGATTAGCTTCTCCATTGAACAAACCCTAGGAGACTAGCTTTCCATAATACAAAAGAAATAAAGATTTGATTCCTAAAACCTAAGATAAGCATTATATTTATAGTAGTCGAAAGGCCTCCTAATCGGACTACCAAAAATACATAAAAGATAAGAAAGAGGAAAGAACATAGAAAAAACGCGTCGTCTCGGTATGACGCCCTACCGCACCCATTGCGAGTGGTCGAAGAAATAGGACTAACATGCGCGAGTTAACATCTAGCGATGGGATTCATATCACTGGAGCGGGGATCATAAAACAGGAAATTCAGAGGGATTTCCTAAACTGTTTCCAACACACAAATATTAACAAAAGGAAAATGACTGAATTGACTCAAACCATTGACAGCGAAATTACGGACGAGGAAAACAACGCTCTCACTAAATTTGTGACCAATATAGAGATCAAATCAGCAGTCTTTGAAATTGAAGAAGAAAAATCACCTGGACTAGATGGGATGGCCTTATGTTTTTATAAAAAATATTGGCACATTGTAAGGCCAGATGTGATTAAAGTTGTGAAAAACTTTTTCCACTCTCGAAAGTTGCTCAAACAGATCAATCACACTTTCATTACCTTACTACCTAAATTTGACAATCCAAGCTCCACCAACGACTACAGACCCATCAACCTGTGTAACACCATATACAAAATCATCTCAAAAATTCTAACAGTTAGAGTTAACTAAGTCATGGGAAGACTAATCCACCCAATGCAATCAACCTTCGTCGAAAACAAAAGTATACACGACAATACCATTATTGCTCATGAAATTCTTCACTCTTTCCGGAATAAAAAAAGGTTTGGGTGGGTGGGTTGCTGTAAAGCTTGACATGAAAAAAGCTTACGATCGGATTAGCTGGGAATTCATGACTCATGTCCTTGGGAAATTTGGTTTCCACGAAAAATTCATCTCATGGACTAAAGAGTGTATTGAAACAGTGTCTTTCTCAGTCCTTGTTAACAATGGCCCAATGGAACAACTCAAACCCCACAAAGGTCTGCGCCAGGGTGATCCCCTTTCACCATATTTGTTTATACTGGCAGTTGAAGTGTTAGCCAGGCAACTTTAGCGTGCTAATATGGACCCAAAGAGTGGTATTGGAATTCAGATCACGAGGGAGGTACCAAAATCCCTTTCCTTGCGTATCCGGATGATATTATCATCTTTGCTAAGGCAAACAATCATGCATGCCAGAATGTTAAGGGCATTATTGAGGATTATTGTCAAGACTCTGGTCAAAAAGTCAATCTCCATAAATCAACGTTTCAAGCTACAAAAAACATTAGCAATGCGACTAAAAATCATATTAAACAAACCCTTCATATAGCAAATACTACAACCTTGGATAAATACCTAGGGTGTCCCCTCATAAACGAAAGGGTTACTAAAAACACATTCAATGCATATACAACAAGAACAAGGGATCAATTGACGAAATAGAAGGCTAACACACTTTCCCAAGAAGGCAGGACAACACTGATTAAGGCTAATCTCTCTGCACAACCAAACTATTTAATGTAATCATTCTACCTAACCAAAGCTACCCATGATGAACTTGATAAAATCAATCGTACCTTCTTCTAGAATAAGCCTAGTGGATTCAAACCGCTAATAAGCTGGAATTCAATCTGCATGCCTAGTCACCACGGTGGGCTTGGTATCGCTAAAGCAGAAGAAATGAACCAAGCACTACAAATGAAACTTCTCTGGAAACTAATTGCGTACCCAGGAAACTTGTGGGTCAAAATCGTCAGTGAAAAATATCTTAAATCAAATAACCTATGGAATTAGAACAAACAACATAACACTTCATGGTAGTAGTCCAAACTCATGAGCCTTAGGGGCCTTTCCCTCTCGTGGTTATCGTGGCAAGTTGAGGATGAGACAACCATCCAGTTTTGGAAGGATTGTTGGGTTCCTAATCTCAACATCGATCAAGCCAATAGATGAGGTTCGCCATATGATAAACGAGGAAGAATTCGTGTGTTCATACATACGGGATGACAAAACCTGGGATATTCATAAACTAAGACAAGTTCTGCACCATGACGATGTTGATGAGATCGCCCAGATTATCCTTCCGGTTAATAATCTTACAAACCGATTATATTGGAAAGCTAGTAAGAATGGGTGGTACTCTACCACTGCCACTATGAAATGGATTCAAGATAACAAACCAAGTCCTAGAGTCGATCTCAAATGGATGTGGAAACTTAATATTCCACTTAAACAAAAAAACTTCATTTGGAAAGTTTGTCGTGATGGACTGCCTACCAAATCCAGATTAGCTACAAACCATATCGCAGTGCCGTAAGGATGTGGGTTCTGCACTTCACAAAATGAAGATGCATTGCAACTATTTATAGAATGCAGCCATGCCCGCCAAGCTATTTTTGCGCTTAATCCTGCAATTGATCAAGTGATGGGACAACTCGATGCACAGAATCGCTACCCGCTGGAATTTATTAATGAGATGTGAGCTAGACTCAATTCATCTCAAATTAATCTGTGTTCAACCTTTGGTGGTGCATATGGTTTCTCAAGAACAAAAACATTTTTGATGGGAATAGCCAACCCCATTTAAATCCCATTGATAAAATGGAATTCGCGTCCAAGCAAATGGCTGATTGGAAGAGAGGCATGATGTCGAAACATCCAAACAATAATGATAATGATGAGGGCTCTAAAAAGGTGTATCAAACCAAAAAAGAGGGAATATTAGATGGACTAAACCCCCTAGTAATTTTCTCAAACTAAACTTTGATGGTGCCGTTAATTTTGCTAGATTTGCCTCGTATGGTTTTGTTATTAGGAATTCTGCAAGCGGCATTGTTGCATTTGATGGTGGTTTTCTCGGATGACGTTCTGTGGTGTTTGCCGAAACTTTTGCGCACCGGCAGGGGATTCTTGAAGCCATTCGGTGTGGCGTTCCCCGTCTGGTGATTAAACGTGACAACCTACAAGTCGTCAATGTAGTGTTGGGGGATTAGAGCTGCCCGTGGGAAGTGGAGCTCATTCGGGCGGACATCCAGCTGTTGCTCGGCAAGTTTCAAAGTTGGGGTATCCGACATGTCTTCAGGGAAGGCAATGAGGTTGTTGACCACATCGCTGCTTCGTTTTGCCATGTGCCGACTTGTTCACTTAGTTCCGATCCAGTACGTACTTAGGGACCTCATCCTTATGGATGTTATAGAATAGTTTCTCGTTTGTAGGAGCTAGCCTAATGTCTTTCCTATATCAAATATATATACATATATATATGTTTACAAAATGCTTAAATTTATTTGATGATTGAGATTACCTTATTGGCTGATTTTATATTAAACCGAAAGTAATAATACAAGAGATTTAACTTCAGTGTCTGATTCACAAATTTTAAAATCTTTGGTTTAAAAATACTCAATTGACCCTATGGTTTTTCAATTAAGACTTTTATTTGTTTGTTATTGAAGAATGTAATATAAATATAATCATATTAATATATGTTTACGTTAGTATTTTTCTATTAACTTAAAAATATTGATCTAGTTGGTCCATAGTTATTTTTTACTACATTAAATTAATTAGCAATAGAAGACGTGAGTGGTTGTTTTTAAACATTTGTGATTACGGATGATTTTATGCAAACTGTGTTTTATAATGGATGGTTTTGTACAAAAAAATAAAAATAAAAATAAGGAGTGATTATTAGAGGTGTCAAAAGGGTTGGGTCGGGTGGATTCGTGTTCAGTTTTTTCGAGTTTGGGTTGAGTGCGGGTTCGGGTCAATCGGTTACAGGTCAAATCGGGTCATGTTTTGACATGTTATTGTGTGGGTTCGGGTTGATCTAACATGTCAAGAACTTGAATTTTTAGTTATACTTGTGGTCAAAACATTTTTTTCACCTAAAAATTTTCTTTTACCTTTTTCTATATACATCTTATTTCTACTTTTTGCGTTTCTCAACGAAATTTTTTCATTCAAATCCATACTTCCTCCTCAAAAAGATCTTTCACCCTACAAAAAGAACAAGCCCTAAATGATTATTAAAATAATATTATCATTAAATAATAATATATAATAGGAAAAATGACTTAAAATAATCTTAAGTATCAAATTTCAACAAAAAATAATCTCAAATTTAAAAATCATCACCAACGATACGAACTATCACAAAATTAACCAAAAACGATTCGAAAGTGATTTCCAGCGTATTTTTTGGTGGAATTGTTGATATGATGATCGAAATATTTCAACCAAGTGTAAAATATCTATACTGTCTATATTATAAAGCAGAAACAAATTCTTCACAGAAAATTGCGCCACGTGTCATATCTTTAATACAATAATCAACTGGACCCTTGCGTATATAAAAAAGCACTAATTACAATAGAAAGATTAATATATATGATTTGATAAAAATAATCAGCTGGGCCATTCTCTATATAAATTAGGTAGTTAGAATCTCATATAATCTTATCCCATAAAAATTGCCGAAAATTATGAATTATCCCAAAAATTATGAATTATTCCTTACCAAGAATTAGCTATAATCTTCAGATAAATATTTAGTGTTATTTAATAAAATGTGATATTTATCGTAAAGTAATTTTTGAGCAAATCCAACTTTTTTAAATTATGAGTTGATTTACTATTGGTAAAAAACACTAATCATAATACGAAAATACATATATATGATCCTATATTTTTAACGTAATCATTGATGTTACATATCTTCTTTTTCGAGCAAATTGACGTTACATATCTAATTAAATTGGATTTATAATCGCATTATCTGTACATGGTATAAGAATTAAACTAGTTATGTTTAATTTTCGATCCTCGCGTCATCGATTATATACGTTTTAAGTTACCCTAGATTATTAAATTTGATGTGCCCGTTTAAAAGCATATTTTAATATTCGGAATCATCGAACACCAAGCAGTGTTTGAAAGGGGAAAGAAACTGAAGTCAAAAGGCATGCTTTCCAACGCACAAAACCAACCCTAAGAAATTCGCAAATTGGATTAAAATTTATTAATTAGCCTGCAAGAAAAGTATTTTAGCCTTGCAATTTATTCCGATTGAATATATCTCTTTCTTTGGGAAGAAGAAAACCCCTCCCAGCGCCAGATATAATCTTAGACAGCAAGTCAAACATTATAGTATTATTTATTATTTAGATCATATCTTAAAAAAGAAAAGGGCAAATCGATCACGGAGGAGGACATGCCTAATCAAGAAACCGCCATGGATCGCTGTTGAATTGACCGAATTGCCCCTCCTATCTTACACCGACTTCCCCTCTCCGAAGGCCTATAAGGGGGCTTCATATGTAATTTGAGTAAACTCGCGTTCTTCCCCGGGTCACCCCTTTCTATAAATTGTATCGCAACTTGACAATTGAGCGCCGTTCAAGATCCTGAATTCTACTCGCTTGGGCGGCCGTCTTCCAATAACGCAGATCTCAACTTCTGATGGAAGAATTGGTTCCGGTGAATTCAGCTTTTGAGCCTGTATATATCAAACTTGGTTTGCCGGAGTCCAAGGCGGCGGATCGGGAAGCTAACAGGAACCATGTGAGGACCGTCACCGTCCAAGTACCGTTGCGAATTCCGACGAAATCGAGCCCTAGGCGGAACGGCCATGAACAAGAGGAGGCTCAAGAGTGGGAGCATCCTTTCAATTGCGTTCTGAGGTCGTCGTTTACGCAGAATTACGCGAATTTCAAGAGGAGTGCGGAGCCGGAGAGGCTGATGTACTACAAAGACGGTTCGTGGATCGAATTCTCCGGCGTGGTGGTCGAAGGAGCCAAGTCCGCATTCTTGCAGAGCAATCCAGCCCCGGAGATCGACGTTGACGGTACCAAATGCATTTTTGATTTCTATAGGATGCTACAAATCGATGTTGTAAATTGCGCTCATAGGTCTCTCGCTTGGATAGATGTTAACAAACGGTGTTACTTCCCGAAATTCTTTGTTGATGATTGTGTTGATTCATGCGATATTCCCAAAATTGAGATAGAGATAGAACTAGTGAACAATTTGAGTAGGACTAAGAGAAAGAGAGGGGAAGGTTTCGAATTAGAATCGGATGATCTGGATACAGCTGATAGCAGCAGCTCATCCGTTGGTGAATCCACCAAGCCGAAAGCTCAACGTGTGATGGAGCCGAAAGGAGGCTTGAAATGGCCCAAGGCAAGGCTGATTAATGAAGAGGAGAGGGCCTTTTCTGCAGTCAGGGACTTGTTCTTGGCAGGGATGAAACCCCATGGTTTTGGAGTGGAGGTCACTTCAATCTACCAATTCGACCGAGCTGGTGCTTTGGAAAAGGCAAGATGCCAAGTTTTCCAGAAGCAAACCGAGATTACAAAGGCTGCTCGTGGGAGGGCAAACGTGGTGTTTGCGTGGCATGGCACGACAAAGCAAGGAGTAGAGAGGATATTAGCTAGCGGCTTTGGGTTGCCTAGCAAGGTCTCTGATAAACGACAAGCTTATGGAACCAGAGTCTACCTATCTTCTTCTCGGTCACCCCATTTAAGGTATTCTACTTTTAATTTCTGTCTGTTTTTGGCTCAACTTAATGAGCAAATGTTGATGAACTAGTTTAAAGATGTCCTATAACGGCTTGATTGTCAGTCATGTGCTAGCAGACGAAGATGAGAATGGGGAAAGACATGTCGTATTATGCCGAGTCATCTTAGGCAATGCTGAAAAAGTTGAGGCTGGGTCTCAGCAGTGCTATCCTTCTTCCGCAAATTGCGATACCGGTGTAGATGATGTCAATAATCCAAGATATTACGTGGTATGGAGCACGAACATGAATACTCATATCCTACCCGAATGTGTTATTAGCTACAAATGCTCTAGCCGCCTACAAGGTAGATACTTTTCTTTGTGCTCTAGTATGTAGTTGATTTCATTTTTGAGACTTCTTATTAAATTTTTGTTTTTCGGTTACATCAGGGTTGCTGCAAGCACCGGATTCGTTAAAATGGCCTCGAAATGAAGCCAATGCTACTGCTGCAAGGTTGTTTGCTGAGCTCAGGCAGAATCTGCCTCCATCAAAACTAGAGGATTTAAACATGCTTCTCATGTCATATAAGGTAAAAGTTGTAGCACATGTATTACTATTGAGTTTATTTTTATACAATGTTCTGTGGACTTTATGCTGTGGGAGATTAATATTTTGAGCTCATACATAGTAATTTGGTTCCGGTTTATTAATGTGCTCCAGGCTGGAGGTATGAACAGGGACACCTTTATCAAATCATTGCGGTCGGTTGCTGGGGATGGCATGTTGCGTTCTATTATGCAGAGCATTCAAAGATGTTCGTGAGTTTCGGGAGGTTCCTTTTCAGTATTGCAGTTTCTAGTACTCTATATAGAGCATAGTCTTCAAATTTTAGTTGCAAAATTACTAATACAGGTATATGGTATATGGTACACCAAAAAAATTAGTTAGTTCTTTTTTCAGTTATATCCTATATCACAGAGTTATCTTCCTTTTGTTTCATAAATCACAGTTAAGTGTGACATGTACACTGATACCTGCATTTCTTTCTACAGCTTTCTTGTAGAGATTTTTCTGATGACCATGTTTGTTATACACAAATTGATATAAAATTGCGAAAACAGTAGCAGAACTATATGAATGTGCCGAGTTACCTTTGATCAGTAAATATTGAATATGGATCAAATTGTTCCTGTTCCATGAATGTTTGCCTGGTTTTGGAATGTCCCTTTATTGGCACTGAGCATTGTGGGGAAAGTGTTGTTTACATGTAGTTCTGTTTTTCGTTGCATTGTTCAAAATGAAAGAAAATGCTAGTAGCTGATGTTTCACAATCTGTTGTTATCCTGAGTTGCTTTAGTTGGATCTTGAGGTATATTTTTGTAATGACACGGCCATCCATTGAAAGCTCTATAGTTGATTTTAGGCTTTTGAGCTTCTCTTTTGAATCACAACAGTTCTTGTGTAACATCTTGACGCTGGTGTTGTAATCAGGAATGAATGCATACAGGACTGATCGATCGGCATATTGTAAGCAGGCGACAGTTTATTGATAGATGCGTTAACGTGAGTTCAGGAATATCTGGCTTTTCAATAGAAGAAATGGCCTACTATTTGGGTACTTGTGATGTCAACTTGTTTTCCAAACATTGACCTTATAATTAGAAAAATGTTGTGTGGTGGTGGGTACAATTAGAGGTGTTTATGAATAAACTGTAACCTAAACCAAATTGGGCAAGTTGCAACTACTTGCAAGTGGTTATAGTCAGGATTGTTTTTTTTTTGTCAGCAAAGAGATCCCTGAGCTGCTCTCAAAGTTGAGTAATTAAGATAGAATGAGGGGAGATTCCAGGGCACCGTCCAGAGAGTGCTACTCCCCTAGCGTCCAATATGACCCTGCGGCAGCCACTATCCCACGCTAACTGAAGCCCATGAATGGCTCCCCGCAATATAGCAGCCAGCACCGAACACATGCCGATATAGTCAGGATTGTTACTCCATTGGGATCTTAATACAATTCCCACATCGTATGACCATGAAGTGAAGATTCGATTTTTTTTCTCTCCGTATCCCATTAATGGCCTTGTGTAGTATCAAGTATGTATGTGAATTCAGACCATAAAAAAAAAAAAAAAAGCGATTGGGGTCTTAAGATTGGATTGCAACTGAAACCTTAAGATTAATGTATCAAACTATGTAATGCAATTAATACTAATATAGTATAAAGCGGAATCAATATCTTAACTAACAAATTTGCCACATGCCATTTTTATTATAATATAATAATTCATCGGACCCTCCACTATATGATAAACTGAAGCCTTATAATAAAATGATCTTTTCAATCAAATAAAAAATCAAAACAAAATTGGAATGTGCTGGTTAATAAGAAAATTAAAGTATAAGCTTATCACGCAAGTATGTTAATGCAAAAAGCCAGATACAAAGGCATGCAGGTTCTGGATAAAAACTAGTCGTATCTGCATAGATATTTACGTGCATTAAAACAAAACATATTTGCACCAAAACTATGTATGGGCATCAAATAAATCATATGTACAAGTGTACAACCAAACCTTGTGTATACATATGTACTTGTATCAATTCATCATTAATGTGTTTAAACTTGTACTAAAGTGTGCATCACACATCGGGTTGCTAAGCGGCCTAAGCCTATCAATTTTTTGTGTTGCACTGTGCATAGACTCTTCCCCAAACCTTCTGGTCACTTTTAAGTTTTAACTACATACACATATAATTTAATGAAGCTATTATAATCTCTTTTTTAATGACCAGTTGAATCTAAGAAATTGATAGCCAACGAGAAGCACATGTTAGTTTATGAAAAAAATCTGCACCATATAACGTGGTGCGGAGCTTTCAATGATTAAAGACCAAGTTCAATGACATGTGGTGACAATGCTCGCTAGTGCTAAACTTCAAAACATCCCCATCATCCAGTCAATATCAATGTCGTATTACCATGCAATTATATTGTTCGAACCATACTTTCTAAGGCATTAGTCTTCTTAACTTCTACTGCGCTCCTTTGTGTATACTCCGGATATCTTTTCTCCCCACCGTTTATAGGTATTTCTTTTTTACAAGGAAACAAGAAGGGGTGGGTGGAGAGGTGGGCTAGAGCAATAAAATATTAGAATATTAAAAAGAGCTAGAATTATCGATATATCATGTAGGATTGTATGCATACAATGGTATCATAATGTCAATGGTTCAGCCAAAGGGCATTTGGTCTAGCGGTAAGACCTCAAGAAGGAGAACCCGAGGTCCCCAGTTCGATCCTCACTGGCGACGAAGCCACAAATTTGAATTTTCAAAGCATAGCTCTCACCTGTTTACAGGTGCTCTAGGATAGTCCGAGTAGTACTCGGGCTACCCTAATTCTCACCAGTTCAAAAAAAAAAATAAAAAAATAAAGTCAATGGTTCAAACCCCATTATGCTCCATTTTTTGAACTTACTTTAGTTTTTTTGATATTTTTTCCCATATTTATATTAATTACAATTTTTACCCTATCTTTTTTCTAATTTAAAAATTTATCCAAATTCCTTATAAATTCAGCTCATCAATATAATTATACCAAGGTGATCACCAAGGTCTTTGCAAACAGACTCAAGCCAATCCTTTCGAGAATTATAAGCCGCCTCCAAGGGGTGTTTGTGGAAGGAAGGTTGATTCATGAGAATATACTAATTCCACGTGAAACATCATAGGGAAAAAGTTGGGAAGGAAAGGTTGGATGGCATTGAAATTAGATATGGAAAATGCATATGATACACTGGAATGGAACTTCATTAACCAGATGTTGGTTAAATTTGGGTTCGCTAACAAGTGGATTCGGTGGGTTATGACATGCCTATAGCCTCGTTTTCTATACTAGTTAGCAATGAACATGGTAACCTGTTCTATCCATCGTGTGGGATCCGTCAAGGAAACCCTCTAGCGCCATTTGCCTTTATTATTGTCATGGAGTACTTAGCCAGGACACTAGAACAAAGATCCAACCAACCGGCCAAGTAGACTGGAGTTCAACTAGCGAGGAATGGCCAGTCCATTCCTTAACTTTGCAGATGATACTCTAATCTTGGTTGATGCCTCCCTGAGGAGCATGAATTCGATAAAGGAAATTCTTGACGACTTCACAAGAAAAACGAGGCTTGATATTAATTACTATAAAAGCACGATTCATGCATCTTTGAATACAACAAAACCGAATGAAGCATCTCTCACGAGTATCTTGAACTTAGGGATAATAAATGACATGGAAATATATTTAGGCATCCCGATTGTTAGAGGCGAGTGCATAATGCAATATTTTTAGAGGCAATTCAGAGTTTAAAGAAGCATCTAACCAAATGGAAGTCAAATACTTTGTCTCAAGTAGGAATGAAAGTTTTGATTCAGGCCAACCTACAATCTAAGATGAACTACCTTATGCAGAACTTTCTATTTCTCACAGGCGTCTGGGAAACCATTGACAAGGTAAATAGCGATTTCTTCTCGAACACGAGCATTGATAATTTCCATCCCCTAATAAGCTGGAACCGAGTATGCTCTCCAAGGGAAAACGGAGGGATGAGACTGAGGATTGCGGAGGTCTCTAACACGGCTCTTCAATTGAAATTGCTTTGGAAAATTATAATGGAACCAGGATACCCCTAGGTCCGTCTAGTGATTGAAGAGTACTTAACATCATAATCCATCATGACAATTCAAAAGAAAACACATTCCTGACAGTTTGGCAACCTCCTTAATATTAGAGAAACTTTTATAAAGGGTGTTAGTTGGCAACTTGCGAACGGAAAGAGTATAAATTTCTTGACACTAGATGAGACCACATTAAGACTGTACTTACAAAACTCCGATGTAAAAATGAATGTTTCAGAGTTCGTATTGCAAAACAAAACTTGGGATACGCAAAAACTACAAAGATCATCTTTCACAACATTTAGTATCTTGGATTTTGCAAGTGTGAATCCCCGGATGGGAATTTCTTTGTCAAAACGAATGTTTGACTATTTGAAAAGACGAGAAATCTCTTTGATAAAAAACATTAAGTGGACTTGGAAGATGAAGGTTCCCTCAAAACTGCAGAACTTCATTTGGAAGGCCTGTGCAGACTGCCCCCCAACAACAAAACGACTAAATAGGTATTATTCAAGAGTACTGAGTATGTGCTCTTTGTGTGAAACTCGAGACGAATCTACCAATCATCAGTTCTTTGAATTTGATTTCACTATTAAAATGCATCAACATCTTGAACAACAAATTGGAGATGGTGAAATAAGCCACAATATACTACAGACGATCAAGGGTAACAAAGGTGACACCATCTAAGTATTTCTTTGGTGGACTATTTGGATGCATTGCAAAACCGACTCTTCAATGTAGACAAGGCACTAAGGGATGAGAATCCTTCTGATACGGCTTTTGTAATCTACTCACAATGGAAGTTGGCGGAACAGATGAGTCAAAAGCAAATAGCTAACGGCAGAGACCGAAGTTCCCAACATGGAAGAAACCGGATAAAGGGTGGGTAAAAGTGAACTTTGACAGATCTTAGCAGTGGTAGAGCCAGAAAATTTTTAAAGGAGGGGTAGTGGCATGTAAACTAAGAGAGTTGAGACTTTTAGATATAATAATTATAAATATAAGATAAGAATATTACTACTAATTATAAACTATTATAATTATCACTACTATTACTACTATAAGATTATATTTTATGTCCTTAAATATAAGATAAGAACATATAATTATAAACTATTATCTAATTTATCCAAAATTGACTACTTTAAGAAATCATTTTTAATCACGAGTTCTCGTGAAAATGAATTCGTATAACATTATACTTTAATTATGTGTTTTCACGAAAATAAATTCTTGATTATTATAAAAAACATTATGCTTTGTATATTAACTAGATAGCCTAAACAATTAGTTCTTGTAAATATTATTTAAATCTCAATTCTCTTTCATAGTTAAGCAAGTTGTTTTAAGGAAATGATAATATTTTAAAAATTAACTAGCACTTGATAAATTACCAACCCTAAATATTTGTAAAAAAAAAAACTATAATGTACTCATAAATAACTAAACTATTTCTCAAAGGAGAATGGTTAGTTTTTTACATTCCAACCGGTTTTTTATCTAAGAAAGTGGAGTAATAGGAACCAAAATTGAAGTTTGGGGTTGATGGGGCTTAAAAGGAAGGGAAAAAAATGTCAACCTGCTATATATAAGGATCGAACAATGGGCAGTGGGCACGGGACACGGGAGCATTTTATAGTAGACGGGAGGAATACCACTAGGCAAAGGTGAATTTGTGCCTCTTAAGGTAAATGCATTACTACATAGATATACTTAACTGGGAGGAGAGGAGGGGCGACCGCCCCCCTTCACCCCTCCTTGGCTCTGCCCCTGGATCTCGACGATCCTACTCCTCAACGCACAGGGGATATATTTTAAGAGATGAAAACTTGAAAATTCTTGCCCTGGATCGACGGAACTTGGCTGCCCCGTCCATCCTCCAAGCTGAAGCTTTGGCGACTCTGGATGGGTTACGAAAGGCCAAGTCCCTTAATATAAGAAGGCTAGTGGTCGAGGGAGATAATTTATGTGTAATCAATAGCATTATGGGGCATGGAGATGCCCCTGGGAGATCCAGACCATTATTGGTTATAATCAAAGTCCTCTTGTCTCTTTTTTAGGAGGTTCGCGTTTTCCATTACTATAGAGAAAGCAATAGAGCAACAGACTACTTACTGGTCAAAAACGCTGACCCACAACTCTTACTCATCATCATGTCGACAAGGTGTGAAGCGCAACACTGGGAGGATTGGTTGAAGACAAGTCTTGAATTGAGTGATGGAAGAATCCGTGAAGCTAGAGGAATTAAGAAGATCATCCGAGCGGATGATTTAGACTGGTCCTACCCTGGTTATGAGGCCTAGTGTTTTCCATGTGTTGTAAAAAAAAATGATTCGAGGCCAAAGTTCAATGACATGTAGTGACAATGCTCGCTAGTGTTAAAATTCAAACTTCCCCAACATCCAATCAATATCAATGTCGTGTTATGGTGCAATTATATATATTGTTCGGACCCTACTTTATAAGGCATTAGTTTTCTTAACATCTACTTCGCTCATTTATGTATACTCCGATATTTGTCTTTTTTCCACCGTTTTATAGGCATTTCGTTTTCACATGGAAGCAAGCAGGGGCAGATGGAGTGGTGGGCTAGTGTACGCTCTAGCCCATCCAAAAATAAAATAGTAAAATTAAAAACAACAAAATTATTGATATCTCATGTGGTTTAGTGGTTGCAGGCATACAATGGTATTATAATGTCCATGGTTCAAACCCCTGCTCCACTTTTTTTTAACATACTCAAGTTTTTGCATTTTTCCCCATATTTATATTAGTTACAACTTTTATCCTATTTTTCAAATTAATGTTTTTATCCTAATTTCTTACAAATTTAGCCCACCCAAAAAAACAAATATTGTGTTTTCCCTGGAAGCAAGTAACCCCAGTTGGAGGTGGATTGAAAGGTAATTTGATGCAGAGTGAATCCCCACACATATATAAGAGATCTCACGCCACAAAGCACATCAAAAGTGTTTATAATGATTTGCGAAAAATGGCCATTCGATATCCAATTGATTATTATTATTATTATTATTATTATTATTATTATTATTATTATTGTTATTACTATTACTATTACTATTATTATTATTATTACTATTATTATTATTATTATTATTATTATTATTATTATTATTATACTTTTTCAGATAGGTAATTCGTTCATGAGCAACACTCGACGCTTTGTCATAAAGTAAGACTTTTTTCGTGCTTTTAGAGTCATTTCCAGGCCGAAAACAACGTTTTATTTTTTTCGGGATTGTTTGCGATTTAATTTTTTATCTTCTATCCTTTTTGCTTTCTATAAAACTACAAATAATTTTGTTCTCCAATTCTTAGTGGATTCCACACCCTTATTTTAAGGCTATCACCATTTGTGAAAATCCCATTATTAGATTAGCGATTGTCGGTACGCTTCCTATTGCATCATGATTCCCCAATCCATTTTAAAGCATAACATGTATATATGTGGTGGGATGACCTAATGGTAGAGCATATTGGGAAATGATGGATGTGTTTAATTTCGATCTGTACATTTGTCTTTTTACTCGCATGAAGTATCATGTATCACAAAAACTCATTCTATTGCTTAGCGTGAGCCAATTTATCTAGTTTGGACTCTTGTTGGCTAGGTTTTCACAAGTTGGGGTGCTCAATAGGTTCATTTCAAAGTTCACGTGTCAAAATGACCAAAATGGAAGAGTTAAGTGTTTGTATATGTAAGCCCTTGATTATCATTTTGTCCTCAAATTCATTTTGTCCTAAATGATTAATCAAAAGAGTTTTCTTATTTGGGCAATCTTTCATCATGTGCCCTCTTCCTTGAAACTTAAAATAAACAATGTTTCTAGCTCTAATAGGGGGATTAGAATTACTCCATATAGGTTCTATGGGAGGTCCATATGATGCCCCTTTGTTTGATGATAGAGCATTGCCCCTATGCGCATTGCTACAACCAGCTTGCTCTCCATAGGCATCGACTATGCTTGCCTTTTCCTTTAAATGTGTAGCATCTCTTTGATAAAGTGGTTGCCCATGACCTGAGTTCCTCCATGTTTGGGACTAGTTGCTCATGCTTCTCCCTCCTTGGCTCATAGCCTTGTTTTACTTTCTACTTTAATAGCTAAATGCAACAAGTCAGTCATAATAGTATAACGACAAAGGTCAATTTTATGAGCCAAATATGGATGCAAAATTCTAAGGAACCTAGCCATTGTGGTTTCTTCATCCTCTACCTGCACATTGGCTCTTACCATTGCCACGTGCATGACATTAAAGGTATCATCAACACTCATTGACCCTTGATTGAGATTCTCCAATATTTGTCTTAGCTCACGAGAGTAATGTTGAGGAATCAAATGTCCCCTCATGAGCACTGTCATTTGCTCCCAAGTAGCTATGGGCATGTCTAGTACTCGTCTCTTTTCTTTCATCAAATTATCACACCGTATTAGTGCATAACCTGTAAATTCAAGGGCGGCAAGTTGTACCAATTTGGGCTCGGCAAAGTTATAGCAATTCCAGATTTGTTTAATCCTGGTCTACCATTCCATGTCCATGTCGGGATCACATTTTCCTTCAAAGGTTGGAATCTTCACCTTAATCTTCCCTACACCATCTTGCTTGGGCTTTCTTGGCCGCCTTAGGCGCCTATATCTATCATACCACCTAAAGTAGCACTCCCATTGGTCCTCCTCTTGGTATTCATCATAAGGAACATAGTCCTCTCGTCAATGCTCTCTCCTATGTTCCTGAAATGCTTGGTTAATAACCATTAGCATGCTCACGCCTCTCTCTAGAAGGAGAAGGGAGCTCATTAATAGGAATTCTACGAGCAAAGGGCTAGGGTTTAGAGGAATGTCTTCCTTGTTTTGAGTGGTGGTGTTGGTGGCCACCTCGGGCCTTGTATTAAGTGGAGGGTCCACGACTAATGGTGGCGGCGGGGGATTAGGCACTTGGCATTGGCTGGAACTGAAAGGCTTTGACTTTAGTGTGACCACCCTTTCTACCAAGCATGAGAGGTTTTGGCTCATAACATTAAGCATATTGAACACCTTTGGTGCTATAGTATCCGATTCATTAAAATGCTCCTCTGTGGACATGGTAACACAAACACTAAAATCCAAACATGTCAAGTTAGAAAATAATCCAAATCAACCTCACAAAGTGTTTCCACTTGCCTCTCACTTTCAAGATGTTGTGATCAAGCTTGTTGTTTTAATCTGCCTTGGGAGAATCAATACTCAAGTTCAATAATTAGTGAAAAGAAGAACACAAAACCAAATCAAGTTGATCAACATACTATGAACTAACCATGGAATGTGCGACATGAGTTATTTAAACGAAATAGAAAGCAAGCAAGGCAAAGAGTAAAGAACACAATCAACTTATTTTAGCATATATTCTGCATATCCTTGTTTTCATTGATAATATTGACTTAAGCGTCCTCGGTCAATATTAGGATTTACCTGGACCATGGGCACGTGATTAAGGTCTTTCAGGATAGGAATTAACCATATAAGTAAAAGGAATTAGTGAATGAATCAATGATCGATCGATTGTTTCGAAGTTGATCTCTTGAATAAACTTGCTTTCCAATTTATTGATTGTTTGTTTGTTTGCTATCTGCTTATTAGTTTAGTTTAGTTTAAATCCTTTGAAATTCCCCCTTTTTCTTGAGTTGGTAAAAATATTGATAGTAGAAACCACAGTTCTCTTGGGTACGGCCCCGACTTACTCTCTATACTAAAGCTTGTAATTAGGATTATTTATCTTTGATCTTGGCAGAACGACCTAGGCCGAGTCATTGCCTATGAATGTTGAGTGATTTCTCTTAGCTTGATCACCTAATTGAAATTGATTTTATTTTGATTGCCAGATCTATGTTTTCTCGTTGCAATACTTTATCTTTGTAGCAATTTAATGTTCTAGGACTTGTAGGATTATATTCATTAAGAAAGAGAAGTAATTGCATGCTTTTATAATTATCTCATTCTGATTACAATTGTGTGTATCCTAATTAACCCATGCTAATATTACCTTGATCGTTTTATTCAATATTAAGACTTGCTTGGCTCGTAGAATTACTTGGATCTATGTGGATGAACTTGTTTCATAAGTATTGAATTAAACCATGATTTGTTTGCTTCCCGTGTTTGTCTTTTGTTCTTAGCTTTAGTCGAAACCTATAAAACCCCCTTGGTTACCTTGTAGTTGATAAATATATTAGTTCTAGAAGCTTAGATTCCTTTGGCTTCAATCTTGACTTAGCTATAATTAGTAGTAATTTGGGTTTAGGGAAATTTGCAGAAAACCAATAGTTAAATAGGTGATTATACAAATAACCATCCGTTATACTGATGTCGCTCTTTATAGTTAGCTTTTATAGGTTGTTTGTTAGTTAGGTTGAGCCTTTTTCTAGCTATTTTGTGTTCTTTTGCATATGATTCCGGCTCTCTTTCGAGAGTTTGAGTCTTTGTACTTGTTTGTTTGTTTTTGTAGGTTTTAAAGTGTTGAGGAGGAATTGTCCGGGTCTTTTTCAAGTTTTTAGGAGATGTAGCTAGCTAGTGGTGGGAAGGTGTAGCTCATGGTGGTCTTGAGAAGAGGAAGTATTGAAGAAGTCAATAGGAGTCAAGAAGAATGTGAAGAGTTGTCAAGAGTTTCAAGATGAGGTCAAGTAGGAAGAAGTTCGAGAAGAACATGTCTTGAAGGAGCTAGATGATGTTAAGAAGGTCGAGAATATTCAAGGAAGGAACATGGAATAAAATTCGAGCTTTGCGACGAGTTTCGAAGGAAAGAAGAGAAGAAAGCATAGCCCAGACACGGTCGGTAATGACCCCCCTTGGGTCGGTTCCGGGCGGCGCATGAAAGGTCAACGTAGAAAGTCAAATCCAATCATTCCTACCCTGTTCCGGTCAGTACCGAGCGTGACCCGGGTCGGAATGGACGATACTTGCTGCCCAAGTTTAGCTTTTATTAGATGTTTATTTATGGATCTCTTAGATATTATTTTGTTTCCTTTTAAGAACGTCTTAGCTACTATATAAAGGGCCATAGGGGTGCCTTTAGAGATCATCAACCCATTATCCAAAATTCTTAAACACTTTTTCAGAGAATTTGGAAGGGAATTTGGAGGATTTTTAGGAGGAAAAACTTATGGAGCAAGCTTTGGGTTTTAAGTTGTAAGCTCTTTCATCTAAGTAAAAGTTTGTTTGGTTTGAATCAATTATGTCTTCCCAATTCTTTTTGATTGTGTTTTGCATGATGAGTTGTGAGTAATTCTCTTTTCTAGGGTTGGGGTGAAATCCAACAAGGCAAGCATGTTAAGTATGAATCTTTGATCAAAATCCTTCTTTTAATCTCTATCCTTTATCCTGTTTGTTTGAATTTAATTCCTTGATGAAAGTTGAAGCATGTTCATGATTGAATTGAAAGATTAAATTGTGAATTCAAATAAAATTAGGGTTTTGAAGCAAAAGTCAAATATCCTTGAAAACAATTAGGAGGAAAGTATTTATCTTTATGAAAGTTGAGATAACCGCTTGATTTGATTGGCGAAAGTCATACTTGAGATTGTTCTTTGATTGATCATTGATTCATAGTTTCATGCATAGCTTTGTTGTGGAGAATCCCTTGTCCTGGATCTTTTTTACATTGATTTTCGAAGCTTTCGTAGTGTTCGAGTTGGATCGGTACCGTGCGAGCCAGGTCGGTACAAGCGGTTTCCCTTAGTGAGTTTTCTGTGTTCTTGCGCTGTTAGTTGCAGGTCGATACCGAGTGTTACCCTCGTTTGTGTTGTTTTGCTTTGTTTGTGTTAGGATTTGATTGCTAGACCTTGATTCTTCTAATTCCCGTGGACGAACCTGACTTCGCTATACTCAGCGGGGTCTTGATCTATAAAGTTATTTGCTTGTTAAGATCAAGAATACCCTTTCAACATATACTAGATTTTGTTTTAAACCACCCCAAATTATGCTTCCATTAAAAAAAACCACCCATTAGCCGATTTTTTCAAAAATTCTATTGTGTTACATAGTTTACCCTTTTGTCCTCTACTATTCAAAATATTTACATGTAAACCAGGCATTTTGAGGGCATTCCGAAGAGTGTGGTTTACCCACCAGTCCGCACCTAGAGATAGAGGAAGGAAGGGTTTCATTAATGCTTTTGTTGAATAGTGTGAGGGAGAAGAGATGAGGGAGGCGGCAGAGGACGATCGGCGAGGTTGAAGGAGGAGGAGTCAAGGCAGACCATGTTACCGGCGGCGTTGTCGACGACACCATTAGACTTGCAAGGGGTGTCGGCACGGGGCTTCCTAGAGACAAGCGTTCCATCCAAGTTGTCGAGAGAGAGCTTTGTCTGTTAAAGATAGAGGCTATCTTTAATTTCAAAGTTACTCAACATCCCATCCATTAATTGATTTCACACGATACACTAAGGATTCAGTCTCGGTTTCAATCTCAATAAATCTTCCAAGTCAGATTGACAAACCTCACTAAATCTTCCAAAATTAATCTAGTTCAATCCAGTGAATCTCGGAAGAAAACTCTAAGCCAATCCAATTGATCAGATTTGATGAAGGTCAAGGTCAAAACCGTGTTTGGGTTCTCTACGTTGAATGGTTTCGCACTGTGGTAAAGTGACCGAAAAAAGGCCAAACTAGAGAATGATGAGAGAAAGAGAAAAGAGAAAAGAGAAAAGAGAAGAAGAAAAGAAATCAGGAGAAGAGAATAAATTTCTGCAGCAATTCAACATTTAAGAAAAAGTATAACACAACGTCTTTGATTTGCATTTTTATTTTGACCTGAACCGGTGATTTTAAACAATTGATAAAACATGCCCCCAAATGGCCTAGTTTGCATGTAAATAACTTGAATAATGGAGGGGAAAAGGGTAAAATTATGCGATCTAACGGAATTTTTGACAGAATCAATTAATGAGTGGTTATTTGTTAACGGAAGTAGAATTTTGGGTGGTTTAAAACAAAATCTTGTATAATGGGTGGTTATTTATGACATCACCTATTTAACAGGTGTTTTTGTGGAAATTTCTCTTTGATTTATCTTTGATTTGACATAATGGCTTTAGGCCGGTCAAATTTGGGCGCCGTTGTCATGAAATCTTTGTGACTTCTAGTTTTAACATTTCTATTAACTATTGTGTGAGCCTACCTTATGGTTCACATCCGTTCTACTAATTTAGGTGTTATTCCATTTGATCTAGAAATAGAGATAACGTTTTCGAGATTGAGACGTAAGATAGAGTTAGAGACAATGGCTTAAGGAACTTTGAGAAAACTTTTAGCGTCGAATGTAATTTCATGAGCTAGTTGATGTTGTAAAATATGAGTTGAAGTCTGGATTGATCCACTTATAGTCCAAATTCCATGGGATGTGTGAAGAAGATCCCATTAACATATTATTTGAATTTCATGATGTCTGCATCAATATGAAGTCGTTTGAAAAATATTTTCCTCGGGCTCATCTACGTGAAGAAGATTAAATTGAGAACGTTTCTTTTCTTCTTATAGGATTCAACAAAAGAATGGCTCATCTACCTTTCCTCGGGCTCTATTGATATGTGGGAAAAGACGAAAGCGACTTTCCTTGAAAAATATTTTCTCGCTACAAAATAGACTAGCATGAAGAAGTGTTTGATCAATATTGAACAACATAATGGGGAGAGCATGTATGATTACTATGGGTGCTTCAAGAGGTTGTGTGCTAGCTGCCCTATCATGGATATGGCAATAAAGATCTTATTTGCTTCATCTATGACGGTTTGTGTGATGAGGACAAAACAATTGTGAAAGCCACATGTGGTCGAAGCATCATGAATAAAACCACCAAATGTGCCCTTGAGGTAATTGCAAAGCTAGCTGAAGAGTCCAGACACTTCAATAGGAGATTGGGCTCCCACTCTAATAAATCCGGCAATGTTGTAGAAGTTAATAATTCCCTGAATGTTGAAGTAAGGGAGTTGAAAGAGATTAGGAAGCAAATGATGTTGAATAACGGGAATCACCAGGCTAGAGCTTGTGGAATCTGTATTGATTAGTCTCATCCTATTGATGCATGCCCTACTCTACAACAACTAGCCGTTAAAGTAAAAGTTGTGGATATATATGAACCACTAGGACCTAGGCATGATCCTTACTCAAACACTTACAATCCAAGGTGGAGGGATCTTCCTAATTTTGGTTGGAATCCACAGTAGTTTAATCAACAATGAGGTTGACAACAATCCAGACAATAGTATTTTCCTATACCACAAGGCTAGGGTGTGAGAAAATAACAATCCAAGTGAAAATATGAGCAATAATGTGGACTTGAATCAGCTCATGAAAGATAATCAATTGACCAAGGTAGTAGTGAAAAACCTAGAGAATCAACTGAGTTAGATCACTACAGTTCTTGGTCGCTTGGAGGCAAGAGACTAATGGAAACTTCCTTCTTAGCCTATTAACCTGAGGGAGAGTGTGAATATCGCCATGCTACAAAGTGGTAAAGAGTTGCAAGTACAAGAATCGAATCACAATAAACCGCGACCGCGGGACAAAAGCTGTAATCGTGATACTAAAGCAGTAGAACAGAATCATGATGGAGAGATCACACGCAATCGCGGGTATTCTGAAGGCGATCACAGTTCTGAGGACAAAGACGTCTACCATCACCCGCGGGAATTTTTATGAAAGTGAGCCAGAAATTGAAAAATTAAACCGCAATTGCGGCACTAATACCCACAACAACGGTGATGCAGAGCTCAAATCTTGTGGAAGTTCCAAAGATGCATGACCGAGTCTCCAACTACGACAACGGTTCTGCTGAGGAGTCAAAAAAATCATATGTTTGACCTTATTTTCCTCTACTCGGTTCTCATAAGCCACTCGTCCCTTTTCCCGAGGCACTAAAGGAGACAAGGAAACATGAGAATGATAATGAGATCTTCGAGACCATCTCTAGGTGCAAAGTGAATATTCCATTGTTCAAGCTGGTCAAGTGCGTAGATGGATACATTTGGTGGATAGGACCTAAGTGATGTCGAGCTTTTTAGTTAGATTTCTTAGATAGTTTTCTAGCTTGTTTCGCATGTTTTCCCTTGTGTTTGTGTGTTTTGCATAAGATTTCACCTCTCTTTCGAGGGTTGGAGTCGTTTGTGTGTTGTCTCGTGTTGTGTAGATATTTGGAGCCGTTTGGAGAAGTTTTTCTTGCATTTTTGGAGCTTTCTAGGAACCGTTAGTTTTCAAGAGTCAAGTCGTCAAAGAACCAAGATCCAAAGTTGCAACCAAGGGAGCCTCAAAGGAGTACAAAGAACTCAAGAGAATCAAGGAGAAAAAGGGAAGAAGCGCCCAGCAAAAGTCCGATCAATTGGAGCAAGAACGGAACAAAAACGAGAAAAGATCACGTCTCCTGCAGGTGGTCGGTGCCAACCTCCATATGGTCGGCCGCGACCTCTCTCAACATCGCGCGATCCTTGCCGCGCAAGCAACGCTTTTTGCGGGATTTTCGAAACTCGAAAAAAGCAGGCGGCTGTGGCAGTGTTGTGGCAGAGATGTGGCAGAGGGGGAAGCTTCCTTCTCTTGCTTTTGTGGGCTGCTACAAGAGACCCCTTTTGTCTCCCTTTCTAATTAGCTTTTCTTCTTGGAAAAGGCTCAAGGAGAGAGAGGGGAGAGTGGGCTGAGAAAGGAGAAGGAAGAAGAAGAGGAGCTGAGAGTTTGAAGATGAAGAAAGTGACGGTGGAGAAGAAGAGTTTGAGTTTGAAAGAGAGATTGCTTGTAAGGAGAGGTAGTAGAGAAGAAAGCTTGTTTTACTTGTTGTTCTAAGGAAGAAGAAGACAATGGTGTGTGAAGAAAACTTGTGGGTTTGCTAAAGTTTGTAAGTTTGGATCTTGTTTAATTGAAGTTGCTTGCTTTGGATGATGTCTTTCTCCTTTCTTTCGTTGTTTGTGTGTGTGATGATGTGTGAGTAGATAGCTTGCTAGGTGTGGGGTGAAAACCACCATGAAAGTGCATTTGAGACCTTGAGACCTAGATCCATGCTTGATTTGTAATCTCTCCCCCTCAATCCCTCTTGCATTCTTAAAACCCTTGACGAAAGTTGGGGAATGTTCTTGTTTGCAAACTAATTGAAAGATTGTCTTGCTAATTAGGGACTATCCGGGTTTGGACGAAGGTTAGAGCCCTAGAAAACAAGTTGGATTGCATGTTAACTTCTTTATGAAAGTTGAGATTTTAATGTGTTCTTTTGTGATTAAATTCACCCATGAGATTATGAGTTGAGTTGGTCTTCTATCATTGTTCGGATGCATGCTCGTGGTGTGGTGGATCCCTGCCCCTAATTGTTTTTCCCTGTTTTTCCGAAACAAATCTTCGTGCCCAGAAAAGGTCGGCCCCGACCTGTAACTGGTCGGCCGCGACCCCTTTAAGTAGGTGTTTCTAGTGCGTTTTTACGCTCTGTTAGAGGTCGGCCACGACCTCCCTAGGGTCGGCCTCGACCTCTTCCTGAGACCTGTGCTTTGTGTTTGTTTGCTCGTTTCGCTTTGTTTTGTTTTGTTTTGCCTTTGTAGTTGGATCGCTAGACTATAGATCTACTAACTCCCGTGGACGATCCTGACTTCGCTATACTCAGCGGGGTCTTGACAAATTTATTTGTCCGAGATTCGCATCTCGACAAATTGGCGCCGTTGCCGGGGAGTTAGTTTAGTTTCCAAGTCTAGCTTTCTTTTGGGTAAGGGACTAGCCCGAACCCCTATTTTGTTACTAATCCGTTTCTCTAGTGTCTTGTACGCAGGTGCATGCCCTCTAGTTCACGAAGGGTAATTGACCATTTTCCCTTTGATCCCGAAATAGAGAGAACCCTACGTCGAAGACTAAGAGAACGAAAAGCAATGGCCGACGCTAAGGCTCTTGCTCATCAAATGGCTGAACTTCGCGTTCAAATGGAGCGTATGCAAATGGAGCGAGATGCTCAAGCCGCAGCTGCACGGCAAGAAAGGGAGGCGGCCGCCCGCCTCCGAGAACAACTTGATGCGATCCCGAGGAACGCTGAGCAATACATGCATCCCGAGCTTAGGGTTCCCGAGTCCGCTATTGTGCTCCCGGCAATTAAGCGCGCTTTTGAGATCAAGTCCCACTTCATCACTCTTATCAAGAGGTCTCAATATGAAGGGAAGCCCACCGAATGCCCCATTGAGCACATCAAAAACTTCACCGATCTTTGTGACACCATCGCCGCCGATGGTGTCTCACTAGAGTATGTTCTCCTCAAGGCGTTCAAGTGGTCCTTATGTGGGAAGGCTCTTCATTGGCTCGAAAGTTTGCCCGCTAGGTCTATCACTACATGGAAGGCTTTGCACGACTTATTCATGACGAAGTTCTTTCCACCGGCCAAGACCACCGAGCTAAGGAAGCGCATCACCTCCTACCATCAACTTCCCAACGAGACATTTGTTGAAACTTGGGAGAGATTCAAGGAGCTCCTTCGGCAATGTCCAACCCATGGACAACCTCCTTATGTTCTTCAAGAAATATTCTTTCAGGGGATTAATTCCGCAACAAAAGACCGCCTCAACCTCCACACCGATTGCGGTTTTATTGAGATGAATCCCGACGAGGCATGGGGTCTCATGGACAAACTCACCAACTATGATGCCATGTACGGGACCCAACAAGCCGTCCGGATTCCACCAAAGAAGCTCTATGATCCCAATAGTGAGCCGATTGATCAAGATGTGAAGTTCCAATTCATGCAAGATGAGATCAACAAGCTCAAGAAGCAAGTGAGCTACTTCAAGTCCACCGACCCACCTTGTCAAGAGTGTGGTTCTCAATCTCATACCGCCGCTTCTTGTACTAATGTGGAGCAAGTCCGGGCCATCGAGGCTTATGCGGAGGCGAACTATATAGAGGGCCCTACCGAGGGCAAAACAATGCTTATGTGGGGAGGAACAAAAACTATCCCCAATGGAATAACAATGGCCAAGGTCAAGGTTATCCACCTCCCCCGCAAGAACAAAGGGCTCCTCCTTATAGACCTCCCGGTTATCAAGCGGAGCCATCATGGGTCCAAGAGTTGCAAGAAGGATTGATGCAAGGGTTGAGGACCGAGCTCACCACTCAGCTAAAAGGTGTCCATACGAGATTGGGAGATCTTGACACATGGAGAAAGAACATTGACTCCCAACTCGGTGATCTCGCGGCTCACATTCCACGACCTCAAGGGCGTTTACCGGGCCAACCCGATGAGAACCCAAGAGGCCATATTGCCGCCGTTCACCTAAGAAGCGGGAAGAAGTTGCCGGACCGAGTAGCAAGTGAAGAGACGACGAACAAAGAGGACGAAACCCCTCTGGAACAGGTTGCGGCCGACCCCCCAATGGTCGCCACCGACCCTCTCCCTGCTACAGAGGAGGTCGGAGCTGACCACCCCCAGGTCGCGGCCGACCTTCCTCAGAGAGTCCCTACATCCGTCCCATCTCCTCCGACAACGAAGGTACTTCCCTACCCGTCCAAGAAGGCTAATGATTTCACGGAGGGAAAGTTCAAACGCTTCGTGAAGGTTCTCCAAGGCCTCAACATCACCATCCCCTTTGCCGAAGCTTTGAACGAGATGCCCGCCTACACCAAATTTCTCAAGGAGATCTTGTCCAAGAAGCGGTCGATGTCCGAATTGACCAATGAGGTGCGGTTTATTGAGCTCCCGGAAAAACTTGGGGATCCGGGTAAGTTTGTTATTACCATTGGCATCGGTGCTCACCGATTCAAGGCTTTATGTGATCTTGGTGCAAGTGCTAGCCTTCTCCCCCTCTCTATATGGTCCAAGACCAACATGGGCCCTTTGGTTCCGGTAAACATGAGGCTTTATATGGCGGATGGCTCTTGTGTGCAACCCACCGGCATTGTTGATGACTTTCCTATCCAAGTCGGCAAGTTCTTTGTGCCCAATGACTTTATTGTGATGGAAATGCCGGAAGATCCCGTCGTCCCGATCATCCTTGGACGGCCATTTCTTGCCACCGCCGGTGCGGTGATTGATGTGAAGAAAGGTCTCCTCACTTTTGAGATTGGAGAAGAGGTGGTAGAATTCCGATTCAACCCTACCATGAAGGAGACGGGTGAAGTTATGGAGTTCAAGGCATTGCTCGAAGAGTACACGAGTGAAGATGACGGAAAAGAGGCGGACCTCCCCTGTTATAGGTCGCAGCCGACCTCCCCAAGGTCGTCCGCGACCCCCGACAGAATCTCGCCAACGTGCATAATAGAGGACGAAGATGGTGAAGCAAAGGAGTTCCTGAAGGCGGATGAAGACGATGACATTATTACACCACCACCGCATACTCCGGAGCTTAAGACTCTCCCTGAGTCTTTGAGGTATGAGTTTCTTGGCCCAAATTCCACTTTTCCGGTTATCGTCAATGCAAGTCTAAATGCAGAAGAAGTTGGAAAGTTGCTTGATGTTCTTAGGCCTCATAGGAAAGCCATTGGGTACTCGCTTGAGGACTTGAGTGGACTTTCACCTTCCTTGTGCATGCATCGGATTTTTCTTGAGGAAGGACATAGACCAACCATTGAGCATCAACGGCGACTCAATCTAAACATGAAGGATGTAGTGAAGAAGGAAATTTTGAGGATGCTTGATGCGGGAATCATATTCCCGATTTCGGATAGCAAGTGGGTGAGCCCGGTTCATGTAGTTCCCAAGAAGAGTGGCCTCACCGTGGTGGAAAATGAGAAGGGCGAATTGATTCCTACTAGGACTACTACTAGTTGGCGCATGTGCATTGATTATAGGAAACTCAATAGTGCCACTAGGAAGGATCATTTTCCTTTGCCCTTTATTGACCAAGTGCTAGAGAGATTAGCTCTTCATGACTACTTTTGTTATCTCGATGGCTATAGTGGTTTTTGGCAGGTTCCAATACACCCAGACGACCAAGAGAAGACGAGCGGTTCGTGAGATATTCGGCGTTCGATTCGGTAAAAATTCGTTCGCGTTCGGTTCGGTTAATAAACGAGCCGAGCTCAAACTGTTCGTTAAGGTAAACGAGCCGAGCTCAAACACCTAGAAATTCGGCTCGTTTGTTTACGAACACGTTCGATTATATATTCGTGAACACGTTCGATTTTATGTTCGTGAATATGCTCGATTATATTTTTTTTCGGTCAAGTATATGCTCGATTATATAATTTGTACTTGCTTCTACTTTTTTATATACCAAATTACCCATTACCACTTTATCCTAGTGGACCGGCCCATTTTACAATTTACACAAGTTAAACCACTAAAAGCCTAAAACTAAAAACCTAACTCTATTTACCCTAACCTAACGCCCCTCAGCCGCTCTTCACTTTCGGATCCCTCCCTGGCTTCCTTCACTCTCTAAACCCTCCCTTCACTCCAGACTCGGGGGTACTCGCCGCTCACCGCTCACCGCCGGCTCCGTCACCGGCTCACCGCTCACCGCTCACCGGCTCGTCGCCGGATCCGGAATTTGCTTCATCACCGGCTCACCGCTCCACTCCACTCCGCTCAGGGGGTACTCCTCGCCTCTCCTTCCCTTCTCCTCCACCACTCGCCGTCGCCCAGATCTGGTATTCGCCGTCGCCTCTCCTTGTCTCGCCGCTCATCTTTGTTTGTCTCGCTGCTCACTTTCTGTAATTTCTTTTTGTCCCACAGCTGCAGCCACCGGTAGAAAGAGTGGTGCGAGTGCTTACAGAAATTGCGGCCAGTAGGAGCAAACGACGCCGATTCCGATAAGGTATATCTCCACTCTCCTCGGTGTTCTCTCTAGGGTTTTCGAATCTCAGAGCTTTCTGTAATTTCGACGTTGTCGCTCACAAAAAGGAAGGGACATTAGGGTTTGTGGAATTGCTACTAGTTTCAGAATGAGTGTGCAGATTCACAAAAGGGAAGCTTATAAAAACTTATTATCCAATCCTTTTACGCTTAAATACTAGTTATAAAATCTAGGGAGAAATTATATTTCATTGGTTGTCCATACATGTGTTGGGGTTGGCCTCATTCCTTTATAGAGAAGAAGACTAGAGATGGTGATGTGTCTTGTGACTCAAGAGGTGTTTTTTCTTTCTTTTTGCAAGCGGGCTGTGTGTTGACAGTGTTGTTCACTTTCTGTTTAGGCCACAATTTATGCCCTTTTTTAATGTTAGAAGAAAAAGAAAATTAAAGAATTGTCAATAGTGATATTGAAAAGGATATCCGGAGTATCATTGAGAATGACCATAGATAAATATAAATAAGTTAGTTCATATCTAGTGTGGGATTTGTATGTTTTTTGAACGTCTGTGCAATCTTGGTGTAAAGTTACTTCTAGATGAGTATATATCTTATCTACCTTTGCTTCGTTCACTCTAGGAGCCTAGGTTTATCTTTTAGTTTGGATTAAATTGTAGGACCCTCTATATTTGTAAATCTGTAGGAGAGGTATTTTGAAACGCATGAATTTGCAAATCTTTAGTCAGCTCATGAATTTGCAAGTAATTCTGACTTTTGTTTTATCATTTGTATAGCACTTCTTTAGTTTCACATACACTATGTGTTGTTTTTACAGGCTGTTGGTGCAGAAAGTGTATTGAAATTTGAATATTCTCTTCTTTGATGGCTTGAAGATTGAAGGAGAAGGACTGCCTTTTCTTTTTATGAGCAAATGTTGATTATGCTCTTTTTTTGAATGTTATTTTTTTTGTTAAGGATTGCAAAACTTTGTATTGCAGTATGATGGTATTTTGCGTTTGTAAGACAGTTTGAGACATTTGTGGTATTATTTGAGACTTTAGTTTGCTTTTTTTAGTTTAGTTTGAGGCAAATTAAATAGCTGGACAGGTAAAAAATGAGTTGCTCGTGTAAACGAATCGAGCTCGAGCCGAGCTCGAGCTCGGTGGATCGGTAAACGAACCGAGCTCGAGCCCAAAATCTAAGCTCGAATCGAACTCGAGCCCGAGCCCGAGCAGGTCTCCAAATGATCGAGCCGAACCAAAACATGTCAAAGTTTGGCTCGATTCGGTTCGATTACAGCCCTACCCTTCTCCGGTTGTTGATGATGGTCGAGATGGTTCGAAAGCGGCCCCGAACGAGGTCGCCCAAGGTCACATCTTTTCCCTCTCCTGTGTATTTCATGATCCTCCTTTCTCTTCTCCCATTTTGCACTCAATAGATGCTATTAAGGGGGTGAAAGCCCCATGGTTTGCGGATTTTGCCAATTATGTTGTAGGTGGCATTGTTCCGGATGGATTGACCTCTCAAGCCAAGAGGAAATTCCTCCACGACGTCAAGAGCTACTATTGGGATGACCCTTACTTGTTCAAGCAAGGAAGTGATCACATCTTTAGACGTTGTGTGCCGGATGAAGAGATAGAGGGAGTCATTCGTCATTGCCACACTCTTCCGGCGGGAGGCCATGCTAAGGGATTCAAAACCACTGCGAAGATTCTTCAAAGTGGATTCTATTGGCCTACTATCTTCAAGGACGTGCAAGCTTATGTGACCACTTGTGGAGAATGCCAAAGGGCGGGAAAGATTACATGGAGGAACGAGAACCCGCTCACCGGAATCTTGGAGGTGGAACTCTTTGATGTTTGGGGTATAGACTTTATGGGACCCTTCCCCTCTTCGGGTCCCTACAAGTATATACTCTTGGCGGTTGACTATGTTTCCAAGTGGGTTGAAGCCGTAGCCACAAGAACAAATGATGCACGAGTGGTGGCTAAGTTCATGAAGACCAACATCTTCCCCCGCTTTGGTGTCCCCCGAGTTCTCATTAGTGATGGTGGTTCACATTTCATTGAGAGGAGATTTGAATCTCTTTTGACCAAGTATGGGGTGTCTCACAAGGTGGCCACACCTTATCATCCTCAAACTAGTGGTCAAGTGGAGGTCTCTAACCGGCAAATCAAGGCTATTCTTGAAAAGACGGTGTCTCGCTCAAGGAAAGATTGGTCCTCCAAGCTTGATGATGCTTTATGGGCATACCGCACCGCCTACAAGACACCACTTCGCACCACTCCTTTCAATCTAGTGTATGGCAAGTCGTGCCACTTGCCCGGTGAGCTTGAACATAAAGCTTTATGGGCTCTCAAAGAGCTCAATATGGACCTCGACGCGGCCGGAGCAAAAAGATTCATGGACTTGCAAGAATTGGAGGAATTGAGGCTTATTGCATATGAGAACTCACGGATCTACAAGGAGAAAACAAAGAGGTGGCATGATAGGAAGCTTGTGCCCAAAAACATCAAGGAAGGTGACCGAGTACTTCTCTTCAACTCTCGGCTTCGCCTCTTTCCCGGGAAATTGAGAACCCGAGGGAGTGGACCGTTTACGGTTCATCGTATGTACTCTCACGGGGCGGCCGATCTCATAGATGACAATGGAGGAATTTTCAAAGTCAATGGCCACCGATTGAAGAGGTACTATGAGAAGGTGGAACCCGATGAGGAAATCCGAGCCACTTGGGTTCTCACCACCGCCACCTAGCTAAGGTACCACTCGTCTAGCTCAAAGACGTTAAAAAAAACGCTTTTCGGGAGGCAACCCGTTCTTTCCCTTTCCTAGTCTAGATAGGTAGTTTGCATTGCATTTCCATAAGTACTTTGTAGGGACCCGAGGCTTTGGTCGGGTGCAAGAAGTTGAAGGCGAACGAACAAGTGGAAATCTCTGGATATGGTTGGCGCTGACCCCCTTATGGTCGCGGCCGACCCCATCTGGCGAAAGCCATTCACACGACCCCCCCCCATCTTCGACAACTTCCGGGACGAGTACAATGATGACCGCCAAGCCCAATTTGCCTACAACGCTTGGCTTGCCCAAAAGATGTTCCCGGATGCTCCATTCCCTCAACCTCCTCAAAGATGAACCTTCTCCGACAATGCTCCAAGTCCAAGTATGTTTCTCTTTTCCCTCTCTTTACTTTTTAATCAATGGGGACATTGATGTTTTAAGTATGGGGTGGTTTGGGAGATGCTACTTGTTTGTGTTATGTGTCTTCATGATTGTGTGTGTACTTGTTTATGTATGTTTGCATGATTGAGTCTTTTTGTTTTGATTTTTCACGATGGAAAAATACCTTTGCTAAGATGTCCTAGGATAGTGATTACAAGCATCATCATGTAATTCCTTGTAACTTGCCTTGAAAGATTGCCTACCATGACTTTGATTTTCGAATTTTGAGCATATAATGAACATTGAGCATGCATGATTCTAAGTGAAAAGCAATCCAACAATTTGAACCTAATTGAGAAATCTTTTTGCCACAAGGAATGTATGCTTTATTCCTTGGTTTTTCATGTGTGACTTTTACTCTTCCAAATGCATTTATCACTTGACAATGGCATGCTTATTTGAAATTTGAAACCAATGAAGATGTGTTCATGACTTGTTAGATCAAATGATGTTGAACTTGTTTCATTAGCCTTTTCTCTCCTTTTCATCCTACCTATGCATGGTCCCTTTATTTGAAGCCCCTTGTTTGAGCCTAAAGCCTTATTTCTAGGTCCACAAAAGTATCCTAACCATTATAAGCTTGACCCCCTTAATCCGGGAATTGGGACTTAGAATGATTGAGATGTTGATGTGGATGAGGGGTGAAGATGAAGAGATTGTAAAGGTGGAGATTAAAGGAGTCGTCTTAAGAAAAGAAAAAGAATCGAGAAAGATAAAGTGTTGGCTCGGATAGCACATTAGTAGTGGAAAATTAACCCCTGCTGTGGGTCGTGGCCGACCCCCAAGAGGTCGCGGCCGACCACCACCAGCCTTGAAAAAAAAAATGTGGTGATTGAATAAGTGCTAGAGTCGATGCTTCTTCGCAAAGAAAAGATGAAGAAATAGGTGAAGTGATGTGTGCTTTGAAAGTCAAAAGTGTTTGGTGTTTGGAGGACGAAAGGAGAGTTGGTTGGGTGTTGTTGAGCTTTGAAGTCTAGGAGTCTAGGTTCCCGGATTTATTAGCACCACAGGACCAAACTATTCCACACCCTTTGAAATACCGAGCCCCATTACAACCCGGCCGAATGGAACTTCTTTGAAGTCTTCATTGAGCCATTTAAGTTCTCTTGATGGTTTAACTTGTTTTGATTTCTTCGGTGGAGAATTTCGAATATAATTTCCATTGTCTATGAGGTGTTGCTTTTGGAATTGAGTTTGAGTGCTTGATTGATACATCCTAAACACTTGAAAATGAGTGAAACTCATTGTCCTTGTGAGGTTGGATTGTTATTGCTTAGAATGCATACATGCGTGCTATGATATTGAAGTTGTTTGCTCATTGTTCTACTTGCGCTTATTTTTCATTAAAGGCATTCTTTGAGCTTGTTACTTGGTCTTGATGCATGTGAGTGATTGCTTGAGGACAAGCAAGCTTAAGTATGGGGTATTTTGATGTCGTGCTTTTTAGTTAGATTTCTTAGGTAGTTTTCTAGCTTGTTTTGCATGTTTTCCCTTGTGTTTGTGTGTTTTGCATAAGATTTCACCTCTCTTTTGAGGGTTGGAGTTGTTTGTGTGTTGTCTCGTGTTGTGTAGATATTTGGAGCCGTTTGGAGAAGTTTTTCTTGCATTTTCAGAGCTTTCTAGGAACCGTTAGTTTTCAAGAGTCAAGTCGTCAAAGAACCAAGATCCAAAGTTGCAACCAAGGGAGCCTCAAAGGAGTACAAAGAACTCAAGAGAATCAAGGAGAAAAAGGGAAGAAGCGCCCAGCAAAAGTCCGATCAATTGGAGCAAGAACGGAACAAAAACGAGAAAAGATCACGTCTCCTGCAGGTGGTCGGCGCCGACCTTCATATGGTCGGCCGCGACCTCTCTCAGCATCGCGCGATCCTTGCCGCGCAAGCAACGCTTTTTGCAGGATTTTCGAAACTCGAAAAAAGCAGGCGGCTGTGGCAGTGCTGTGGCAGAGGGGGAAGCTTCCTTCTCTTGCTTTTGTGGGCTGCTACAAAAGACCCCTTTTGTCTCCCTTTCTAAATAGCTTTTCTTCTTGGAAAAGGCTCAAGGAGAGAGAGGGGAGAGTGGGCTGAGAAAGGAGAAGGAAGAAGAAGAGGAGCTGAGAGTTTGAAGAAGAAGAAAGTGACGGTGGAGAAGAAGAGTTTGAGTTTGAAAGAGAGATTGCTTGTAAGGAGAGGTAGTAGAGAAGAAAGCTTGTTTTACTTGTTGTTCTAAGGAAGAAGAAGACAATGGTGTGTGAAGAAAACTTGTGGGTTTGCTAAAGTTTGTAAGTTTGGATCTTGTTTAATTGAAGTTGCTTGCTTTGGATGATGTCTTTCTCCTTTCTTTCGTTGTTTGTGTGTGTGATGATGTGTGAGTAGATAGCTTGCTAGGTGTGGGGTGAAACCCACAATGAAAGTGCATTTGAGACCTTGAGACCTAGATCCATGCTTGATTTGTAATCTCTCCCCCTCAATCCCTCTTGCATTCTTAAAACCCTTGACGAAAGTTGGGGAATGTTCTTGTTTGCAAACTAATTGAAAGATTGTCTTGCTAATTAGGGACTATCCGGGTTTGGACGAAGGTTAGAGCCCTAGAAAACAAGTTGGATTGCATGTTAACTTCTTTATGAAAGTTGAGATTTTAATGTGTTCTTTTGTGACGAAATTCACCCTTGAGATTATGAGTTGAGTTGGTCTTCTATCATTGTTCGGATGCATGCTCGTGGTGTGGTGGATCCCTGCCCCTAGTTGTTTTTCCTTGTTTTTCCGAAACAAATCTTCGTGCCCAGAAAAGGTCGGCCCCGACCTGCAACTGGTCGGCCGCGACCCCTTTCAGTAGGTGTTTCTAGTGCGTTTTTACGCTCTGTTAGAGGTCGGCCACGACCTCCCTAGGGTCGGCCTCGACCTCTTCCTGAGACCTGTGCTTTGTGTTTGTTTGCTCGTTTCGCTTTGTTTTGTTTTGTTTTGCCTTTGTAGTTCGATCGCTAGACTATAGATCTACTAACTCCCGTGGACGATCCTGACTTCGCTATAGTCAGCGGGGTCTTGACAAATTTATTTGTTCGATATTCGCATCACGACACTAAGCTTCACACCAAAGGATGATGGATGAATGAAATAGTGTGAAAGTGATGAACAAGGGGGTGGAACAAGACTTAAACGATCTTTGGTGCTCTAATACAATTTGATACGTCCTTGACCTTGTCATAGGTTAGGATGCACCTTTGTCAATCTAAATCGTATACAAAGTCACAAAGCGATGGAGGAAGCACTAGTTATGGAAGTCAACATTGAAATGGAAAGTGAGAAGTCCCAACGTGATGGAACTTGGGGTTGGATCAATGTGATGATACAACAATGGGCACAACCAACGTGATAGTGTGCGGAACAAGAACGCAAACAAGTGAGATAAGTGTGCAAGTCTCGAGTCTAACGCACAAATTCAAGAGAAAGAGAATTAAACTCAACTTGACAAGCTTGAATTAGAAGTATGCAAAAAACGTTTACAATAGGGGCACAACCATATTGATGCGATCCCTTCCCTTACTCCCAAGGAGGAGGAAGATGCCATGACAATGCGTTCGGACGGACCCATCGCTCAAGCAACGGCGTCGTTTGTATGGCGAGCCTCGCAGTCCTTTAGCTTAGTCCCTGAAGAACCACCTACATGGGTGCTGAGCGTCCTTAAAGCCAATCCTGAGGAAGGGGCCCTGGCGTCCCTACCGGCACCCTAGAAGTCCCCATCTCTAGAGGACGCCTGCTGCCAAGGACAATCCTAGGGACTGCACCAGGGCGTCCCAAAAATTCCAACAGCTTCCCTTCCAGCGTCCTCAGCATTAGAGTCCCTCAGCTCATGAGCAGAGTCCTCAGCAGAGTCCTTAGCCGAGTCCTCAGCAGAGTCCTCAGCAGAGTCCTCAGCAAAGTCCTCAGCAGAGTCCCTCAGCTCATGAAGAGAGTCCTCAGCAGAGTCCCTAAGACTTGTTTGTTCTAGTCTTTGTCTTTCCTTTTCCTAGCTAGCTAATGGATAAGTATTACCTTTTGTAGTAGAGACAAGAATATTAGGTCAGATTAGTTGTCTGGCCATTTATAGTATGCATAGGGTATTGGGCCAAGACTTGCATGTTTTAGGCCCAGCCCATAAATGCTAGGGTTTCCTTTTGTTGCCTAAGAGTCTCCACTATATAAGGAGCTCTCCTCTCTTGTAATCTTCACGTTTGAAATCAATGAGTTTTGGCTTGAATCGAGTGATATCTCTTCCCCAAAACCGTGAACGTCAACCCTTCTATCCCTCTTCTCCGACGCCCTCCTTTCCCCGACCTACCGGTCGTTTCCTCGTTCGACGGCGAGTTCTTCCACCCGTCGAGTCCTTACCACCGTCCCTATCTCTGCCACCAGCGTCCCTACCACATCCACCAGCGTCCCTACCATCGTCCCTCTTCCAGCGTCCCTACCGTAGTTACCAGCGTCCCTACAACAGCTACCAGCGTCCCTACCGCAGCACAGCTACCAGAGTCCCTACCACAGCTACTAGAGTCTCGACCTCAACTACCAGCTTCCTTACCACCACTACCACCTTCCATAACTCCGCTTCCGCCTCCTTATGTTCCCTCAATAGTCGGATAAGGCCCAACTCGTAACCTAGATCCTTGGCCAAGCGAGTCCTTCTTGGAGTCCCTAGAAGGCGTACGCATCAACTGGTATCAGAGCCGAGGTTACGTAAGCCTTTTTATTCGAACTATTGCATATGACACTTGCTTCCCTTTGTGTTCCTTGAATCCGTCCTTATAAAAATCCAAAAAAAAATTTTTTTTTTTTTAGCCTAACCTTGGTAGTAGAACAAGTTTTTACTACCATAGTCCTTCCCAAAAAAAAAAAAAAACAAAAAAAAAACAAAAAAAAAACAAAAAAATTTTACACCCATTTACGATTGCAGTCCTTACATGCTTGGTGATTTCGATTACTTGTTGCATATTGGTTTCAGTCGTGCTTAGGTTAGTACCCTATTTATGCTACTTGCGTCCCTCAAAGGACTCTCCTTCGGTTAGTAACCGCATTCAAAAACAAAAAAAAATGCAAAAGAAGTCCAAATAGAAAGCCAAAATAAGGCAACTATTTTGGATTCAAGAGAGTCCCAAGACAAACCCACCTTGAGGACGCCCGCCTCAACAAAGAAGCAGTCCTCAGCACTTAGCACGTCAATATTGTTGCTTGTATTTGCATTGATCCTTGCGTGTTTGAGTTGCATCGTGTAGCCTTTAGCCGCCTCTCGCACATAAAGCCTTCCTTGACCCTTGTGTGTGCATAGTCCGTCTAAAGAGCCGTTTCTAGTGCTTGTACTTGTTGACTCTTGTTCGACTTTTACTCGCCATGGATTCTAATGTTATGACAGGTAACCCTTCCGACGAGGCTAACAATGGACGTGATCCACCCAAGTCCTCAACCAAGAACTCTCAAACGAGGACCTCAACCCTCCCCAACTCACACAAGAACAACAAGAGATAGCAGAGTTGAAACGCCAAGTGGCGTCCCTTCTCCAAGCCCAAGCGACAGCTCGGGTTCCTCTAGTGAACGCCCCACCTCAAGTCCTTCACTCCAGATCTCAAGGACTGGCCATAAGCCTCTCTGACCAAGCTGGCCCAAGTCAGCCGAACGGTCAAACTTCTCACCAAGTGCTTCCCAACAGGACGTCCTCAAGGGACGCCCCTCAAACACACCGTCTCCACTCCACCATTGAGCCCTGCCGTCCTCAGGGCCAAGTCTTGCGGAGTGACCCTCATGCCTACGATGCTTCCTCAGGCCATGAGTCCGAAGGCCCAGGTATGTCTCCTTCCCCTTTTCGCTTTAATGATCGTTATGACCCAAGGAGAGCTCATCACCAAGCACCGACCCCTCGGCGTCCTCAACCGCGTCCCCAAGACCAAGGTACCGAGGAACGGGAACGTCGGATGTACAATAGGCGTGACCAACGCTTTGATGAGCACCCCTTACAACGGACACAACGGCATGAAAGGCGCATGGCACAAGGAAGGGCGCCGTCCCTACCTCCAGCACAGGCGTCCTTAGGCCACTCGTCCGATACTCCAGTTTGGGAAGACGAGTTCAATGACTTCGACGATGAAGAATATGAAGACTCGGGCTTACCCAATCCCCACAACTTTCCACCTTTGGGTGATCCACCTGAATTGGACGACCGTCCCGCGGACTGGATTCCCCCGGCTCCGCCTTTGGTACGTCGCCATGAAGAAGTCCCTAGGAGGGACGGACGCCATAATGCCAACCGGCACCAAGAGCGTCCCCATCGACACCAAGGTGAACGGCGCGGTAATGCCCCTAGAGCGATACCACCAAGACCTTGGAGTCCCATTGATCGCGGTTTTGACCTACGTGAAGACCGTGGGGACTATGACCAACAAGCTACAAACCGCCATGAGGTCAAAGTCCGAATTGAACATTTTGAAGGGCATTATGATGCAGCTGCCTTCCTTGAGTGGATTGCCGCCACAGCGCACACTTTGCGCTATTGTCGGACGCCTCCCCATGAATGGGTCCATTTAGCTACACTCCATTTTCGTGGTCAAGCACGAGTGTGGTGGCAACGCTTTGTGGACAACCGTTTAAGGCTAGACAAAACACCGGTCACCACTTGGGATCAACTTGTGTACGTCATGACACAAAAGTATGTTCCTAAGGACTATAAGAACCAGATGAGGATGGACATTGCAACACTTCGCCAAGGAAGCATGACTCCCATTGAGTTCTTCTCTAAATTGGAGGATATGTACTACAAGGCCGGCATTTCAGTTGCCCCCTCCACCTTGAAAACTAGGTTTATCTCTGGATTGAATCAGTCCCTTAGGCACCAGCTTGAGCCTTTGCCCATCACAGATTTGAACAACTTGATGCATACGGCCATGACCATCTATAAGAACCAACAAGAATTGCGTTCTTACCAATCTCGGCCAAATCGGTATGTTTCCTCTAACTCTCGTCCTTATGCTTCCACTAATTCATCTCCTAGTATGCAGGGACAGGGTTCTTCTTTAAAGCAGTCCCCATCCCAACGTCCTTCCCAACCACATGGAACGAACTCCACAAGCCGTCCTCAACAAGGGCGTCCTTCCCAGCAAGGGACTCCCCTTGAGCGTTCCAGGGACATGGAGTGTTTCTCTTGTGGCGGACGAGGACACTATCAAAAGGATTGCCCCAACAAAAAGAAAGTGTTGTTCTCCACAACCACAGGGGGATATGAGTCCTTAGATGAGGAAGAAGTCCCACCAGAGCCATTATATGAGGACTCCTATGCTGTTCCCCAAGAAGAAGAGTTTGATTGTGCCCCAGCACCAATGGACTTCGGCCACTGCCTTGGGTTGGTTGCTAGGAAGGCACTCATCCTGAAAGGATCCTTACAGGACCAACGTGAAAATCTCTTCCATACTCGCGCTTTGGTTGGTTCCACCAGCCTTAGTGTGATTATTGACTCCGGGAGTTGCACCAACCTTGTCAATGAAAAGGTAGTCAAACACCTTAACTTGGAAACAACTCCTCACCCTGCCACTTATGGACTACAATGGTTGAACTCCACAGGTACCCAAATCACTCATCAATGCATGATCACCTTTTCCATTGGTCCTTACACGGACACATTACTTTGTGATGTCGTTGCTATGGATGTCACACACTTGTTGTTGGGACGCCCATGGGCTTTCGACCGGCGCGTCCTTCACGATGGATTCTTGAACACTTATGTGTTCACGTACCACGGGAAGCGCGTCAAACTCTTACCCATGTTGCCTAGTGAAATATTGCAGGATCAGGTACAACGTGACCGCGCTAAGGCAATTGAAGAAGAACGGGCGCGCAAGGAACGCAACTCGGCCAACACTTCGGATGCAAAGCCGTCCCTATTTGACGGCCAACAACAGCGTCCCAAAGCCGTCCCCAAAAGGAGTCCCTCGGACCAGGCGTCCCTTACTCCCAAAACAAGTGCGTCCCTTCAAGGCACGGTTGAACCCCGTGGGTTGGTCACACGGCCGTCCCCATCTCAACCGCCACTTTCAGGACGTGCCCATTGCTTCTTGTTGGTGCCGATGTCCCTCACATCTTCTAGCACAGTCCCTAATGATCCGGCCGTCCCTAGCGCCGTGGCTTCCCTTCTAGAGGACTTCAAGGACGTCTTCCCTGACAACCTTCCCCCAGGCCTTCCACCGCTACATGGAATTGAGCATCAAATCGACTTGATGCCCGGGGCCTCTCTACCAAATAGAGCTCCTTACAAAGCTGGCCCAGATGAAACCAAGGAACTCCAAAAGCAAGTGCAAGAACTCCTTGAGCGTGGCTATGTCAGAGAGTCCCTAAGTCCTTGTGCCGTGCCCGTCATTCTAGTCCCTAAAAAGGATGGCTCCTGGCGCATGTGTATGGACTGCCGTGCAATCAACAACATCACCATCAAATACCGGCATCCAATTCCTAGGCTCGATGATATGTTGGACGAGCTCCATGGTGCCACCTTGTTCACCAAAATCGACTTGAAGAGTGGCTACCACCAAATCCGCATGAAGGAAGGCGATGAATGGAAGACAGCCTTCAAGACAAAATTTGGTCTCTATGAGTGGCTTGTCATGCCCTTTGGTCTCACCAACGCCCCAAGCACCTTTATGAGACTCATGAACCATGTCCTTAGGGACTTCATTGGTAAGTTCCTTGTGGTCTATTTTGATGATATCTTGATTTATTCAATGAATCTCAATGACCACACGGAACACATTAAGTTGGTATTGGCACGCTTACGCCGTGAAACACTCTTTGCCAACTTGGCTAAGTATACCTTTTGCAAGCCTTCCACTGTCTTCCTTGGCTTTGTGGTCTCTAGTGTTGGTTTACAAGTGGACGAGGAAAAGATCAAGGCTATCAAGGACTGGCCTACTCCGAAGAGTGCAACGGAAGTCCGCTCCTTCTTAGGACTCGCCGGTTTCTACCGTCGTTTTGTCCATCACTTCAGCGTCCTTGCTGCCCCATTGCATGCCTTAACCAAGAAAGGCACAATCATAGAGTGGAAGCAACATCATGAAAAGGCGTTCCAAAGCCTAAAGGACTCCCTTTGTAATGCTCCACTCCTACAGCTCCCGGACTTCACTAAGCCCTTTGAGATCGAGTGTGATGCGTCAAATGTTGGCATAGGCGGCGTCCTCCACCAAGAACGCAAGCCAATTGCCTACTATAGTGAGAAGCTCACCGGAGCTCAGTTGAACTACCCCACATACGACAAAGAGTTGTACGCTCTTATTAGAGTCCTCAAGACTTGGCAACACTACTTGTGGCCACGGGAGTTCATCATCCACAGCGACCACGCGGCATTGTCTTACCTCAAGAGTCAAGCACACCTCAATAGAAGACACGCACGCTGGGTCGAGTTCTTGGAGACGTTCCCTTACGTCGTCCATCACAAGAAAGGTAAGGAGAATGTGGTTGCGGACGCGCTTTCTCGCAGGTACACCCTCCTTTCTTCCCTTCAAGTTCGCTTACTTGGCTTTTCCATGTTAAAGGAGCTTTATGCTTCGGACCCCTTCTTTGGTCCCATCATGGAAGAGGCCACGCCTTCTCATGCCATTGCTGGCTACTTTCTCGATGAAGGGTACTTATTCAAAGCTGGGAAGCTATGCGTCCCTAAGTCCTCTATAAGGACTCTTTTGATAAAAGAAGCGCATGAGGGCCGTGGTCATTTTGGCGTTAATAAAACCCTTGCTGCTTTGCGTGAACACTTCTTTTGGCCTCACATGGCTCATCATGTCACGAGGTATTGCAAGAGTTGTATCACTTGCCAAAAGGCCAAGTCCACTAGCCATAATCATGGACTTTACTCTCCCTTGCCTATTCCGCATGCTCCGTGGGAAGACCTTTCAATGGACTTCATCACGGGACTGCCTAGGTCCAAGAGGGGAAAGGACTCCATCTTTGTAGTAGTGTGTCGTTTTTCCAAAATGGCCCATTTCATTGCGTGTACAACGACGAACAATGCAACGGACGTGGCTTGTTTGTTCTTTGAACACGTAGTGAAGTACCATGGCATCCCCCGCACAATCATAAGTGATAGGGACGCCAAGTTTGTGGGACATTTTTGGAGAACACTTTGGGGAAAGTTAGGCACCAAACTACTATTCTCTACTTCCTTCCATCCCCAAACCGATGGCCAGACGGAAGTCACCAATCGGACCTTAGGCTCACTCCTTCGAGTGATGCTTAAGAACAACCCACGCCGGTGGGAGGACTTACTCTCTACTGTAGAATTTTGCTATAACAGCTCCAAACACTCGGCGCACTCCATGAGTCCCTTCGAGGTTGTCTATGGGCGTAATCCGCTTACTCCCCTTGATCTCTCACCCCGTCCCTTGCAGCAAGGAGAACACTTCGATGCGGCCAACCGTGCTGAGTACATCAAAAAGCTGCACATGAGGACGCAGGACCGCCTTGAGCGTCGTGCCTAACAATATGCCAACCAACATAACAAGGGACGCCAACAGCTCATCTTTGAGCCTGGGGACTTGGTTTGGCTCCACTTGCGCAAGAGTCGCTTCCCTTCAGCCCGGAAGACAAAGCTCCACCACCGGGGGGACGGTCCTTTTCGCGTTCTTGAGCGGATTGGACCAAATGCTTACAAGCTTGAGCTACCAGATTCATATGGGGCCGTCCATGCCACTTTCAATGTCGCGGACTTGTCGCCATACATGGACCCTGAAGTTGACCACCTTTTGGAGGAAGCGGGGACGCTTCCCACTCAAGGGGGGGAGGATGATGCGATCCCTTCCCTTACTCCCAAGGAGGAGGAAGACGCCATGACAATGCGTTCGGACGGACCCATTACTCGAGCTCGTGCTAAGGCCATCGTTCAAGCAACGGCGTCCTTTGTATGGCGAGCCTCGCAGTCCTTTAGCTTAGTCCCTGAAGAACCACCTACATGGGTGCTGAGCGTCCTTAAAGCCAATCCTGAGGAAGGGGCCCTGGCGTCCCTACCGGCACCCTAGAAGTCCCCATCTCTAGAGGACGCCTGCTGCCAACGACAATCCTAGGGACTGCACCAGGGCGTCCCAAAAATTCCAACAGCTTCCCTTCCAGCGTCCTCAGCATTAGAGTCCCTCAGCTCATGAGCAGAGTCCTCAGCAGAGTCCTTAGCCGAGTCCTCAGCAGAG
>OZ002733.1:33114109-33495965 GCA_963924305.1 Polygonum maritimum | reverse complement strand
CACCTTAGAAGAGGAGGACTCATTCCAATTGCGTTGTACCAGGCCCGTGACTAGGAGGCTTACCAAGGTACATTGCCTTGACCACACAATCTCGTCGTATGCGTCGTGGCCAACCAAGGCTCTCCCACAAGGATCCCCCAATCAATGAGCCTCACTTAATTTGGTGAGGTCGGATCGTCTTCAGGCACGCCCAGACCCATGCTATGCGTATCCATGTCTATGCCCGATACAATGACCACGCCAGTGTTCATGACAACGGCCACATTAGTGCCAATGCCTACTGCTCAGACTTAGGCAACTTGAGGTTCTTCCAGCGCTAACAATGCTCAGCCCTCAACATGTTATCCTTGGTTGTGTTGGTGCCCAATTCGCCCCTTAGCACCCATGAACCTTTGCATTGACCCTCCACGGGCCTCGACCAAGACTCATACTTATCTTTCTTATGCATTTCTATTTCTAGGCATTTCCATATTTAGTATGTTTCACTTAATTGATTCTTTCTATTTTTAGTACTATGGGCATGTGTCTCTCCTTAGATGATGAGTCAACCCTTGTTTGCTAGCTAGATTAGTATTCTTAAGCCACAACTATACATATGTGATGCGTACGCCTTCTAGGGACTCCAAGAAGGACTCGCTTGGCCAAGGATCTAGGTTACGAGTTGGGCCTTATCCGACTATTGAGGGAACATAAGGAGGCGGAAGCGGAGTTATGGAAGGTGGTAGTGGTGGTAAGGAAGCTGGTAGTTGAGGTCGGGACTCTAGTAGCTGTGGTAGGGACTCTGGTAGCTGTGCTGCGGTAGGGACGCTGGTAGCTGTTGTAGGGACGCCGGTAACTACGGTAGGGACGCTGGAAGAGGGACGATGGTAGGGACGCTGGTGGATGTGGTAGGGACGCTGGTGGCAGAGATAGGGACGGTGGTAAGGACTCGACGGGTGGAAGAACTCGCCGTCGAACGAGGAAACGACCGGTAGGTCGGGGAAAGGAGGGTGTCGGAGAAGAGGGATAGAAGGGTTGACGTTCACGGTTTTGGGGAAGAGATATCACTCGATTCAAGCCAAAACTCATTGATTGCAAACGTGAAGATTACAAGAGAGGAGAGCTCCTTATATAGTGGAGACTCTTAGGCAACAAAAGGAAACCCTAGCATTTATGGGCTGGGCCTAAAACATGCAAGTCTTGGCCCAATACCCTATGCATACTATAAATGGCCAGACAACTAATCTGACCTAATATTCTTGTCTCTACTACAAAAGGTAATACTTATCCATTAGCTAGCTAGGAAAAGGAAAGACAAAGACTAGAACAAACAAGTCTTAGGGACTCTGCTGAGGACTCTCTTCATGAGCTGAGGGACTCTGCTGAGGACTTTGCTGAGGACTCTGCTGAGGACTCTGCTGAGGACTCTGCTCATGAGCTGAGGGACTCTAATGCTGAGGACGCTGGAAGGGAAGCTGTTGGAATTTTTGGGACGCCCTGGTGCAGTCCCTAGGATTGTCCTTGGCAGCAGGCGTCCTCTAGAGATGGGGACTTCTAGGGTGCCGGTAGGGACACCAGGGCCCCTTCCTCAGGATTGGCTTTAAGGACGCTCAGCACCCATGTAGGTGGTTCTTCAGGGACTAAGCTAAAGGACTGCGAGGCTCGCCATACAAAGGACGTCGTTGCTTGAGCGATGGCCTTAGCACGAGCTCGAGTAATGGGTCCGTCCGAACGCATTGTCATGGCGTCTTCCTCCTCCTTGGGAGTAAGGGAAGGGATCGCATCATCCTCCCCCCCTTGAGTGGGAAGCGTCCCCGCTTCCTCCAAAAGGTGGTCAACTTCAGGGTCCATGTATGGCGACAAGTCCGCGACATTGAAAGTGGCATGGACGGCCCCATATGAATCTGGTAGCTCAAGCTTGTAAGCATTTGGTCCAATCCGCTCAAGAACGCGAAAAGGACCGTCCCCCCGGTGGTGGAGCTTTGTCTTCCGGGTTGAAGGGAAGCGACTCTTGCGCAAGTGGAGCCAAACCAAGTCCCCAGGCTCAAAGATGAGCTGTTGGCGTCCCTTGTTATGTTGGTTGGCATATTGTTGGGCACGACGCTCAAGGCGGTCCTGCGTCCTCATGTGCAGCTTTTTGATGTACTCAGCACGGTTGGCCGCATCGAAGTGTTCTCCTTGCTGCAAGGGACGGGGTGAGAGATCAAGGGGAGTAAGCGGATTACGCCCATAGACAACCTCGAAGGGACTCATGGAGTGCGCCGAGTGTTTGTTATAGCAAAATTCTACAGTAGAGAGTAAGTCCTCCCACCGGCGTGGGTTGTTCTTAAGCATCACTCGAAGGAGTGAGCCTAAGGTCCGATTGGTGACTTCCGTCTGGCCATCGGTTTGGGGATGGAAGGAAGTAGAGAATAGTAGTTTGGTGCCTAACTTTCCCCAAAGTGTTCTCCAAAAATGTAACACCTCTATTTCGTACTCTGGGTATTACTGCCAGTGACCTCGGATTTCTCCCATCCAAAGTCACCCAAGGCTCGTTATTCACAAGGAAACGTAGTCGCAACGGAAAATTCATTGTAAATATAGAAAGAGTGCGGAAATTAGAAATGTTATTACAAGTAGTTTGTTGCTCCCAAAAGACTATCATCCTTATAGTGTTATACAAAACAGTCGTCCATAATAGTAAATAATACGAAAGTATTCCAAAAGTGATTCTTCGAGTCCTCCCCCGATTAAGCTACGACTTCGTCTTCAACCTTCGACGGTCTTGTCCTTATTCCCTGATATTTCCATAAAAGCAAGAAATACCAGCCGACCAATGTCGGGAAGAAAAGAAAGTGGTATTAGTCTAACGTGAGACTAAGCAAGTTTCATACTTACATAGTCATACCCATTAATCTTATATTTTTATCAAAATCTAACTTCTTATATTGATGAGTTACGAACTATACTAGATGAATACGTTGTTTAATTAGCCTCACACTATCATGGTCCCAAGGGTGAAATTGGTCAAAATTGTCTATTTGAGTCGATCGACACATGGGTACGCCAAATATATGTGTTTATACTTTCTAAAAATCATCCCTTGAGATTTATAAGCTATTATAGTCCTACATAAAATTTAAGGCTTAACCTTTTATAAAAAACATAGTTAAGTGTATCATTCACAAATAGTGTACGTGATCTTTTAATGCAAGGAGAATTAATTTAGGGGATTAAACTAATTGGGTTACTTAATTAAATATTTACCTTTTATTACATGTTGGGTACTGATAGTGTTAGCAAATTTTCATTTTTATTTTAAGGCTACTACCCATCTAGCTAGAAGAAAGGCTTTTTGATCTGCCGGTCCAAGACTCCTCATTAGTATATAATTTACCATTAGTAGTCTAATTATTTGTTCAAAATTTCGGATTTATATAAGTTCACGTATCAGGTGAATATCCATGGATGAATTGTGGGCCAACAACTCCCGGTGGATTCAACTTATTCATCTTGGAAATAATGGGCTGATTTGAAGGCTTTAATCTCTTATTAAGTTAACCTGATGGGCCTGATCAGATTTTAAGCCTAACCAAAATTAAGTGCAAAGCCCAACACAAGTACATGAGAGGTCAGCTTGCCTTTTTGTTCGATTTTACGCAGCAGCTCAACGTCAACAACAACACAGCAGCGCAACGGCGACGGCAACGCTTCCGGCAACAACAGCTGCAACCAACGACGACAGCAACACTAGGCCGGCGATCGACGACGGTGAGCAGGGCGGTCTCCGGCGACGGTAGGGGTGGCGAACAGCTTCCCGCCGGCGGAAAAGGACAACGGGACCGGATTTTACCGCGGGGATCTGTAGCGGTTTGGGACAGATTCCGATCGGGATTATTGCTTGGAATTACAGGTTGGAATTTTTGGGATATGATTTGTGATTGGGTTCAGGGATCTGATATAGAGCAAAGTATGAAATCAGTACTGAGGATGACGTTTGAAGTTGAACGGGAACCCTCAATTTATAATAGCTTTCCCTAATTCAGCATTTAAGAAGAAGATGGGTGTAATGATGGGGACGATTTCTCTGGATTTCCCTTGGCAGAAATATCATCTGCGTTGTCGTGAATCTAGCGGTGAAGAACTGCAGAAAATCTCAGTCAAGGATTTTTAAGTAGTCAGACAAATTAGTTTAATATAAATACGTTCCCTTAATACACGAGAAGCTCTCGTAGCCCAACTGGTAAGGGAAGGGAAGGGGTCGGAGAGGTTGGGGGTTCGAGTCCCATTTGTCTCTTTTTGCGCTCTCCTTTTTATTTTTGGGCTGAGATTTAGTTATTTAAGGGCCTACCCAAATATTGTACGTGTTACTTGTTATTTTTCTCTTTAATTAAAATTTCTTTTTCTTAATTCAATCTTCTTATATTCTTGAACAATTTATTTCAAAATAATAATTTAATATAACGGCTAGTCTTTCCATAATTGAATTTGAACGAGTTTTACACTTAATTGGGCGAGGAATTTACTATTGACGACATTTTGATAGTTGTACGAATAAGGATTTTAAGAAAACTTTATTTCCCTTATTTATAAAAATAGCGGTTATTACAACAGTACCCCCTTAAAAATAGTTTCGTCCCCGAAACTAAGAAATTCTAGGGTACGATGCACAGAGAGAACAACTACCGCTCACAAGAACTTGGCTACCACGAAGTGAACTAAAGCTAGTATCCCCTTAAAGAATGTCCGTTTCTTTAAGTCAACCTATAACAATTCCGGAAAACGCTTCTGCATTTCTTGCTCGGTTTCCCATGTTTCCCACGTGGTTTCCTCGCCACCATTTTTCGACCACAACACCCTAACTAAGGGTACTTCCTTGTTGCGAAGCTTCTTTACTCGCCGTTCTAGAATCTTCACAGGCCTCTCCTCGTAGGTACCATTCGGCTGAATCTCCACATCATCATAATTAAGCACATGAGAGTCATCGGGTACATACTGACGTAGGAGCGACACATGAAAGACGTTGTGAACAGGATGTGCTGACGGTGGTAGTGCAAGGCGATAGGCTAGCTTGCCTACCCTTTCGAGTATTTCGAAGGGACCCACGTAACGAGGATTAAGTTTTCCTCGTTTTCCAAATCGGAACACCCCCTTGGAAGGAGATACTTTCACGAAAACTTTGTCGCCTACCGCGAATTCAACCTCTCGTCGCTTCAGGTCAGCATACGACTTTTGTCGACTCTGAGCAGTCAACATCCTCTGGCGAATCAAAGCAATGTCTTCCGCAGTCCTTTCGACTAGTTCGGGTCCTAACAGGACCTTATCAGCACGGTCATCCCAGCAAATCGGTGAACGACATCTTCGTCCATACAGAGCTTCAAAAGGAGCCATCTTAATGGTTGAGTGCCAGCTGTTGTTGTAGGTGAACTCTATCAAGCTCAAGCTGACATCCCAACTCGTCGTGCGATCTAGAACACAGGCTCGAAGCATGTCCTCAAGGGTCTGAATTGTTCTTTCAGACTGTCCATCTGTCTGAGGATGAAAGGCAGTACTGAACTTCAACTGAGTACCCATCGCCTTGTGGAGTTCCTCCCAAAATCTGGATGTAAACCGACCATCTCGATCCGAGACGATGGTCTTTGGAGTACCATGGAGGCGGACAATTTCATGAATGAAAACTTCGGCCAACTTTTGGACTCCCCACGTCATCTTGATTGCTATGAAGTGAGCGCTCTTGGTGAGTCGATCAACGACCACCCAAATAGCGTCCTTCTGTCCTTGAGTCTTGGGCAATCCTGTGACGAAGTCCATCGCGATGTCTTCCCATTTCCATTCTGGTACTGGTAGAGACTGCAATTTTCCTCCCGGTCTCCTATGCTCAATCTTCACCTTTTGGCAAACCAGGCATTTTAGAATATAATCTGCCACCTCTTGTTTCATGTTCGGCCACCAAAAGTCCTTGCGCAAGTCTTTGTACATTTTGCTTGCCCCTGGGTGGACGGAATAGGCTGATGAATGCGCTTCCTGCAATATAGTCTTTCGAAGCTCATCCACCGCAGGTACACAGATGCGATCTCTGAACCACAATGACCCATCATCCTGTATGATGAATCCCGGTGCCTTACCCTCCTGCACCTCGCCGCTAATCTTGATTAACACGATATCGTCTGCTTGCTTCTCCTTGATCTGGTCGAGCAGGGTAGGTCGAATTTCTAGAGTGTTTAGACTACCCTGTTGTCTCCCGAACCAAACCTCTATCCCTTCTCGCATCAGCTCTTCTTGAAGTTTCGGTTGTACAGTCAACATCGAGATCAAGCCTTCTTGAGCTGTTTTACGGCTCAAGGCGTCTGCCACCACATTGGCTTTCCCTGGGTGATAGAGTAACTCAATGTCGTAGTCTTTAATCAGCTCTAACCACCTCCTTTGCCTCATATTCAGCTCTTTCTGTGTGAACACATACTTTAAGCTCTTGTGGTCAGTGAAGATCTGACACTTCACGCCATACAGGTAGTGACGCCAGATTTTCAAAGCGAAGACCACAGCTGCTAGCTCTAAATCATGTGTAGGGTAATTCACTTCGTAGGGCTTGAGTTGACGAGACGCATAGGCAATGACCTTCCCATTTTGCATTAGCACGCATCCCAGACCTTGCTTAGAGGCGTCACTATACACTACATACCCCTCGTGTCCATTTGGCAGCGTCAAAATTGGGGCACTAGTCAAACGTCTCTTTAGTTCCTGAAAGCTCTCCTCACACTTATCATCCCACACAAATTTCTTGTGCTCTTTTCGGAGTAACTTGGTCATTGGCAGGGCGATTTTAGAAAATCCTTCTACGAATCTACGATAATATCCAGCAAGTCCAAGGAAGCTGCGTACTTCCTTGACATTTTTCGGTTGTTTCCAATCAGAGACTGCCTTAATTTTCTGGGGGTCTACCATCACTCCTTCTTGGTTGATTACGTGGCCTAGGAATGCCACCTCTTTCAACCAAAGCTCGCACTTTGACAGCTTGGCATACAACTTATTTTCCCGCAAAACCTGCAAAGTGATCCTCAGATGTTCTTCATGCTCGGCTTCACTGGTAGAGTAAATCAGGATGTCATCGATGAAGACAACCACGAACTTATCGAGGTAGTCGTGAAAGCAACGATGCATCAAATCCATGAATACTGCGGGTGCATTTGTTAATCCGAACGGCATCACTACGAACTCGTAGTGTCCATAACGAGTACGGAAAGCAGTCTTTGGAGTGTCCTCCTCACGAATCCGAAGCTGATGGTATCCTGACCTCAGATCGATCTTGGAGAACACCTTGGCACCTCGCAATTGATCTAGTAGGTCATCTATTCTCGGCAGTGGGTACTTGTTCTTGATGGTGACCTTGTTCAGTTCCCTATAATCGATGCATAGACGAAAGGTCCCGTCCTTCTTTTTTACGAAAAGCACAGGTGCTCCCCATGGTGACGCACTAGGTCTAATGAAACCTTTTTCCAACAGCTCTTCTAACTGACTTTTGAGCTCTTTCATCTCGATCGGTGCCATTCTGTACGGCGCCTTCGAGATGGGTGCAGTTCCGGGCTCTAGGTCAATCGTGAATTGCAAGTCACGTTGGGGTGGTAAGCCCGGGAGTTCCTCGGGAAACACATCCGGGAATTCTCTAGCCACTGGAATTTCTTGAACACTGACAACCTTCTTCTCCACTGTCTCCAAATAACACAAATATCCAACGTTCCCTTGTCGGAGCAGTTTTACAGCTTTCATAGCGTTGATCAATCTCCCGTTCTCTTCTTCACGTCTCCCCTTGAACTTGCACACGTGCTTACCTCCTGAATTAATGGTTACCGTCCGTTCCTTGAAATCTATTACAGCTTCATGACGGAGTAACCAGTCCATCCCTAAAATGATGTCGTACGGGGCCATGGGAATGCATATTAAGTCGGAGTTAAATTTCCGACCTTGAATGCTTATAGGGAAGTTACTAAGCTGCTTTGTTCCTACAATCTTTTCTCCATTCGGAAGATTCACCACAAAGGGTTCACAGATATCACGACATTCTAGGCCTAACAGTTCTACGCAGCTTTCGGAAATGAAGGAATGCGTTGCACCCGAATCAAATAATAAGAAAGCAGTAGTCGAACGGACATATAATGTACCTTGGCAGACTGGTGCACCCGGTTCATCACTACGACGCATCTCGTACAGACGTTGTCCTTGGGAAGTTGCAGGCGCTTTTCCCTTGTTTTGAGCAGTGGACTGTACAGACGTCGTCCCCCCTGACTTACTCGGAACTCTGTTACCCTGAGTCATTGACATACTCCTGGTCTGGCCTGATCTGTCCTTGCCCTGCGGGCAGTAGAGGCGTATATGCCCCTCCTTTCCGCAGGAGAAACACTTCTTCTGATTCTTGGTGCAATATTTGTTGATGTGGCCCAACTCCCCGCAACTAAAGCAGGTTAGTGGGCCCCTACGTTGTCCTGACCCAGTAGAGACATTCGTCGAAGCTGAACTCGACTTGCCTTTCTTTGACCAGTTCGACCTTTGAGGCGACGCAGGCCTCTTGAACCCACTGTAACCCTGAGACTTCCCACCCCCGTTCTTCTTCTTATCCGCCTCCTTCAAGGACTTTTCCAGGCGATAAGCAGCATCAACATACTGCTCCAGGGTCAGAAATTCCCGTTGTTCCATCCAAGGCCTTAGTGTGGGGTCCATCCATTTGTGGAAGCGACGGATCCTCTGAGCCTCAGTAGAGACTTCGGGTCCAGCATACTGCAACAACTGATTAAACTTAGTGGCCCTCTCCAGCACTGACAAACCCTCGACTTTAGGGTAGAGAAGCTCTTCCTGTTTCTCGTCCCTCATGGATTCAGAAAAGAACCGGGACATCATTTTATCCTTGAACATGTCCCAACTCAGCATCGGGTGCTCAGACAAGCGGGAATTCTCCCACCACTCACTAGCACCATCTCTTAGTTGCAAGGCCGCGATGTGCACCCTCTCAGCTTCGGTGCACTTGACATTCCTCAGCAGCCTCTCGACGTGAGTGAACCAGTAGGAGATTTTAGCTGGATCTCCCAGGCCATTGTAGGTTTCTGGCTTCAACGAGGCGAAAGTTTTGAGCGCCTTAGCATAGTTTGATCCGTCATCATGGGCATGAAAGTCATCTTCTCCTCGGCCCATGGGCGGATTCATTCTGTCGGCGTCGGCCGGAGGTACAGCGGGAGGTGGAATGGCTTCCTGGATCATCTGTTGGAACATATTCTTAATAACTTCTATGGTCGCAGGATCCAACGTGGTCGTTGGACGAGGATCCTGACCTCGGTTGACTCCAGACCCTTCGGCTTTAGACCCGACCTCCTCCTCTTCTTCCTGACGATTCGGTAAGCTCGGGGCATTACGGTTTGTTCCACGTGTGTTAACCATCTGAACAAGAGAGTCGTAATTGATTGAATTCATTAATACTTAAGACAAGATTACTCAAAAGAGGATTATATATATATTCGTAGTGCCATCCAGGCTACATATACAACATAGTTTGTTCGGAAGGAAGTACGAGTACACAACATACGAGCCCTAGTAACATAACCATAGCCGACTCGACCCTTCGAGCGGTACAAAAAATAGGGTCGAGTTTCTCCTACATCGAGGGGTATATAACAAAAGTACACCCTTACTGAGTTTGTACAACAGTCAACATCATAGGCCTAGTCGTAGTACAGCCGAGGAAAAACCTAGATAAGCCTACAGAGGTGGGTAACAGTATTTGTCGAGGAATCCAGTGGTAAAGAGCTCGGGTCGAAGGATCTGACCAAAATGGTCGAGGACCATGTCTGCTTGCCATCGCCGTTCGTTGATCCAATCAACGCGACGTTGAGCATCCTCGGCCTCGGCTCGGAGTTGGTTGAGATTAGCCTGCTCTGCTTCAATCGATGCGTCCCACACTGCTTTGTCTGCGTACAAGTCTTCGAACTTCGGCATGATGATCTGAGGAGTGATAGGCCCCATCTGAGCCCGCTGGGTCCAAGTGAGGCCGTACATCGGAGGGTATGTAAATGCCGGAGGAACCCAGTTGGAGGGCCCCTCAGCTGGCGGTGGTGGAGGTGGAGGCGGTGGGTAGAAAGAAGAGTCATGCATGTAACCCCAGGGGTGGACTCCCGGCCATTCCATTTCAGTCAACAACTGATCGGGTATAACTGTCGGCGCGGAGGAGTCTTGGAAACTGGGTTCTCCATGCTGAGAACCTCCTGAAAAATCGTACTGGACCGGGTCTGGTGTCGGAGGTGGTGGCGGTCCCTGTTCCTGAACCAGCAGGGGTGGTTGCTCCTGAGCAGGCTCCTCGACCGGAGCCACTTCCTCCTCTGGATCTTCTTCCGGGTCCTCCTCTTCCGGGTCCACCTCCTCCGGGTCCACCTCCTCCGGGTCCTCTTCCGGGTCCACCTCCTCCGGGTCCTCTTCCGGGTCCTCCTCCACCTCGGGGTTCACCTCGGCCGCCTCTCCCGCGGCCTCCCCTGTGGCCTCTCCCGCGGCCTCTCCCTCATAAAGATCATCCAGGTACAAGTCTGGAGCCTCCAAAGTCGGGTCCTCTGGCCAGTTGGCCAATAGCTCCTCATTCTCCTCATATTCTTGTCTCGCATTTGCGATGAGGCGAGTGACACTCCTCGTAAATACTACCATCTTCCTGTTAGACAGGGAAAGAGAGGGTTAGTATTAGCGATTTGCAAATCCATATGCAACGAATAAGAACATTTAAGAGATAAAATCTTTAATGTCTTATCGCTCGAGAAGGTTTGAAACGGCTAGTCCTTGAATTCTGTTACAAGAACCCGTCCGGTAGGAAGTAAAGGAACGACTAGGAAACCTTTGGCTCTGATACCAAAACTGTAACACCTCTATTTCGTACTCTGGGTATTACTGCCAGTGACCTCGGATTTCTCCCATCCAAAGTCACCCAAGGCTCGTTATTCACAAGGAAACGTAGTCGCAACGGAAAATTCATTGTAAATATAGAAAGAGTGCGGAAATTAGAAATGTTATTACAAGTAGTTTGTTGCTCCCAAAAGACTATCATCCTTATAGTGTTATACAAAACAGTCGTCCATAATAGTAAATAATACGAAAGTATTCCAAAAGTGATTCTTCGAGTCCTCCCCCGATTAAGCTACGACTTCGTCTTCAACCTTCGACGGTCTTGTCCTTATTCCCTGATATTTCCATAAAAGCAAGAAATACCAGCCGACCAATGTCGGGAAGAAAAGAAAGTGGTATTAGTCTAACGTGAGACTAAGCAAGTTTCATACTTACATAGTCATACCCATTAATCTTATATTTTTATCAAAATCTAACTTCTTATATTGATGAGTTACGAACTATACTAGATGAATACGTTGTTTAATTAGCCTCACACTATCATGGTCCCAAGGGTGAAATTGGTCAAAATTGTCTATTTGAGTCGATCGACACATGGGTACGCCAAATATATGTGTTTATACTTTCTAAAAATCATCCCTTGAGATTTATAAGCTATTATAGTCCTACATAAAATTTAAGGTTTAACCTTTTATAAAAAACATAGTTAAGTGTATCATTCACAAATAGTGTACGTGATCTTTTAATGCAAGGAGAATTAATTTAGGGGATTAAACTAATTGGGTTACTTAATTAAATATTTACCTTTTATTACATGTTGGGTACTGATAGTGTTAGCAAATTTTCATTTTTATTTTAAGGCTACTACCCATCTAGCTAGAAGAAAGGCTTTTTGATCTGCCGGTCCAAGACTCCTCATTAGTATATAATTTACCATTAGTAGTCTAATTATTTGTTCAAAATTTCGGATTTATATAAGTTCACGTATCAGGTGAATATCCATGGATGAATTGTGGGCCAACAACTCCCGGTGGATTCAACTTATTCATCTTGGAAATAATGGGCTGATTTGAAGGCTTTAATCTCTTATTAAGTTAACCTGATGGGCCTGATCAGATTTTAAGCCTAACCAAAATTAAGTGCAAAGCCCAACACAAGTACATGAGAGGTCAGCTTGCCTTTTTGTTCGATTTTACGCAGCAGCTCAACGTCAACAACAACACAGCAGCGCAACGGCGACGGCAACGCTTCCGGCAACAACAGCTGCAACCAACGACGACAGCAACACTAGGCCGGCGATCGACGACGGTGAGCAGGGCGGTCTCCGGCGACGGTAGGGGTGGCGAACAGCTTCCCGCCGGCGGAAAAGGACAACGGGACCGGATTTTACCGCGGGGATCTGTAGCGGTTTGGGACAGATTCCGATCGGGATTATTGCTTGGAATTACAGGTTGGAATTTTTGGGATATGATTTGTGATTGGGTTCAGGGATCTGATATAGAGCAAAGTATGAAATCAGTACTGAGGATGACGTTTGAAGTTGAACGGGAACCCTCAATTTATAATAGCTTTCCCTAATTCAGCATTTAAGAAGAAGATGGGTGTAATGATGGGGACGATTTCTCTGGATTTCCCTTGGCAGAAATATCATCTGCGTTGTCGTGAATCTAGCGGTGAAGAACTGTAGAAAATCTCAGTCAAGGATTTTTAAGTAGTCAGACAAATTAGTTTAATATAAATACGTTCCCTTAATACACGAGAAGCTCTCGTAGCCCAACTGGTAAGGGAAGGGAAGGGGTCGGAGAGGTTGGGGGTTCGAGTCCCATTTGTCTCTTTTTGCGCTCTCCTTTTTATTTTTGGGCTGAGATTTAGTTATTTAAGGGCCTACCCAAATATTGTACGTGTTACTTGTTATTTTTCTCTTTAATTAAAATTTCTTTTTCTTAATTCAATCTTCTTATATTCTTGAACAATTTATTTCAAAATAATAATTTAATATAACGGCTTGTTTTTCCATAATTGAATTTGAACGAGTTTTACACTTAATTGGGCGAGGAATTTACTATTGACGACATTTTGATAGTTGTACGAATAAGGATTTTAAGAAAACTTTATTTCCCTTATTTATAAAAATAGCGGTTATTACAAAAAATGTCCCACAAACTTGGCGTCCCTATCACTTATGATTGTGCGGGGGATGCCATGGTACTTCACTACGTGTTCAAAGAACAAACAAGCCACGTCCGTTGCATTGTTCGTCGTTGTACACGCAATGAAATGGGCCATTTTGGAAAAACGACACACTACTACAAAGATGGAGTCCTTACCCCTCTTGGACCTAGGCAGTCCCGTGATGAAGTCCATTGAAAGGTCTTCCCACGGAGCATGCGGAATAGGCAAGGGAGAGTAAAGTCCATGATTATGGCTAGTGGACTTGGCCTTTTGGCAAGTGATACAACTCTTGCAATACCTCGTGACATGATGAGCCATGTGAGGCCAAAAGAAGTGTTCATGCAAAGCAGCAAGGGTTTTATTAACGCCAAAATGACCACGGCCCTCATGCGCTTCTTTTATCAAAAGAGTCCTTATAGAGGACTTAGGGACGCATAGCTTCCCAGCCTTGAATAAGTACCCTTCATCGAGAAAGTAGCCAGCAATGGCATGAGAAGGCGTGGCCTCTTCCATGATGGGACCAAAGAAGGGGTCCGAAGCATAAAGCTCCTTTAACATGGAAAAGCCAAGTAAGCGAACTTGAAGGGAAAAAAGGAGGGTGTACCTGCGAGAAAGCGCGTCCGCAACCACATTCTCCTTACCTTTCTTGTGATGGACGACGTAAGGGAACGTCTCCAAGAACTCGACCCAGCGTGCGTGTCTTCTATTGAGGTGTGCTTGACTCTTGAGGTAAGACAATGCCGCGTGGTCGCTGTGGATGATGAACTCCCGTGGCCACAAGTAGTGTTGCCAAGTCTTGAGGACTCTAATAAGAGCGTACAACTCTTTGTCGTATGTGGGGTAGTTCAACTGAGCTCCAGTGAGCTTCTCACTATAGTAGGCAATTGGCTTGCGTTCTTGGTGGAGGACGCCGCCTATGCCAACATTTGACGCATCACACTCGATCTCAAAGGGCTTAGTGAAGTCCGGGAGCTGTAGGAGTGGAGCATTACAAAGGGAGTCCTTTAGGCTTTGGAACGCCTTTTCATGATGTTGCTTCCACTCTATGATTGTGCCTTTCTTGGTTAAGGCATGCAATGGGGCAGCAAGGACGCTGAAGTGATGGACAAAACGACGGTAGAAACCGGCGAGTCCTAAGAAGGAGCGGACTTCCGTTGCACTCTTCGGAGTAGGCCAGTCCTTGATAGCCTTGATCTTTTCCTCGTCCACTTGTAAACCAACACTAGAGACCACAAAGCCAAGGAAGACAGTGGAAGGCTTGCAAAAGGTATACTTAGCCAAGTTGGCAAAGAGTGTTTCACGGCGTAAGCGTGCCAATACCAACTTAATGTTCCGTGTGGTCATTGAGATTCATTGAATAAATCAAGATATCATCAAAGTAGACCACAAGGAACTTACCAATGAAGTCCCTAAGGACATGGTTCATGAGTCTCATAAAGGTGCTTGGGGCGTTGGTGAGACCAAAGGGCATGACAAGCCACTCATAGAGACCAAATTTTGTCTTGAAGGCTGTCTTCCATTCATCGCCTTCCTTCATGCGGATTTGGTGGTAGCCACTCTTCAAGTCGATTTTGGTGAACAAGGTGGCACCATGGAGCTCGTCCAACATATCATCGAGCCTAGGAATTGGATGCCGGTATTTGATGGTGATGTTGTTGATTGCACGGCAGTCCATACACATGCGCCAGGAGCCATCCTTTTTAGGGACTAGAATGACGGGCACGGCACAAGGACTTAGGGACTCTCTGACATAGCCACGCTCAAGGAGTTCTTGCACTTGCTTTTGGAGTTCCTTGGTTTCATCTGGGCCAACTTTGTAAGGAGCTCTATTTGGTAGAGAGGCCCCGGGCATCAAGTCGATTTGATGCTCAATTCCATGTAGCGGTGGAAGGCCTGGGGGAAGGTTGTCAGGGAAGACGTCCTTGAAGTCCTCTAGAAGGGAAGCCACGGCGCTAGGGACGGCCGGATCATTAGGGACTGTGCTAGAAGATGTGAGGGACATCGGCACCAACAAGAAGCAATGGGCACGTCCTGAAAGTGGCGGTTGAGATGGGGACGGCCGTGTGACCAACCCACGGGGTTCAACCGTGCCTTGAAGGGACGCACTTGTTTTGGGAGTAAGGGACGCCTGGTCCGAGGGACTCCTTTTGGGGACGGCTTTGGGACGCTGTTGTTGGCCGTCAAATAGGGACGGCTTTGCATCCGAAGTGTTGGCCGAGTTGCGTTCCTTGCGCGCCCGTTCTTCTTCAATTGCCTTAGTGCGGTCACGTTGTACCTGATCCTGCAATATTTCACTAGGCAACATGGGTAAGAGTTTGACGCGCTTCCCGTGGTACGTGAACACATAAGTGTTCAAGAATCCATCATGAAGGACGCGCCGGTCGAAAGCCCATGGGCGTCCCAACAACAAGTGTGTGACATCCATAGCAACGACATCACAAAGTAATGTGTCCGTGTAAGGACCAATGGAAAAGGTGATCATGCATTGATGAGTGATTTGGGTACCTGTGGAGTTCAACCATTGTAGTCCATAAGTGGCAGGGTGAGGAGTTGTTTCCAAGTTAAGGTGTTTGACTACCTTTTCATTGACAAGGTTGGTGCAACTCCCGGAGTCAATAATCACACTAAGGCTGGTGGAACCAACCAAAGCGCGAGTATGGAAGAGATTTTCACGTTGGTCCTGTAAGGATCCTTTCAGGATGAGTGCCTTCCTAGCAACCAACCCAAGGCAGTGGCCGGAGTCCATTGGTGCTGGGGCACAATCAAACTCTTCTTCTTGGGGAACAGCATAGGAGTCCTCATATAATGGCTCTGGTGGGACTTCTTCCTCATCTAAGGACTCATATCCCCCTGTGGTTGTGGAGAACAACACTTTCTTTTTGTTGGGGCAATCCTTTTGATAGTGTCCTCGTCCGCCACAAGAGAAACACTCCATGTCCCTGGAACGCTCAAGGGGAGTCCCTTGCTGGGAAGGACGCCCTTGTTGAGGACGGCTTGTGGAGTTCGTTCCATGTGGTTGGGAAGGACGTTGGGATGGGGACTGCTTTAAAGAAGAACCCTGTCCCTGCATACTAGGAGATGAATTAGTGGAAGCATAAGGACGAGAGTTAGAGGAAACATACCGATTTGGCCGAGATTGGTAAGAACGCAATTCTTGTTGGTTCTTATAGATGGTCATGGCCGTATGCATCAAGTTGTTCAAATCTGTGATGGGCAAAGGCTCAAGCTGGTGCCTAAGGGACTGATTCAATCCAGAGATAAACCTAGTTTTCAAGGTGGAGGGGGCAACTGAAATGCCGGCCTTGTAGTACATATCCTCCAATTTAGAGAAGAACTCAATGGGAGTCATGCTTCCTTGGCGAAGTGTTGCAATGTCCATCCTCATCTGGTTCTTATAGTCCTTAGGAACATACTTTTGTGTCATGACGTACACAAGTTGATCCCAAGTGGTGACCGGTGTTTTGTCTAGCCTTAAACGGTTGTCCACAAAGCGTTGCCACCACACTCGTGCTTGACCACGAAAATGGAGTGTAGCTAAATGGACCCATTCATGGGGAGGCGTCCGACAATAGCGCAAAGTGTGCGCTGTGGCGGCGATCCACTCAAGGAAGGCAGCTGCATCATAATGCCCTTCAAAATGTTCAATTCGGACTTTGACCTCATGGCGGTTTGTAGCTTGTTGGTCATAGTCCTCACGGTCTTCACGTAGGTCAAAACCGCGATCAATGGGACTCCAAGGTCTTGGTGGTATCGCTCTAGGGGCATTACCGCGCCGTTCACCTTGGTGTCGATGGGGACGCTCTTGGTGCCGGTTGGCATTATGGCGTCCGTCCCTCCTAGGGACTTCTTCATGGCGACGTACCAAAGGCGGAGCCGGGGGAATCCAGTCCGCGGGACGGTCGTCCAATTCAGGTGGATCACCCAAAGGTGGAAAGTGGGGATTGGGTAAGCCCGAGTCTTCATATTCTTCATCGTCGAAGTCATTGAACTCGTCTTCCCAAACTGGAGTATCGGACGAGTGGCCTAAGGACGCCTGTGCTGGAGGTAGGGACGGCGCCCTTCCTTGTGCCATGCGCCTTTCATGCCGTTGTGTCCGTTGTAAGGGGTGCTCATCAAAGCGTTGGTCACGCCTATTGTACATCCGACGTTCCCGTTCCTCGGTACCTTGGTCTTGGGGACGCGGTTGAGGACGCCGAGGGGTCGGTGCTTGGTGATGAGCTCTCCTTGGGCCATAACGATCATTAAAGCGAAAAGGGGAAGGAGACATACCTGGGCCTTCGAACTCATGGCCTGAGGAAGCATCGTAGGCATGAGGGTCACTCCGCAAGACTTGGCCCTGAGGACGGCGGGGCTCAATGGTGGAGTGGAGACGGTGTGTTTGAGGGGCGTCCCTTGAGGACGTCCTGTTGGGAAGCACTTGGTGAGAAGTTTGACCGTTCGGCTGACTTGGGCCAGCTTGGTCAGAGAGGCTTATGGCTAGTCCTTGAGATCTGGAGTGAAGGACTTGAGGTGGGGCGTTCACTAGAGGAACCCGAGCTGTCGCTTGGGCTTGGAGAAGGGACGCCACTTGGCGTTTCAACTCTGCTATCTCTTGTTGTTCTTGTGTGAGTTGGGGAGGGTTGAGGTCCTCGTTTGAGAGTTCTTGGTTGAGGACTTGGGGTGGATCACGTCCATTGTTAGCCTCGTCGGAAGGGTTACCTGTCATAACATTAGAATCCATGGCGAGTAAAAGTCGAACAAGAGTCAACAAGTACAAGCACTAGAAACGGCTCTTTAGACGGACTATGCACACACAAGGGTCAAGGAAGGCTTTATGTGCGAGAGGCGGCTAAAGGCTACACGATGCAACTCAAACACGCAAGGATCAATGCAAATACAAGCAACAATATTGACGTGCTAAGTGCTGAGGACTGCTTCTTTGTTGAGGCGGGCGTCCTCAAGGTGGGTTTGTCTTGGGACTCTCTTGAATCCAAAATAGTTGCCTTATTTTGGCTTTCTATTTGGACTTCTTTTGCTTTTTTTTTTGTTTTTGAATGCGGTTACTAACCGAAGGAGAGTCCTTTGAGGGACGCAAGTAGCACAAATAGGTTACTAACCTAAGCACGACTGAAACCAATATGCAACAAGTAATCGAAATCACCAAGCATGTAAGGACTACAATCGTAAATGGGTGTAAAATTTTTTATTTTTTTTATTTTTTTATTTTTTTTTTTGGGAAGGACTATGGTAGTAAAAACTTGTTCTACTACCAAGGTTAGGCTAAAAAAAAAAAAAACTTTTTTTGGATTTTTATAAGGACGGATTCAAGGAACACAAAGGGAAGCAAGTGTCATATGCAATAGTTCGAATAAAAAGGCTTACGTAACCTCGGCTCTGATACCAGTTGATGCGTACGCCTTCTAGGCACTCCAAGAAGGACTCGCTTGGCCAAGGATCTAGGTTACGAGTTGGGCCTTATCCGACTATTGAGGGAACATAAGGAGGCGGAAGCGGAGTTATGGAAGGTGGTAGTGGTGGTAAGGAAGCTGGTAGTTGAGGTCGGGACTCTAGTAGCTGTGGTAGGGACTCTAGTAGCTGTGCTGCGGTAGGGACGCTGGTAGCTGTTGTAGGGACGCTGGTAACTACGGTAGGGACGTTGGAAGAGGGACGATGGTAGGGACGCTGGTGGATGTGGTAGGGACGCTGGTGGCAGAGATAGGGACGGTGGTAAGGACTCGACGGGTGGAAGAACTCGCCGTCGAACGAGGAAACGACCGGTAGGTCGGGGAAAGGAGGGCGTCGGAGAAGAGGGATAGAAGGGTTGACGTTCACGGTTTTGGGGAAGAGATATCACTCGATTCAAGCCAAAACTCATTGATTGCAAACGTGAAGATTACAAGAGAGGAGAGCTCCTTATATAGTGGAGACTCTTAGGCAACAAAAGGAAACCCTAGCATTTATGGACTGGGCCTAAAACATGCAAGTCTTGGCCCAATACCCTATGCATACTATAAATGGCCAGACAACTAATCTGACCTAATATTCTTGTCTCTACTACAAAAGGTAATACTTATCCATTAGCTAGCTAGGAAAAGGAAAGACAAAGACTAGAACAAACAAGTCTTAGGGACTCTGCTGAGGACTCTCTTCATGAGCTGAGGGACTCTGCTGAGGACTTTGCTGAGGACTCTGCTGAGGACTCTGCTCATGAGCTGAGGGACTCTAATGCTGAGGACGCTGGAAGGGAAGCTGTTGGAATTTTTAGGACGCCCTGGTGCAGTCCCTAGGATTGTCCTTGGCAGCAGGCGTCCTCTAGAGATGGGGACTTCTAGGGTGCCGGTAGGGACGCCAGGGCCCCTTCCTCAGGATTGGCTTTAAGGACGCTCAGCACCCATGTAGGTGGTTCTTCAGGGACTAAGCTAAAGGACTGCGAGGCTCGCCATACAAAGGACGCCGTTGCTTGAGCGATGGCCTTAGCACGAGCTCGAGTAATGGGTCCGTCCGAACGCATTGTCATGGCGTCTTCCTCCTCCTTGGGAGTAAGGGAAGGGATCGCATCATCCTTCCTCAATGTGACATGATAGGATGAACATTGGTTGACTAGCCACTCTACACGTGAATCAAATTCCTCATTGTGATCATCGATACAAAAAAGAACAACCAACCCTTCTTCTTCACCATGCACTACAATTGTGTTGTTTTTATCATCTTCATTCTGATTGTCCTCTTCATTCATGTTCTTCTTCAAGGCATTACAATCCCTCTTTATTGTAATGAACTCAAGGACACAACACCTGTAGGTTCAAAATTGTTGATGAAACCACCAAAGTCTCCCAAGTGTCTGACAAAGAACTCTAGAACGTCAAAGACTATAACTCATCATTTGAAGGCAACTTTAGAGCTAGTGCACACGAACATGAAGATTCATGAGCAAAGTGAGTGCAAGTGCTCTTACTCGTCTACTACAAGGTATAATTCTCGCTCTAGTCCATCCGGTTTTGTTTCTAATTATGGTGCTCCTTCCTTGTCTCAAAACAAGCCAGGTGTAGCTCGCCCAAATGAGCCCAAGATACAAAGGATACCCAGCACAAGCAAAACCGTAGGGTTGTCGTAACGCTTAGCAAGTGCGCATGAGACATGGAGTGCCATAAATGCAGGGGCCACGACCACTTCAAGCGAGATTGTCACATGTACTTCCATCCCAGTTGCCCAACAAAGATGGGAATTGATGGACTTTGGGTTGTTAGTTCTTGTTGCTTAGTCCCCGTTATGATCTAGCACCCCAACCCATTAATCATTAGAAACAATTCCAGAGAATTCAGAGAAAAATTATCTTTTTCTTTCTCTTTCTTACTCATGGACAACCATTTATTTTGATCAACTTCTCTTGCTTATTCAACTCTGCCACCCTTAGAATATATGAGCGAAAATCTTAGAGTTGCCCTTTCTAGGTCTTGGTCACCTCGCGAGTTTCATCCATTAGTCGTGAGTCTTAGAAGAACTTTTGCTTGTACAAAGTGACTAGAATACAACTTGTTGTCAAGACTTCTTCTTATCCTATCAAAAAAACAATCATTGTCAATGCGAATCGATCCTTTCAACAGCCTCTCGAAATCAATCTCCGTGTAAATACGAGCGAACTGACTCTGTCATATTCATGAAGATTGTCTTTGGGCAAACATGGGGATAAACTATGAGCGCCGACCAAAAACTGTTTATGATCCATTGGTCAAATGGACCAGTAACCCCCTCCCCTCATGCTAAAATATCAAATGGTTTTCTTTTGCCTTTTAGCACTATTCATCTGAAATACAAACACCTATCTTAGATGCTCATGAGAGTTGTTGAAGTGATTGATGCTAATTTGAACCTTAAACTATTTTACAAGATTGTATATGTGTTTGGTCTTGTGATAAATCTTCCAATTAAGACAAGTTCAAACTTGTATGATACCGACTCATTTTGAATTCTATGAGTTTTTTTATATATCGACATTGAAATCCGACCCACCCTCCTCATGTAATATGTGTGATAAGTTATATAAAGTCTTGTTCGATAATCGTGGATTATGGTGTTTTTTACTTATCGTGACACTATAGGTATTATTCAGTAAATTTGTTTTAATGAAAAGTAACTTATGGTGATTAATGAAAAGAAACTTATGGTGTTGAATGAAAACACTATAAGCATTGTTCAGTCTGTTCAACCTACCCTTTACAATTCACATTTTCCATATATTAACTCTCTTAACCCTTCTTCTTTCATTCTTTCATCCTCTTATTTCCTCATTTCCCGCAACTCTCCTCCTTGTTCGGTGTTGGCAACTTGGAATAACAAGAGGCTCCCCATCTTTGTTCGTTGTAGAACCCCCCCCCCCCCCGCCTTGTAACTGCCTCCCTCTCAACCTTAGAAGATGGCCGATTTTATTCGTGGTAAGAGGAAGCTTATCCCCATCGAAATTTTGTCCATTGTCGATAACTTGGCCTCATCGGTGAGGCTAGCTGGCTCTGTGGTGGTGGTGGTGGTGGCCGCCACCGCTAGCGGCGACCAAAAGGAAGCAGGAAGGAACAAGGAAGAAGAAAGTGTTAACCCTAGTACATTTACATCCTTGTTTGATATATTAGGTTATAATATCTTCATGTTAAGGTAATTTATATCTTGACCATATATGTATTATGCAATTCTTATCTAGTTCTTATACTAAGTTTTCATATGAGGTAAGCTATTCCATCTATAAATGCTCTCATTCTCTCATATATCAATATGATTACACAATCTTTCACACAAAACTTTCTCGCTATATGTATCAAAGCGTATTTTGCCAAATGGCTTTACGATCCTAGACAAAAACACAAAACCGGCAAAGCCTTGACAATGGCTACCGGTGTCTTTGATCGACTGCCCACAATCTGCTAGCCATCATCAAAAATATGCTTCCGCTTTAGAAAATCATCCACAAAACCAAAACCTAAATCGTCTCTACCACTTCATCGGTGTTATTGTAATCGGTCATAACCACCGCCTTCACCGCAAATTAGCTTCTGCTACCAACCACCACCACAAAATCCACTATGGCCGTCTCCTACAAAATCGAGACCAGACCCGTTTGGATGCAACAAGATAGAGATCAGTTCCATGAGCATCCTACATAGTTAAGACTCGCCTTTGAGGGTCTTTGATGAAATTTAGATCGCCTCATCTCCGGCTATTTCCAACGAAACCAAGGGTTGACTCCTTCCAACTCCAACAAAACAAAAACGAGATCAACCTAGTTTGACTAAAACAAAACAATACTAGATCAGCCTGACGGACTGCATCAACAATTCAAGTTCGGGTCCATCAACAAGTTATTTTCAAGTTTCGACTTTCCCGTAGGACGTTGAGTTTAAGGGGGGCATGTTAACCCTAGTATATTTAGATAATATCCGTATCTAATATATTAGGTTATAATATCTTCTCGTTAAGATAGTTGGTATTATGACCTTATTTATATTACGCAATCCATGTATATATGTAAAAGTCATAAGGTTTAAAGACACACACATTGTGTCATGCATGTAGGATTTTTCTACATATCGTCCTCATATTTAGCCATCTAGGATTTTTTCACGTGTCGATCTATCGTTGTTCTACGTCATATATTATTTAATCTATATTATATATTAAAGTCGAGACCTTTCAAGCCTCCACATTAATTCTGTCCCCACCTCATATTAAATTAATTATAAATCAACTATATATTAACAATTATATATCCTTATTAATTTTACAATTAAAAAATTTTCATGTCTTTATCTAATTACCATATATTAAATATTAAAATAACATCTATATACACAATCTATCAAAATAATATATTGTATTTATAAAATATTCAAATATTACATTTTCATGCAATCTATAAATAACATACTAGATTAAAAAAGTATATAGATCTACCTTAAAAGAATCTATCAAAATAATATCTATATATATAATCTATATAAATCATATTTATCTATACAATTTGTGAATACGATACTAATTAAGAAAATATTTAGATTTACCTTACAAGAAACTATAAATATTAGCACATGAATGGATTTATAACTTTATATATTTATCTATTATAAATACGATTTTAAGTTATATGGTAAAGCTATTATTTAGAAAATATGATCAGATAGGAAATCAATGCTATATTTATTTGTGTAAAATTTGATAAGAAAAATATGATCTTTTGGGACATCAATATTATATTTATTATAGATTTATATTTTAGGTTCGTTTATCAAACAAATCAAGTATTGATATTAGGAGAAATTTATGAATAAGAAAATATAATACGATCAAAATTTATATGACAAAAAAAAGTTAATTCAAATCAAATATAATAGTACCCTCATTATATATTTTATTAGTAAGTAGAATTAAATGTGCATAGATTCAATAATATAATGTATTCAACATAATTTTAATATTTAAAACATAGTCATAGGTGGACTAAGCTAGTTTTTTTATTAAATTACATCATATCCATTTATCCATGTCATATAAATATTTTTGTCCACGTGAAATATTTGAACCTACCAACTCTATATTATTAGTGTTGGGCCATTAAAAACATAAGCCCATACAGATCGGGTGGCCCATCAACACATCTTCGTCCAGGCCAGAATTCCGCCGATCTCGCCCATCATCAATGGCGGAGTGATACTGTAGCAACGGAAAAGATATGGGTTGATGAAAACGTCACTGCAAGAGCGAGATTCTTGGGATCTTGTGTAACGTATGGCAACGGCACAATTTGGGATAGAAGTTCCAATATAAAAGGAAGGAAAGAGATGGAGAGAGGATACAATTATGCACACTCAATTACCATAGCAATACTTGCCAAAAATCATTGTTCTTACACTCCATTCGTTCGTAGCTCTTATATTCATAGAGATTTTGTGTGTTAACATTAAGCGTTTGTAACGAAGAAAAGCAATCACTCGATCAATACAACCCCATTCTCAATTTCTACTATTTTTCTCATTTTCGTACTAGTTCATCTTGTCGATTGTTCTTTGTTCACAGCTTATAACGCGTTGTGGCATCTGAGACTAGGTGTCCCTCATTGTAGCGAAGTAACGCGTTTACGCGGTTAATTCGCCCAAAACAATTAGTGTGATGAGTACTCAACTAGTCAACTTCAATACCTATTATAAACCTCTAATATCAACACTAGTAGGTGTGAGCTTCACACAGCTTCGATCAACTTCAGTATCGTTACATGCACAACAAATTAAATGACAATGATATCTCGTTGTATATAGGATCTCTTCGTTGATATAAACGACCATAATCTTCCACCTCATACAAACTATAAATAGTGTATATGAAGAGAAGATCCTAATTAGCATTGTGCATTATTGTATATTATATGAGAATATTCTGGCAGATAATGTTTCAGGCTGGTAGTCCCACCACCACATGTGTGGAGCTGATATTTGTCGATAATGCAATCCGTTCTTATTTAGGGACGTCATCCCCAATCTTGTGTTGCAATTTTAGATTTTAGCCCAAAAATTAGAAAAATAATAGTATATAATAAAATAAAATATAGGAAAACCGGCTAGGAAAGTCCCCGAAAATCATTGAGGATGGAAATTTTAAATGTGTTATTTTGGTGACACGTAACTCGAATTTCGCTTTATCTATGTGGTATATATTGAATGTGGATCATAATCTGCCAAATTATAAATACTACTACAGTAAACGTAATTGTTTTTTCCTCTACTCCGTAATAAATAAATATAAATCTAAATATAAATAAATACAGGTGTACAGCTAGGACGCACTCGACCCGTGTATATACAGAGACCCTACACGTTCTCTACCTCCTCCCTTTCGTCCCCGTTGTTTGTCCGCCGTAGCTATTATCATCATCGCTTCTTCTTCGTCTTCTCTGCAATCTTCCTCTCCTTTTTTCCCCCATTTTTAACGCCCTCTCTTTGCCATTTCTCTGTTCAATTTTTAGGTCCGTGGAATCATTATTCTCGATCTACGCTTTCCTTGCCATTTCCTTGTCCGAAATCGACATTGTTTTCATTAACAGATTACGGAATCTGGTGACCGGAAACTTCAAATAGAACGGCGTTTCTTTGTGTTTGCGGTAGGCAATTAGGGAGATGGTGGTCGAGGATAGGAGGATCATGAGGTTATTGGAGGAGGAAGGAGAAAGAGCCATTGAAAACGAAGAGAACAACGAAACCATGGGAAACGACACGATTTCTTCCCAATCGTTTGCGATTACCAGAGATGTTACTCTCCCCTCCAAGTTCGTTGTAGGTTACGCTCTAACGTCGAAGAAGACCAAGAGCTTTTTGCAGCCCAAGCTTGAAGGCGTCGCTAGGTATAATAATAATAATAATCTATCATCATCATCCTCATCCTCACTCAAAATATAATTAATCATCGCTCTCAAAGTATTTCTAAACGGAGGATGACGTTATTCGATTGTCTTTGATTCGATTATATATTGCTTCTGTTATCTGGTTTCTCATTTCCACTTGCTACAGTTTAATGAATATTCTGCCGACATTTTGTTCCCTTTTCATTGGCTTTTTGGGAGTCTTTTTTCCAATTAAGTTGGCTGTCAGATCTAAAGATGATTCTCGCTTACCCATATTTTTATTTTTTCTTTCCGATTTGGACTGTATCTTTTGCAAATGATACTACATGTTTTGGTTTGAAATTGTAAAGAGTAAATTAATTGCAGTGAATTTGGTTCAGAATGTTCTTGGTTTCTTCCCTTCAAAATCCTCCCTCGCGTAACAAAGGCTTGGTATTAACATGCTAAATATAGCTGAACTAGTGTTGTGTGTATAGTTGATATTAATCGTAGCTGGATGCATTCTTTTTCCTCTGCAGGCTCAAGGGTATATGTTTTGTTGCTGTTGACCCAAAGATACCTCTTTCAGACCAAGGTCCATTTGACATATGATTGCAGAAGGTAATAATTAAAAACCTCTTTCAGAACTCCAACCTCGCTGTCAAATCGAGATCAAGAGCATAATCTGTTGTTGCGGAAATAGGATCGTCGACAGACTAAGCTAGTTTTCCAGAGAGCACACAACCACAAGCAGAAAACTCAACCAAGCAACTCAAAGCAAATACCGGAAAGTAAATCAGCAGAGCACACACAAGCAATTTTTACGTGGAAAACCCCGACGTGGGGAAAAACCACGGGTACACTCTCGGTACCAAATCTTCCACTATCAACCAAAGATTACAAGTGGGAATCCTCTTCTCTAGCTAAGACTAGAGGAATACAAGTTCATCAAGGTCTTACCTTGGAATACAAAGAGGAAATGCACAAGAACAGTACAAGGAGATGAAATCCTACGGGAAACCGTCTTCAATCTCTCTTCTTGTCTTGAGCTCTCTCTTCTTCAATGGTGGAGACTCTCAAATCTCTACACTCTCATTTCTCTAGCTCTTTTTTTTTGTGGCTAGGAATTTCTTTCTCTTCTCTTAGGTTTACAAGACACAAAAGTGTGCTTATATACCTCTTCTAAATGGGCCACTAGAATAAAGCCCATAAAGGCAAACAAAACCCATTTGGGTTCTTCCCCCATAAGGAGGGAAAACACAACATAACTCCCCCTTCACTCCGTAATGGGGGGCTCGACCAAGCCCGCTTTCAAGCGACACGACAACATCTTCTCCTTAGGCAAGGTCTTCGTCAGCATATCCGATCCATTATTGTTGGTGTGGATCTTCTTCAGCTCAAAGTCATTGTCTTCTACTCTTTCTCGCAACCAATGATACCTCCTCCGTATATGCTTGGTTCGAGAATGATAGGCGGCATTCTTGGCAAGATGAATGGCACTCTGATTATCACAATGAAGAGGGAACTTTTCTTGTTCTACTCCCAACTCTTCAAGGAAATCTCTCAACCAGATCAACTCCTTGCCAGCTTCAACTGCAGCCATATACTCAGCTTCTGTAGTTGACAAAGCTACACATTTCTGAAGTCTTGACTGCCATGACACGGCTCCCCCTGAACAAGTGAATAGGTATCCTGACGTAGAACGGCTAGAGTCTACATCACCTGACATGTCAGCATCTGTAAAACCATCAAGTTCTGGTTTTCCGGAGCCAAAACAGAGACACACTCTTGAAGTACCTTTGAGATACTTGAGAATCCACTTTACTGCAGCCCAATGCTCCTTTCCAGGATTGCTCATGAATCTGCTAACCATCCCGACTGCGAAAGCAATATCTGGCCTTGTACAAACCATGGCGTACATCAGACTACCCACGGCTGAAGCATAAGGCACGTTCTTCATCTCAGCTTTCTCCTTCTCACTTCTGGGACACTGATCTGAGCTCAACTTCATGTTACCAGCAAGTGGAGAACTTACGGGCTTAGCCTTGTCCATGTTAAACCTCAGCAACACCTTTTCCACATATCTCTCTTGAGATAGCCATAGTCTCTGACTCTTCCTATCACGGGTGATATGCATGCCCAAAATCTGTTTCGCCGGGCCAAGGTCCTTCATTGCAAAGGACTTGCTCAGTGCTTTCTTTAGACTGTCAATCTTCTTGACATCACGACCAACAATCAACATATCATCCACATACAACAATAGAATGAGAAAATCCCCCTCAGGATAGTTCTTCACAAACACACAATGATCGGCTTGTGTCTTGTGGAATGCATGGTCCATCATGAAGGACTCAAACTTCTTGTACCATTGTCGAGGGGCTTGCTTCAAGCCATACAAGCTCTTTCTCAATCGACAAACTAGCTTTTCGCTTCCTTTCTCCTTGAAGCCTTCAGGTTGCTCCATATAAATCTCCTCTTTCAGATCACCATGGAGAAAAGCAGTTTTCACGTCAAGCTGCTCAATCTCTAAGTCCATGCTCGCAGCTAAACCAAGAACAACCCGGATAGAGGACATCTTTACAACTGGAGAGAAAATCTCATCAAAGTCGACACCCTTTTTCTGTTGGAAGCCCTTCACAACAATTCTGGCTTTGTATCTGGGTGGTGTCCCAACTTCTCCAGTTTTTAACTTGAAGACCCATTTGTTCTTCAAAGCTCTCTTGCCCTTAGGCAACTTCACCAGATCATAGGTGTGATTCTCATGCAAGGAATTCATCTCATCTTGCATTGCACTTTGCCACTCCTTCTTATGCGCATCTGACATCGCTTCCTCATAGCCCTCTGGCTCTCCTTCATCAGTCAGCAACACATATTCATTGACCGGATATCTTGAGGAAGATTGTCTTACTCTAGTGGATCTCCTCAACTCAACAACTGGCTCTTCTAGGAGCTCTGGAACTTGAGTTTCATCATTTTCTGGTGGCTCGTGTGGTGGATCTACATTACCAACATCATCAACATTTCCACCATCTTCTTGCGTGTCTTCCTGCTCATTCTGAACTGTAGTTTTGTGCACAACATCAGGAAAAATAGGAATACTGTCAGAGACGGTAGTTGAGGACGACACTCCAGGTTGCTTCCAGTCCTCAATAGTCTTGTCTTCCATGAAGACCACATCTCTGCTTCTGACAACTTTCTTGTCTTTGAGATCCCACAATCTGTACCCAAACTCATCCTCTGAGTACCCTAGGAAGATGCACGGCTTTGTCTTGCTATCAAGCTTGGACCTTTGATCTCTGGCGATGTGAACATATGCCAAACACCCAAACACTCTCAAATGCTTGTACGAAACCTCTTTTCCTGTCCACGCTCTCTGAGGAACATCACCATCAAGAGGAACTGAAGGAGAACGATTGATGAGGTATACAGCTGTCAACATTGCCTCCGCCCAGTAGGACTTTGGCAGCTTAGCGTGCGACAACATGCTTCTCACTCTTTCTGTAATTGTTCTGCTCATCCTTTCTGCAAGCCCATTCAACTGAGGTGTCTTTGGCACTGTCTTCTCAAGCTTGATTCCTTGACTCTTGCAATACTTTGCAAAAGGACCTATGTATTCACCCCCGTTATCTGATCTGACAGACTTCAGCTTCTGTCCAGATTCTCTTTCAGCTCTGACATGGAACTCCTTGAACACTGACAACACCTGATCTTTGCTTTTCAACACAAAAGCCCACACTTTTCTGGAATAATCATCAATAAAAGTGACAAAATATTGTGCACCCCTGTGTGACTTAGCATCCATAGAACAAACATCAGTGTGAACAAGTTCTAATGCATGTCTTTTTCTAGATGGAGGACGAGAATGAAAAGATGCTCTGTTTTGCTTTCCAACTAAGCAATCAACACAAGGTTTCAGAGTCATACCTGTTTTGTCGGAGGAGCTTCCTTTGAAGTTAGGAAGCATACCATTCCTGGCAAGCATCTGTAATCCTCTCTCGCTCATGTGCACAAGTCTCTGGTGCCACAATTCTCCATCTGAGTCAGCGGCCACGTTGGCTTCATCTCTGCAAACCTTAGCTTGCATCACATACAAGGAATTCTGTTTCTCTGCTCGGGCAACAATCAAACTTCCCTTTGAGACTTTCCATTTACCACCTTTGAGGCCACTTTGATAGCCCTCGTCGTCAAGCCTACCAGCAGATATCAGATGCAGTCTGACATCAGGAACATGACGAACATCTCTCAACATCAACTTGCAACCAGTGGAGGTCATCAAACAAATATTACCCATGCCAACAATCTTGCATGAGCCATCATTTCCCATCCTCACATAACCATAATCACCAGAAGTGTAGGACGAGAAGTACTCTTTGCGTGGAGTTAAGTGATACGATGCACCAGAATCAATCACCCAAGTCGACTCATCACTTGCAAGGTTCAGGCAACCTTGATCACCGATGAAAAACAAATCTTCTTCACTAGTTGCAATGACGGTGGTATCCTTTTCCTCAGGGGTTTTCTTTGATGTCTCCGTCTTTTCACCTTTTTCTTTGCCTTGATCATGCTTGAACTTTCGGCAATTCTTTTTCATGTGCCCAGGCTTCTCACAGTAATAACAAGTGTACTTGTTTCTGGACTTCGATCTCCCTTGGGATTTGTCCCGATTTTGAGATCCTCTTTGCTTACTTCTTCCTCTACTTTTGTTGGAATCTTGTGCCACATTTGCTTCAGACTGAGATTGCAAGGAGGAACCCATCTCCTTTCTTCTAGTCTCTTCATTCAAGAGGCTCACCTTCACCGCCTCCATAGACAACTTGCCCTCCGGGCTCGAGTTGCTCAGTGACACTACAAGTGTTTCCCAACTATCCGGCAACGAGGAAAGTAGCAACAAGGCCTGCAGCTCATCATCAAGTTGCATCTTCGCTGAGGCCAACTGATTTATCAAACCCATGAATGTACTTGTGTGAACTACGATGCTCTCACCATCCTTATACTTCAACCTCACAAGCTTTCTCATCAATGACGCCTTGTTTAGAGCACTCTTCCGCTCATACATCTCAGCCAACTTATGCCACATCTCATAAGCATTCGTGTCATTGGCAACATGCTGAAGTATACTAATATCCACAAACTGTCGTATTGTCGCGACAGCTTTCCGGTTCAGAATCTTCCATTCTGACTCAATGACTCCCGTCGGTATTTCTTTCTTCATGACTGGCTCATACAGATCTTTGACAAACAACAGATCTTCCATCTTTATCTTCCAGTCAGAATAGTTACTAGAGTTCAGCACAATCATTCCCTGAAAACTGACTTTATCATCCATCGGAACCAAATGCTCTGATACCACTCTGTTGTTGCGGAAATAGGATCGTCGACAGACTAAGCTAGTTTTCCAGAGAGCACACAACCACAAGCAGAAAACTCAACCAAGCAACTCAAAGCAAATACCGGAAAGTAAATCAGCAGAGCACACATAAGCAATTTTTACGTGGAAAACCCTGATGTGGGGAAAAACCACGGGTACACTCTCGGTACCAAATCTTCCACTATCAACCAAAGATTACAAGTGGGAATCCTCTTCTCTAGCTAAGACTAGAGGAATACAAGTTCATCAAGGTCTTACCTTGGAATACAAAGAGGAAATGCACAAGAACAGTACAAGGAGATGAAATCCTACGGGAAACCGTCTTCAATCTCTCTTCTTGTCTTGAGCTCTCTCTTCTTCAATGGTGGAGACTCTCAAATCTCTACACTCTCATTTCTCTAGCTCTTTTTTTTGGTGGCTAGGAATTTCTCTCTCTTCTCTTAGGTTTACAAGACACAAAAGTGTGCTTATATACCTCTTCTAAATGGGCCACTAGAATAAAGCCCATAAAGGCAAACAAAACCCATTTGGGTTCTTCCCCCATAAGGGGAGGGAAAACACAACATAATCTTCCACCACATCTTTGTGAAATCAAGCCATTAATTACATTCTCATTTAATGACTTTCCTTTTCTTGCAGCTACCTGGAAAAGAATGGCGCCAGATTCTTGAGGTGGGTTACTGTCCGTCTTATTGACTTCATCAATATCTTTTGGCTAAGTATTGGTGAGGAATATACAGATCATGAGGGGTGTTGCTATATTTGATAATGCTATTAATGATTCGTGGCAACATGCATTGACAATGGTTGAAATTTACCTTCGATCATTTATTCTGGAATTTACCGCTTCAGCAAAATGTGCAGAGTGCTTGTTATCTTCCTGTGTTCATAACGGTGACTAATATTTGAATCAGAAGCCTGAATTTACTAGTCATCTAGTAGTGTCTCCTATACCTGTCTGTCATCTAAATCAGAAATAGGTTTTATCTCTTATCCATAGAGTTATGTTTGGAGGGTTTAGTTTCAAATTTTGTTAGATTCCTGAGGCACTACCTCTGTTGTCTGATCATTATCCACATGGAGGGTTTAGCCTGAATTTTGTTAGGTTCAAAAGCATGCTTAAAAAGATACCTGTTATTATATGGATGAATAGTGCTGTGGACATTCGTTTATTCTTGCTTCTAACCCTTGGATCATATCTGGCAGGATTATAGAATTGCACATCCTGAAGTCACTGTCCTTGATCCTCCAGATGCTATTCAACAGCTACGCAATCGTCAGTCGATGTTGCAAGATGTTGCTGACCTGAACTTGTCCAACTCATATGGTAAGCTTTTTTGTTCGATAGATCTTTTGAGGGCTTTTACATAATCACTTACTGCATGTGAAAGGAAGCTGAATGCCTGATCCTGACATACAATGGCATTCTTTTAAGCTTTGAAGTCCATTTGTCTTTCTGCATCATAAAAATGATAAATAACTGTGCAGGCACAATCGGAGTTCCAAGACAATTGGTTATAAAAGAAGATGCATCATCAATTCCTGATGCTGTATCTAAATCTGGACTCCTGCTTCCTCTCGGTATGATGTTTTGACAGTGGTTATCTTTATAATACTTGTACTACTGCCTATCATTTTTTTAGCTAATATCCATGTGGATCTTTTAATACTTTTACAGTTGCAAAGCCATTGTATGCTGATGGAAGTGCAAAGTCACACGCACTATCCCTTGCTTATGACCAATATTCCCTCAAGAAACTTGAACCACCTCTTGTTTTGCAGGAGTTTGTGAACCATGGTAATATCCTTAGTCTATTGCATTGATATAAGTTTTGCTTACAAAACAATTGAGTTTATTCTATATGATCTAAATAATTCCTCTCTCTATATATTGACTCGCAGGAGGTGTCCTCTTCAAAGTTTATGTTGTTGGAGATGCTCTAAAGGTTGTAAGGCGATTCTCATTGCCAGACGTGAATAAAAAAGAACTCTCTAAAACTGCTGGTGTCTTCCATTTCCCTAGAGTATCTTGCGCAGCAGCTTCAGCTGATGATGCCGACCTAGCTCCAAGCATTGCAGGTAATTAATTTTGTAATCATTCATCTGTTTGGGATAAAATGTTTCGTGTTTCTGGAAAAATGCATCACTAAAACTTCTCTGGTTTCCCCGCATTACAGAACTCCCCCCTCGACCCTTATTGGAGAAATTATCTAGAGAACTTCGTCGCCGACTGGTAAGCTTTTCCGAATTTCTATCCATCCTTGGTAGATATACTGCTTGTATATCTTGTAATGATACAAAGAACTCCATGCTGATGTATTTTTGCAGGGTCTCCGTCTGTTCAATCTAGATATCATCCGAGAACATGGGAGCCAGAATAAGTTTTATGTCATTGACATCAATTACTTCCCTGGTAAGTGTGACAGCTTAACTTGATGAACTCAGTATGATGGTTTGTTTCATATCTCTGACTATATGTACTCGGGGGCGATGAACTTGGAACAGGATATGGGAAAATGCCGGAGTATGAGCACATATTTTCAGACTTCCTCCTAGGCCTGGTTCAAAGCAAGTACAAGAACTGTCGAGAGATCTTAACAAAAGCAAAGCAGAGCAAGACGGAAGACGCCCAATTCGAACTTGTGGTCTGATCTCCACTTTGGCGCTCCACTTTTGATGCTCTGGGTGCAGCACAGTGGAAAAGGCTCTCTTGTGAAGATGTGAAATCAGAAGGGGGTCTTTTTACATAAAACAAAAAAATGTAAAGTTGGTGGCTGGAAGTTGTATGTGAATGTGCTTGTTGATGGGGGGTGAGGAAGGCTTTTTTGAGCCACCCCAACTGTGTATGTATCACAAACAGGTTCACAGCTGCTTCTGGATAATGTGGTGCCGAGTTGCATCTCTGGAGCACTTCTTGTTAACATGTTAACTCCTTATATGTCTACCCTTTCTTTTATTTTGTCGTTTTTTGTTGTTATACTTATATATTATTGGTCTCAAATAGCTTATCACGTAATTAACAAAATGCTATTCCATCTTAATCTAGATTAGTCATCTTGGTGCAAATGGCCCAAGTTGTTACACGCTTTAATATTGGGCCATTTTCTTGTCTAAGCTCTGACGGCCTGTTCTATGCTCTACAAATTGCAACACTTGCTATGGATATATACTAGTATAGTTGCCCTTATATTACAACAATTGAATTGAGCTCTCCCACTCTTCTAGCACGGTCCCTACTTTTGCTCTTTCCTCTTGTTATAGTTCAACTATGATTAAGTTCCTTAAAACCCAACCGGCAGAGGCTTATTCGAGAGGCCTGACATATTTCTTAGAAGCATTTCTAAATTGATAGCTCTCCGTTTTAGTATTGATCCTTTTCTACGGATTTTACAAGTTTCAATGTGCAAGGATGCGAAGATCAATTGTACAAGCGCTATGCTTTGCTTACTTGTCTACTACCGGCAAACTACATTCATTTTCCGGCCTTGTTCGTGATTAGCTATATAAGATATATTGGTCATGGACTAGACAACAGCATGAAATGTCCTATGAAGTTAAAATCAAATACTATTTCTCAAGCACAGCTTAGAAGGACGCTAACAATCCGGATTCTTCAATGTCTTTCTGACTTCTTTCCTTCAAGCAAGCATGCAAGGCAATGCTCACGGTATGTCTGTGAAAACCAACTTTATGAATTATGGCAATGTTCACGAGCCGATCCTCAGAACTTGATGATGATGATGATGATGATGATGATGATGATGATGATGATGATGATGATGATGATGATGATGACTGTAGTCAAATTCCAGGTTGGTTCAATAAATCAAGAGGTGCTCAAAACTCCTATGAGAAGGTTCGTGTCACCGTCAGCAATGTAGCTAGCAAGCAGAGTACAATACAACAATGAAATGAACACAAGGCCGGCCAGCAGCAACAATGAAATGAACACCTTTGGAATTTACATATCAGCACAAAACTTGAGTATGTATATGTAGATACTCCAACATAGGCTTAAAACATACGTGACCCCCTAAACTTGCACACATTGGTCATTTTAGCACCTCAATTCATCGATTATTCACTTTGACACTGAACTTAATATTTTGTGACCGATCAGACACTTAGACGCTGACATGGCAAAAAAAATTGACACAACAACGCCACATCACATGCCACATCATTATTTAAATAAATAAAAATCAATAAATCCCTAATTAAGAAAAAAGAAAAAGAAAACAAAGAAAAAACCCTTGCACCCCATCCCATCGTCCCTCCCCTCTGTGGATTTGGGGGTAGCCCGTGGTTTTTGACCATGATTTCCGGCCAGCCTCCAAGAGCAACCAGGCCGCCGAGTTGCAGTCCTGATTTCGTCGCTTTCTCCTCCAGCCGACCACCCGATTCAATTCGTTGGCGTTCGCTAACGCCAAGCGCCGTCACTTCTCGCCGGAATTCGCGTGGCTCGTCGGTAAAACCTTCGTTCTTATCTTCTTCATTTCCCTTTCGTTCCGGCAACATATCCGAACTCTTCTCGATCTGCCTTCCTCCAGATCTGCTCGGTTGTCGTCGTCGTCGGAGCTGTCAAGAGCCGCCAGAGCCGCCGTTTTTTCTCTGGCCTCGGTAAGTTCGGGTTCTCGGTCCCCCTTTTTCTATCGTTGTCGGGCGGGTGAGAGTGTAGGCCGGGTCGGTAGCCAGGCGAGGAAGCGTCGGGGGTCAGGGGACCTCCTCGGGTTTGGGTCAGCCGGTGTGGTCGCGGCCTACGATGGGCAGAGCCGGCGAAGGAGCGAGAGAGAGTGAGGGCGCGGAGGAATCGGAAGCCGTCGGGCACCACCGGCTAGGGGATTGAAATCCCAGATCTGGACTTGGGGTTGAGCAGGAAGCAGGTGAGAGGTTGAAGATGGATGGGTGGGGGTCCACCATAGTTCAATTGAAAGAAAGAGAGGTGGGGCCGGCAGATAAACCAAAGCAAAGGTATGGTTTATTTGTTTTTTTTTAATTAAGGGTTTTTTGATTTTTTATTTATTTAAATAATGACATGGCATGTGATGTGGCACTCTTGTAGGCAAATTTTTTTGCCATGTCAGCGTCCAAGTGTCTGATCGATTGCAAAACGTTGAGTTCAGGTGTCAAAGTGAATACCCGATAAATTGAGGTGCTAAAATGACCAATGTGTGCAAGTTTAGGGGGCCGTGTATGTTTTAGGCCCTCCAACATATAGGACGGGAGCCAATGAAAACACCAACAAAAAGGCACACAAGAACATACTGTAGTATAAGATGGAGATGGAGGAATTTGTCCTGTAGGTTAACAACCACTACTGTATTAGTATTACTGCTTCTAATAGGAGTATGTATTATTTTAAAAAATCCCAAATCAGAAGCCGAATATTCAAATTCTCTCTACAATCCTTCCACAGCGTCCTTCCTAAACCCAATCTTCTGCAGCACTCCTTTGAGCGCCAAATCGAAAGCATCCTCGAAGCTCCGTCCTTGTTTCTCGGACCCGAAATCCGCGTAGACGACGCCGGGGATCAGCCTCAAGACCTCCTCCCTCATGGCCTCCACTTTGGCACCGGGAATGGCCCGCAGCTTCTTCTCCACGCTAACCGTGCCGCTCTTGACGTCCTCGTGCGGAATGAAGACGGAGTACCTGGAGTAGTCGTCCGGAAAATGCCACCGGTACTGGAGATAAGCGGAGCGCGGGTGGAAGAACACCGGAATGCAGCCGGCGAGCATGCAGTCGAACGTGGAGCGCCTGGTGAGCGTGTCCCCGGGGGGCTGCAGGCAGAACACGGAGCTCCGGAACAGCCTCATGATGTTGACCGGGTCGTCGCACTTCTCCGTGCCGAAGTCGCAGAGGAGGAGGCTGCAGCTCGTTCCGGAGCGGCGGCACTGGTCGATGAGCTCGTTCCGGATGGAGTCGTTGATCTGCGGCCGGGGGGCGCCGGCGAAGGAGAACAGGTACGGCCTGGGGCTCCGGCGGAGAGCGCTCTGCCAGCGGCGCACCTCGGCGTCGCCGGAGGGGTGGAACCAGGTCGGGTAGGGGACTCCGAGGTCGCTGCTCTTGGGGGCGGTGCTGGCCTCGATGGTGAGGACGGTCATGTTGTTGGACTCCGGGAGGAGCATGAACTGGTTCCCCCAGTCGGAGGCGTCGCTGGTGGCTCGCCGGAAGTCCCAGGCCACCCGGCCGGCGACGACGAAGTGGTCCCGGCCTCCCATGGATGTCCACTCGGGAGTGCGGCGGAGCCAGCTGGCGAGGTCCAGGGAGGCGGCGTCGCGTAGGGTGAGGTTGGAGTCCCAGAGGAAGCGGCTGACGTCGAGGCCGGCGTAGTAGGGGACGAAGACGGCGGCCGCCTTGGAGGAGTCGTGGGTCAGGCACTCGTAGCGCTTCATCCGCTCGTGGAAGATGATCTCCAGGGAGAACTGGTTCGTCCAGTACCAGCCCCCAGAGGAGAAGTTCGCCATTGGCGGGCCCAGGCCTGAGTTGACTATGAACCTGCACATGCGGATCCACTTGTTGAGGGAGCTGCAGTTGCGGAGCAGATCGGAGTTGAATTTCGCCGGGATTCGTTGAATATAGACGTAGCGCCCTAAGCAGGGGTCGGAGTCCTCGAATTGGGGCGCGGAAATCTGAAATTGGCTATCGTTGATGTTGTTGTTGATGAAGTAGAAGTTGATGGAGGGGAGAGCAGGGGCGGAGCCGTTGCTTGAGAGGAGGAAGAGAAGCCATAGGAGGGCGGAGCCCAGGAGGATCAGCCAGGATGAGTAAGGGATTCTACGAACGGCGGCCCAGGGCTTGTTGTTGTAGTAGTGCTGCTGGTTGGTGGACGACGGCAACATGATTTTCCAGGGTTTTGTTTTCTGGTTCAGGCCTCAGTGTGGTGGTCAAAATTGAAATTTGGGAGTGGGGGGAGAGAAAGGCGGTGTGAGCGACAGCGGAGGCACAAAAGAGGGCAAAAGTTACGGGGTTTGATTGATGAGCTTTTGACTGCTCCAAAAAAATCAATCAAAAGGAGACGTATGATGGTGTGAGATCTCTTGTTTTCTTGATGGGGGCCTTGGTCAATGAGTTCACCGTTTCATTTGGCCACCGACATACAATCAACCAAGGACCCTGCAAATATATGCAAATCTCTAGGGTTAGTCTCCTCTTCTACCCCCCAGTACTAGTGTACTACAAATAAACTTTGATTTTCTTATCCCCCTCTTCAATGTTCTCCATGTGTGATGATTGGTATTTGCAGCGCCATTAATGTTTCTGTTTGCAATTACCGCATTGTTTATGCCAGAAATGATGATATTAAATGTTATAATTAATCGAGATTTGTCAGCCAAATGAAGGTCGTCAAGGTTTCATGATGATGGTAGTTTATAATATTGAAACATTATTGCTAATCATATTACTTTCCTGGGAGTATTTATTTATATATTCAAACGTGTACCGACGGGTGAGCACCAATCACAATTCACAGTGGGGATGGAGTGCACAAGTGTTTGTAGTTTAGCCATACACTTATGCCCCACGATCTGGTACACTCTTTATTAACTTCCATCCCTACTTGGGCTGTGGAGACGATCTCACTGTCTCATTTACAATTGCCAAATTGTGTATATTTCTCGGCAATCATTCAATTCTCAATTGTTGGCAGAAGCTAAGCTGACATTCGCCATGTGAAGATATCAAAATCACAACCACGTAGACGTAGAGCCTCATGTTCACTGCTTGGGGCATGTGGTGTGTAGACAATGAAACCCCTAACAAAGCAAGCCCCCCTCATCTTTAATGGAGTTGGGTTTTTGGTTTGTAAACACTTCCTTCCGTCCATTCCGTGTATACTATTATACTCTATGTGAATTTATCTGTACATTTTGGTTCAAACATCGCTATTATTCATAAAGTAATTGGGGTTTTAGCCCATAAAGCAGCAACCAATAACCGAGTGGATTGCCCCATAATTTAAACATGATGATCCCTTGATTACCGGGATAGGAGGCAGGTTTCCTTACTTCTGGGATGACCCGGTTTGGCTAATGAGTCTCTTTCCATTTATTTGGGCCTATGGTTAGAAATGGGCCAATATTTGGAGATAGGCCCAGGGTACTATGCTATTGCATGCCGGGATCATTTCTTCTTCTCTTGTATTGCTGCATCATTCTATTAAAAGGGGCAAGATTTGCTCACTCCGTTTTTTTATTTTCGCATACTGACTTGTGCGGATCCGCTTTTTAAAAAAAACTAGGTTTTTCTTGTGCGGATTAAGGATCCGCACAAGATTTTAGAAAAAACCCGGCTTTCCGCGCGGATACGGACTGAACCGGTGTGAACTTGTGCGCACACAACACTCGCACAAGATCTCCGCACAATATATTAAAAAATTAGTAAAAATGCGAATTATTGAAGACCGCGCAGGGATTTTGAAAATACCACTTGTGCGGATCCCGAATCCACACAAGTAGTGTAATTTAAAAAAAAAAAAAAAACTTGTGCGTATATAAGAAGACACGCAAACGTAATTAAAAAAACGGAAATTTCACACGGTAACCCTGAGATTTACTGTTATTCATAAGATGTACTAAAGTTTGTCGTATTTCACACGGTACCCTTAAGATTTATATTAAATTCACGTAATAACCCTAAATGTTATGTACGAAATTTATTATATGTCCAAAAAAGTCAATTTTAATTTTAAATATTAGACTTGTGAAAAACGATTTCAAAAAATAGAAAAACTCTTAAGTTTCTACAGTATAATTTTAAATTCCTTATTTGAGTTATTTTTTAAAATACAAATTTATTGATCATAATAATATAACATCTTTATTTAACTTAGAATGATCAAATAATATAAATTTACATTGAAAATTTTGATGATACAAGTAGTTAAAATTCAAAATTCCTATTGTTTTAGTTAAGGAAAGTTTTGTATAAATAACTTTTAATGTAAATATTTTAGAATTTTGATATTTTACTTTATTTCCTTTATGAGGTAAATTCATTTTGGTAATGTGAATAATTTAAACTTTTTAGTGGTCAACGTGATCAATGAAAATTCAAGAAAACATGTAATGCATTTATTTAATTGAATAATACTCCCTCCGTTTCAAAATACTTGGCTCTTTGGACACTTTATGTTGTTTCAAAAAACTTGTCCATTTCATATATTTTTCCATTTTTTCCCAAATTTGCCCCTCATGATAACCTATAATGTAATGATATTACCTATTTCCATGCTAGCCATGCTTTTTAGTTAAGAGTGATGTTGTTATTATTGTATAGGGGTAGTTTAGGCATACATGAATAATCCTTAATATGTGTGAAATGTCTAAAGAGTCAAGTATTTTGAAACGGAGGGAGTATAAATTTAAAAGGTTGTTTATAAATATTAGTTTAAAAGGTTATAAGATTTTTGTAATATAGCTTTATCTATTACCTTAAGATTATATAATATAATATAATTAAATAAATACATTTAATTTTATCAATTATTTTTATATTTTAAACTTATTTATTAATCTATTAAAATTAACAGGCAATATAATTCATCTATTTGAATTGATAACTATTTTAAAGTTTTCATCAATGACCAATTGACCATTGAAAATTTTAATTATTTATATTAAAAAAAATTTCTTTTCTCATAAAAGAAATAATGTAAAATATCAAAATTTGAAATTTATTTACAATCAAAATTATTTATGCAAAAAACAATTAAGTAATATAATGAAACTTTCAGATTTTAAACTACTTATATTTTCAATTTAAAATAAACTATCTGAATATTTTTTGTTAATTACTTTATAGCATAATAATATGAATAGGAAAATAAATTTATTTTATTATAATATTTTATATTAATATCGGAAAAATTTATACTTGAAGAATCGTCAAACCCTTTTTAATTTCACAAATTTTAAGATTGATACAAATTTTAACCTTTTGGGCATGTGACAAATTTTGTATATATTTTAGGGTTATTGCACGAATTTCCTATAAATCTCAAGGTTACCGCATGAAATATGTCAAACTTTAGTACATTTCTTGAATAATGTTAAACCTCGGGGTTACCACATGAAATTTCCGTTAAAAAAAAATAAAAATACAGATCCGCACAAGAGTTGGATTTCAGAAATCGAAATTTCGACCTAGGTTATATACCCATTGTCGTCCTTGCGGCCCACAACAAAAGCGATTTTCGAATTCGAAATTTGTGTACCAATTTTTCCTTTCCCAAGCCAAAATTTGATTTTTTCACGCCCCATATGGATTCCAACAAGCTAGATTTCTCGACGGCTTTGGGTTCCGCTCAAGAACCGAGCGATTTGTCGGTGCCGACCGAGCAATCGATGGGGGACGACGACGGCTGCGGAGCATTCGACGACAGAGTAGAGGACGGAGGCCGAGCAGTCGGTGGTTGGGCGCGACGGGAAGGAGGGGACGGCGGCGGCTGAAGAGGAGGGTCGCGAGGTTGCTCGGGCGTCCAGCGAGTCCGTACGGTCGGAGGAGTTTTCAGCGACTGGGTCGGGCGAGGTGGCATTGGCGGGTGGTCGGGCGGAGGAGCAGGTCCCGGCAAATCCAGAGGCGGCAGTGGCGGGTGGTCGGACGGAGGAGCAGGTCCCGGCGGCTCTGGTGGCAGTTCCGGTGGCGGCTTCTAGGAGGCCGACGGAGCAGGTATTTTCCAAAATATCGTTTTTAATATAATTTAAGGTTTTTAATATATGAAATGAGCATGCTATTTTATTTAAGTAACATATGTTCATTTAACATGCTATTTAATTTATGCAGCGTTTTTAATAGTTCTTAGGTAAATGTAGCATTTTATATAGTTAATTTATCGTTTTTAATATTTTGTATGTTAATTTAGCATGTTATTTAATTAATGTATCGTTTTAATATCTCATATTTTTAATTTAGCATGCTATTTAATTAATGTAGCATTTTTAATAGTCTGTATGTTAGTTTAGCATTTTATTTAGTTCATTTAGCGTTTTTAATATTTCGTATGTTAATTTAGCATTTTATTTAGTTTAGACAAACACTTGATTAGGAAAATGACTTTGAATAGACAAGCAATAAAAAATGTTCTAAACTAGTAATAATAGGTAATAAGAAATAAAAAATGTTCTAAACTAGTAATATAAGTAATAAAATTAAAAAAATATAAATTAAAAAATACCGTAATTATAAATTAGGAATCGGGTATTGAGTTTTTATTTGTTCAAGATAATGTTCTAAACAGCGAGTATTATGATTCTGTCGATGGCGGCCGAGCAACGGGTCCCTTCTATTTATGAGCGAGGGGAGGCGCCGAGGATGGCGGAGGAGAGGGCGAGATGTGACACAGCGGGCGAGGATCGTGGACCACCTGAGAGCAGACCTGAGTGGGCGGAGGAGTAGTTTGTTATTTATTTGGATTCGTAGTTTGGCTTTTGGATTCGTAGTTTGTTTATATTTTGGATTCCTAGTTTGTTCTTGACTCGTAGTTTGACTTTTGGATTGTTTGTTTGTTCTTGACTCGTACCTCGTAATTTTGGATTCATATGATTTCGAGCCCAAATTCTCACCATGATAGCCCAAATCTAATTTTCGAATCAAGAAAAAATTTATCAAAATAAAATATCCCACATTAATTTCATTTATAATTTTTTTTAAAACAACTATCTAATGTTTCTTTTTTTCAATAAGAGGGACTTATTTACAAAAAGTTCGATGGGAGCCGAGTAACCAATTGCGCTCCCACACCCTTATTCACGGTAAAACATAACCTTTGTAAAATAAAAGACCGAATATTCGCGCTAGTGGCATGACTCTGAGCAGCCCGTGTGACCCTAGACAAAAAATCAAGAGCATCACTTCCCAATTCTCCAAAAGTGGAAAAAGCGAAGGCAATAAAACCGTATCCATTTTCAGCACATTTGGAAGCATACTTGCTCTTCTTTTTGGCCTCAAATAAAATATGATATTTCTTTCTTAACCCCAAATAAAATATATATTATGCTTCTTTTAAAATAATAATATGATAATTTAAGAGTTGTACATGTGTAATTGTGTATGGTAGTTTAACAAGTTAGTTATTCAATATTATATGAAAATGTGAAATAACATATTAATCTAGTATTACACAATATAAAACATAATCCAAAACATTTAATAAGGACGAGGGTTTAGGGTTTAGCGGCATAAGAAGGGTTCAGTGATGCGCAAATAGGGTCGGAACTAAAATCCTATGTGCGGGTCCAGGATGAGCACATAGGGTCGGAACTAAAACCCTATATGCGGGTCCAGGATGAGCATATGGGTTTAGGGTTGGAACTAAAACCCTATGTGCGGATCCAGGATGATCACATAGGGTATAGGGTACGGTTTAGTGTTGGGACGCTATCAAGGACACTTGCGTACTTGTTAGTGTACCACACAACCGTCCCTTAGTTTTGATATGACAAACTCACTTTGATTCTAATAAAATTGTCCAAGTATTCAGGAACGCCAGTGACAAAAGGACAACAAGTGTGTATGGGCGTCCCCCAGGCTTAGGAACGCTAGCTAATAGGAAGTAAGGACCAGCTAGAGACTACTTGAGCAAGGACGGAGTCCCAAGCAAGTAGGAACGCAAGAAATGAGTCCTTACTCACTAGCCGACAGGATGACATCACTCGACAATGTTTGATCATCCAAGGACACGTGGAGACCGATCCTGTAGCGGAGTCCAACACTACGTGGCGGACGATCCTGTTGCAGAGTCCATCAACACGTGGCGGCCGATCCTGTAGCGGAGTTCATCATACACAGCTGAATACAGGAAGCTTTCTCATCACCGCCCTACTACGTGGAGGAAGATCCTGTAGCCACGTCCACGAAGGGCATGATCGTCCCAGAGAAATGACGCCCTTCCCCAAGTCCTATAAATACCCCAAGGCATTTATTGTGACGTTAACGCTTTCAGAGAATATTCAAAGAGAATCAGAGGAAAGCGACTCACTCAAGAACACGAAGAACTAACTCAAGAACACGAAGAACTAACTCAAGAACTCAAGAACAGTGCTAGAACTTGTGTTAGAACGAGTGAGACTTGTAACCAAATCACAAAACAGTTTGTAATCAGAAAAACCAAAAAGAGAGAGAGAGTTCTGCGAAGTACTGCAGAACGTAGGGATAGAGTCCTTTAGTAGATTGAACCAGCTTTAGTTGTAGGCTTAAAGGAGTTCTTTACAAGTGAACTTAGGGAAAAGCTAAGTATCAGAGTACTGTAAAGACTCGCCAGTACAACTGTAAGAACGTTCAATATAAAGGAAGAACTATTCAAAAATCCTCTAAGGAGGTAGAGGTTTACACTCAAGGACTACTTGGTCTTGAGTGGTTCCTCTATAATTCACTGCGTTCATTACTTACCTGTTTAGTACTTTATTCCGCTGCATTACTCAAGGACGCCCCTACTCCTCGTAGGGACGCCTGACCAAAGGACTCCTTTACCAAAGTAAAGGACGTCCCTCAGTACTAACGATCCAACATTTAGGATTTAGACGTTTTCTTTTGAAAAAATTTAATAAGGATCGATCAATGACTTGTTCTATATCGTACATTCAATTCTCGTACGTTACATATATAACTATAGACTAACTCTTCGAGAAACATATCAAGTATGCTAATCTTTATCTTTATGACTTGGACTCGAGATTAAGTGAGGTTTGAATCTAAAAGATTTGGACTCGGAAAACATATCACGTATAATAGGATGATATATAAACAAATTCTTTCGATATAGATTTAGTATTGTAAATCATGAAATTCGTGAATGCACATGGTTGAACATTACGATGATTCGATCTAACATATGTGTGGATCATGAAGCCGTACAAGAACGATTCCGCACAAAAGGATGATACATAAACATTAACTTTCGATATAGATATAGTATTGAAAATCATGAATGCACATGGTTAAACAGGAAAAAGATTCGATTTCATATATGTGTGGATCTAGGATCCGCACAAGAACACTTCTGCACAATGAAAAACTCGGCTGCTCTTGTGCGGATCCAAGAGCGAGTCCGCACAACGACGAGCTCAGCTGCTCTTGTGCGGATCCTGGATCCGCACAAGAGCGAGTCCAGTCAACGACGAGCTCATTACGTCTGCTCTTGTCCGGATCCGAGATCCGCACAAGGTGTAGAACCCTAGCCTTGTGCGGCATAAGGATCCGCACAAGAGGGGCAGTTTCGGGGCTCACCATGTTTTCTGGGCGGTATTGGGTGGTCAACTTGTGCGGATCTAGGATCCGCACAAATGGGCCGGTTTTTTTCCGAACTGCTCATCCATACATGTGCGGCGTGTCCATCCGCACATGGTTCACGTTAAACTGGGTTTAACATGGGTGGATCCGCGATCCCACAAATTGATGTGCGAACATTAAAAAATGGTGTGCGCAACATAACGTCCTTGGAAGCTTTGTTAAGTTTGACAAAATATTCAAGTTGGTACGACTTGGTTAAGAGAGTATAGATTGCGGTTTTCCTATACATTTCTGTTTATATTAATTATTTTTGCAACTTTTATTTGTAGAAGTTATTGGGTTGGCCAATTGCTTACTTGATATTTTTTGTCCGAGCGGGCCTACCATAATGGGCTAAAGCCTTGTCAATCCACTATTTATTTCCCCCGCGACGGACGGACACCTACTAATTTTAGCTTTAGGAACACGGCAGTGCATTAAAACCTAAAAGGTCGAAGCTACTCAAATTTGACCGTGAACAAATCAATCCAAAACCTCAAAGGTACTAAAGTGGTACGAAGGTATGAGGTATCAAGTTGAGTAATGAAAATCTCATATCTTGTTTATTTTTTTTCGGCCAAGATCTCATACCTTGTTTATATGTTATTTAGGTTTCATACTCATATCTCATATCTCATATCAGATATATATGGATTTTTGATACCTTATTATCCCATAGGTATGGGTCGGAACAAAGAAAAACAAGTAAACCGTCTCCAAAAATATGTGAGTATTTATTCGGTACAGTCCTACTCCACGTCATACTTGTGTTCATTCTAAAACCCAAATTTATACCAAACGTCCTCTAACATAATAACTATACATCTTTGACTCTTGAAAACCGGCCAGAAAAAAAGTTTATCTCGAGCACTACTAACAAGAATATTGTGAAACTCAACAATCGGAATTTCAAACAAACACAAAACACGTACACACCTTACAAGTGTACTCTACAACCTTTTTCTTTTTCTTTTTCAATTTCTAGAAGAAGAATATAAGGCCAAATCAAATGTATATATTCTTCTGTGAATGTCACTAACTAACCTCCCTAATATTCATGGCCTGCACGGACGGACAGGCAAGAGCCAAGAGGGTAACACTGCACAAGTAGTAAGTGCACAAGTGGTGAATTGTGAACTGAATGCATGCTTGTTGTAGACTTGTAGTGATTGAATCTTATCTAATTAATAGCGGCCAATCTGAACTGTTTTTGGTTTACTATAAAGGGTAACGTATATAGATATGTATATATAAAAGGTTCCACTTGGGTCAAGTTAGTAGAGCAGAGCATTGAATTTGTAGTTAGAATATGTGCCCTGGTTCTGCTAATTATAATATACAATCCTGCAAGAATGGGCGGTGAAATTCAATTATTCGGCTTCGATCTTGTTATATCCATGGTCACATTTCTCACTGGACCAGCAATTCCGAGGCCCCTGAATGTATAAGTTTTTTATTCCGTTGCATTTAATAAAAAGGTTACGTTCTAAATTAAGTTGGCTGAGTGCACAGAATAATGCAAACGGACCCTTAATTAGCCGTAGAAAAATATCCAAAGGGAACCTGAAACTTGCAAGTTTGTTTGGCACTATCTTTGGATTGGACTGAAATTGAGAGAAGAAAAGAGTGTAGCATATTTGATCTCCAATCCAATGTTGTGGATGTGTGATAATCTTTGATGTATGGTGAGGAAAGCTGCGTCTTATTAACATAGGAGATATGATTCTGATGTTGTTGATTGGTGATTGGTGATTGATGGCCGAATATGTGATCATCTTGTAAAGAAGGTAATTGCGTAATTTCAAACAAGAAAATACATCAACGTCTTTGGTTTCCCATCAAACACCAACGGTTTTTGAAATTGACACAGCACAAGGAATTTTATCACTTCTTTGCTTTTCAAGATTTTCTTCTGCTCTTTTTATCTTTAGGCTACTTTAGTTTTCTTTTTCGTTGTGGGTAATTGTATGTTGAGTGTAAATCAAGATGTGCGGTGTAAAAATTATGTATAACTAGTACAAACCCCGTACCATCTACGGGTAATGTAAATATAAAACCGAATTAATCGATTTGAGATCGAATTATGATACGAATACGCTTTTAACTCGGAAACTTATAATCCAAACCCGATAGACCAAAATCCAAACCTATTGACCTATATATGTACTTTTATTCATACAATTTTAATTCTAAAATAAAATAGGTATATTCAAATTTTCAGATTTATATTATTAATGAATATACTATTAACACATGTGAAATTTTTTCAATTCCTCAAGATTAATAATGACAAAAATGTATACTATTTATTAAGGAAATTTTGTAAAGATATAAAAGAAAATCACTGTTTTTTTTGACAGCCAAAACACGTATATATTAAGAAGAAGCAGAGTCAAGATCCAATACATCATAAAACTCTAGTGAAAAAGAAAAGTTACAAGAAAAGAAAACAGGATCAACGGGCTTCCATCTGCTAAGCCAATGGGCCGCACTGTTAGCTTGCCTCCGCACATAACGCCACTCACAATTATCAAATTCCAAGCTCCGCTCCAGCGTAAGAGCAAGGGCAGACCCAAACGCAGTAGCCGGAACCTTAGCCTCCCTCGCCCTATGCACCACCGACAGAGCATTGGACTCCACAATGACTTTTCTCAAACGCAACTCCACCCCAATATCAACGCCCCACCTAGCAGCTTCCGCCTCTGCCTCCACTACACTTGAGCCATTTTGAATCCTCCTAGCACCAACAAACACCACACCTCCCTCCTCATCACGACCAATGACTCCTATACCGCATTCCTTATCCTTCACCGCTGCATCAACGTTGATTTTCACCCAGCCTGCAGGAGGACGCTCCCACCAAACCACCTGAGGCTGAATTGCTGCTCTTTGATCATCCTTAGCAGCAGACAGCCTGAACTCTTCAATAATAGAAATGCACTCATCAACCAAATACTGAGCCTCCACCAACTCCCCAGAGAACACAAAGTCGTTTCTTGCCCGTCACAAATTCCAATAGAGATACGCCCACAAACTCTTATCTTCCGGGGAGAGTTGAGCAATCCGACTGTACCAATCAAAGAAAGAGGCTGATGATCGTCCCGTCTCAAGCAAATTCGGGAAGAAAGACCAAACTTTCCTAGGAAGAATACAATCACGAAGGGCGTGGAAAATAGTCTCATCTCGTCCACACTTACTACACCAAGGCTCGACCCTAACCTTACGCCAGCACAAGTTGCTAAGGCATGGCAAGATCTCACTACACGCCCTACAAACAAACGATCGAACCTGAGGAGCCACCTCAAGCTTCCAAATACTCTTCCACACCGAGGCCACCCTGAAACTGTCTGCTTGCTCCCCTATCTCAGCCCTCAACTTCTTATTTCGCATCAACATATGGCACGCTGACTTCACCGAACCCATCCTCCGAGTAGTACCGCTCAAGTCGATCTTGGACACAAGGGTCGACCAAGTATAAACCCAACACCAAATCAGCATCCAACGGAACCATGAGAGCACAAACCACATCCTCCTTCCACCGCCTATTATCCCAATCAATCAGATCAGCCACTCTTAAATCACTCCCACCCCCCGTAAAATTCCCAAGCAATTTGAAAGACGAAGGCAGAGGAACCCACCGATCACCCCACACCTTAATGCTTTCCCCATTCCCTACCTGCCAAAAGCTTCCCTCCACAATAACAGACCGAGCATTAAAAATACTTCTCCAACAATAGCTCGGGTTATAGCCTAACCTGGCCTCCAAAAAGGTTGATCGAGGGAAGTACCTGGCCTTATAAATCTTGGAAATCAGCAAGTTTGGATCCATAATTAGCCGCCAACATTGCCGGGCAAGCATCGCAAAGTTAAAATCTGTCATATCCCGGAACCCTAAACCACCCTGACACTTTGGCCTACATATCCTGCTCCAGCTCATCCAATGAATCTTCCTCGATCTCTCATCACTACCCCACAAGAATTTGCACATCATCCGCTCAATATCATCACACAAACTCTTCGGGAGTAGGAAACAAGACATCATATATGAAGGAAGAGATTGAATAACAGACTTCAAGAGGACTTCTTTCCCAGCCCGGGATAACGTTCTAGCTTTCCACCCCTTGACCTTCTTCCAAACTTTCTCCACTAGATGCGAGAAGATGACTTTCTTGGACCACCCAACCATCGTCGGTAATCCAAGATACTTCTCATGCTTCTCCACCTCCGGGACATTCAGAATATCCTGCAAAGCCTCACGAAGATCATCCCTCACATTTCCGCTGAAAGACAATTCTGACTTACTCAGGCTTACTTGTTGACCCGGACCTGCTCCGTAACGTTGGAGGATTTGACAATTTCCGTCGCTTGTTGACAAGAAGCTTGAGTAAAAAGAATACTGTCGTCAGCTAAGAAAAGGTGAGAAACAACCGGCGCCGTTCGAGCCACCCGAATACCCTTCAAGCATCCCTTTCTCTCACTATTCCGGATTAAAGTAGAGAAACTCTCAGCCACCAACAGAAACAAATAGGGGGACAGCGGGTCTCCCTGCCTCAACCCTCTCTCCGGCACAATCTCCTCCGTCGGGCTGCCATCAATAAGCACCGAAAACGTGACACTCGACACACACCTCAGGATCAGCGAAATCCACCTTTCAGCGAATCCCATCCCCCTCCTACACCCCTCCAAAAAATGCCACTCCACCCTATCATACACCTTAGCCATGTCGAGCTTCAGCGCCATATAGCCCTTCCTCCCCTTCTTCTTGTGCTTCATATAGTGAAAGAGCTCAAAAGCCGGCAAAACATTGTCAGTAATGAGCCTACTCAGGACGAAAGCACTTTGCGACTCCGACACCACCTTCCCAAGGACATCCTTTAACCTGTTCGCCAACACCTTCGAGACAATCTTGTAGAGCACATTGCAAAAACTAATTGGACGAAGATCTTTCATGCGGAAAGGGTTAGAAACTTTAGGAATCAGGGATATAAACGTATGGTTAAATGAATGTGGGAAAGGGGCACCCTCGAGCACACCGAGGACAAAAGAGATGATCTCGTGCCCGACAATATTCCAGTGCTGCTGAAAGAACAGTGTTGGCATACCATCGGGCCCGGGAGATTTAGTAGGGTGCATAGAGAAAAGTGCGTTACGAACCTCATCACTAGTGAATGGGTGCAAGAGCATCAGGTTGTCCGTGTCCGTCAGAATAGGCGAGATTCCTTGAGGAGCCGAATTAGTGTGTGTACGTGGGTCGGTACTAAAGAGAGATCTGAAATAGTCGCAGGCCACTTTTGCTTTTCCAGCCCTGCTTCGCCACTCAAAACCCCCTTCATCAACCGACCGCTTAACTTGATTCCTCTTTCTCCTGCCGCTAGCTTTCTTACGAAAGTAGCTTGAATTTTGATCACCCCACCGAAGCTCGTTAGCATTAGCCCTTTGGTACCACAACAATTCTTCCTTGGCTAAGAGATCACGCTCGTTATTCTCCAACTCCTACGATGTCGCACCCAATCCCCTCTCATCCCAGCTTTCTACATGCGCCTAAGCTCCTCCCGAACCTCTTTGAGCCTCGCCGAAATGTTGCCAAACTCAGCCCTATCCCACACTTTCAACTCCGACGCACACTTGTTCAATTTTTCCATAACCCCTGCCGTCCTCATGTTCGGATTCAGCCAGCAATTCCACAACACCTCCTCATAGCTATCATGCTTGGTCCACATGGCTTCGAACCTGAATGGTCTCGGACCCTTACCCGACTCTTCCCTATCACCACACTTGAAAAAGTCCACCACCACAGGAACGTGGTCCGAACCACATCGATCCAAATGTCGCGAGCTACAAATAGGATAAAGCTCGAACCACTTCTTATTTACTAAACACCAGTCCAGCCGCTCCTGTATAAAATCTTCCCCCTCCCGACCATTATCCCAAGTAAACGAACTACCTTCAAAACTCAACTCCTGGAAGCCACACACATCAATTACACTACTGAACTCCATCATCTCGTTCCAATCTGGCTCCCGACCCCCATTCTTTTTCTCCCGCCTTAAAATCTGGTTAATGTCGCCCACCCAAATCCATGCATCATGATCATCCTCGGCAAGCCTCCCGAGTAGAGACAACGAGAAATGTTTTTCCTCCTTACGTGGCCATCCATAAAACCCTGTCATCCTCCAGCTCTCCACCCATTTCATATCCACATCAATATGATGCCTAGTATACGTCCGGAATTTAACCATTATTTCTTCTTCCCATAACAACCATAAATCACCAGACTTACCGACACAATCCACCATAAAACAGCTAGCCATACCAAGCTTTAAACGAACCTCTTCCATTTGCTTACGGTCACAACGCGTTTCCATAAGGAACACCACCTTCGGGGCCACACGTCTCACTAAACTAGTGAGTCTAGCAACTGCACGGGCTGTCCCCAATCCCCGGCAGTTGTAGCTTAGTATACTCATTGATCCCGGCAAGAGAGACTTCCCGTCTCTCCCGCCGATATAATAATTTTTTTGTTAGTAACACCCCCCTCGTCAATCTGCATGGGCTCCCCTACTTTCCTCTTTCGTGCAGCATCTCCTCCCGAGGACTTCAGTTTGCCCTGCTCCCTCGCCCTACGTTTCCAACCCTTCCTTTTTGTTGCACTTGAAGCCTCACTTTTACTAGACTCACTTCCCTGCCTTGATAGACTTCTTCCGTCTCTCCCCTCACTCTCCTTGCTCAGTCTATCGCCCCTCCTTTCAACCGGGTGCACTGGCAACACCTCCCTTCCCTCCTGTACAGGAACAACCACCCCCGCCTTCTCATTGGCTTTCCCACCACTAGCTAACGGAACCACCAGAGTAGTTGATACTCCAGCCGTCTCCCTATCCTTAATGGTTAGCCTCCCAACCTGCAACTCAACTTCCCTGGCATCCCCCCCCCCCTAAACAGCTTCCTTCATCCTCTTTCTCCTCCACATTCTCAACCAACAACTCGAGTAGCGATTTCCTAGCACCCTTATCCCCCTTCTTCTCGTTCTCCTGTCATAACCTGCCTTGCCAGATAGCCTTCTCCTTCTCCCGCTCAGCTATTTCACGTGGATGAAGTGATTTTAAAGGAGTAGCCCTCACCCAATCCCCATATTCACCATGCAGCTCTTTCGCATCCTCATCTTCACATTCTCCTTCCACATGCCCTAACTTCCCACATGCATAGCAAAAGTTAGGCAATCTCTCATATTTTACCTCTAACCACATCCTCTTGCCATGCAGCTTCATCATCAAACCTCTACGCAAAGGCTCGTTAACATCAACACTCACTCGCATCCTAATAAACTTATAGCAGATCAGCAAGTGCTCTTCATCAAGATCCTCCACACCACCAAACACCCTCCCTATAGCCTCTGCAGTCTCCAAGTTCATCGCCCCTAGGGGCACATCGTAAACCCTAATCCAGAACGCCACCTTATGAATCACCATAAGAGACGGTTGCTCATTCCCTGTCACTTTCAACATCAGAATCGCCTTGTCAAAAGTCAACGGACCACCAACAAGCACCCGCTTCAAATCTTCCTTGTTCGCAAACCTAAAGAGGAAAAGGTTGTTACATAACTTTCGAAAAGCAAACCCCTTCTACAATCTCCATGCACCCTTCATTGTGTTGTTTAAAGCGTAAGCGTTAAAGGGTCTGTTGGTCAAGAGAGAGCCAACCAATATCAGCGAATCCTCATCCCCTTCACCTCTCTTTTGGTCCGCAACGCCTTCGATCTCTGCACATTCCGCCTCAGTAAGGTGTAGTTCCTTCCTTGCCCTAGACATTCCCGATCTTCCATAACTGACCCACACACACACACACGAAATCAGTGAAACCCGCACGTGACGGCGGGACTGCCCTAGCTCTCACGACCGGACGCCGGAGAGAAGTCAGAAACGCACGGAGAAGCTGTCAAACGATCAGTCACCGGTGCGCCCTAAAGTGCCCTAGGGTTTTTTCTTCACGATTCTTTTCAACTATTAACGTGGAGGTAAAAGAAATTCACTTGAATTTCTTTATTCTTGAAAGGATATAATTGAGTAAGATATTAAGTATATATAAGGAAATTGGTTAAGATATGGAGAAGATATATAAGTTACTTTTTGAAAATCAATGTAAAAAATAAAATCATTATTTTATTCAGGATTGATGACGTGGCGCAAATTTTAACAAAGACTTGGGTTCTGCTTTATACTATATTATAGTAGATATTTGATGTATTATTGGCAGTTACCTATGCTCTTCTCTACCCCCGTAAATTAAAAAAGCAATCTAAAGTGTCAAAAGTACCTTTCCAATTTTAAGTAATGCACATTTAAACTTTTATGATGCATCGTTACTATATCTGTCAAAACATAAACCCACCCACTGACCAGACCTGACTTACTCAAAGTTTTATGGGTAAAAACTCAGCCAGAAATTTGTGGGTCAAAATTCGACCCGCTCGATCGACCACTTGTTGGGTCTATCCCAAACTCTATTTTACAAAATAATATGTCATTTCATTGAATATTCATATATTATTAAATATATAATTGATATTTTTTATAATAATATTAATTAATTTAAATATTATCAAAAAGATTCAAAAATTAATACCTTTTGCCTATTGGGTCGACCCTAACCCGCTTCAAACACAAAACAAGCTAACTCGACCAGCACGAAAGTTTTAATGACCCCATACTAAACTCGTGTTAGTCTTGAACTCGACCCACCAGGCCTATTTCACACGTCTAATTATAGCAACGTTGTAACGCCCCGTCTTTCTGACAAGGCGTTACTCGGTCGTAGACCTCACGAGGCACTACCAAGCTAGTTTGACAACTGAACAACTGGATCTTGCAACGCGGGCACGGCGAGAAAACAAGAAAACATCCAACTCGTACAAGAAAAGAAATAAAGTTTATCGTTTTACAACCCAACACGTTATGAACTTAACCCCAAGAACAAACCAAAACAACTTCTAACAACAACTCGGCTAACAACAATTCCGAACCCAACAACCTCTCCAATTCATACTCTCTTAACAACACCAGAAACAAACAGTAACAACTAGCTAATGAACAACCTCAAAATCCAACTATTGTGACACGCTACTGCACTGCACCGCCACTTCGCCGAGGCTCAACCACAACCTTCTCACCTGAACTGAGAAAAAAAAATAGTGTCCCCGAAGGGTCAGCTACTACCCTAACAAGCTAGACTAAGCACAGTAATCACAGGACGTTTTAAAAACAATTTTGCTTCTAAGGTCAGCAAACAAAAGTCCACAATCACACGCATAACTCTAATTCCAGTCCTAGGTTCAGTCAGTCACACACATACAATTCAATAGCATAATCACAATTACAAGTCCTTTCACGCACACATTCACAGAGTCACATATTCACACATGCGGACCATACTTCCATATACCTTCATTGATCCACACACTTGCATACCTACACCATCCTGCTTTCACAAATCCGACCATCTCCACACAACGACATACACTTCTTCACATACACGCCCATACTCACACAAACATATACCTCCACTCACTGTCCTAGTGAGGGCGGAACTTACAACTTTCGTTGCGCTCCTAACCGGCAATGCAACCCTTCTCCACCATTGCACCCCGATTGGACATACAACCCTTTTCCACCATTGCACGTCCCCAGTCGATGCAACCCTTCATCTCCATTGCACCCGGGATTTCCTTTACATATTAATCTTAGCTTCCCTGAAGCCTCAGTCACACTGAAGTACACTCAACCACGTTTTCAACCATGAAACATAGAGAAACAATGTTGCACACAATATCACACCATAGCAGAAATCATTTATAAAAATAATCGATCGGGACTAGTTTCCAAAACCAATCCTACAATCACAACACACAGCCTAACAAGCTAGAATAGAACTGAGCAAGTCGAAAATCGACTTACCTGAAAGACGAACGGATTTTCTCTATGAACAGGGAATGACAACGACCCAGCAAAATCCAATTCCCGACTCGAACTAATTAAGCATCTCGACCCCAACCGAGCAACCCATAGACTATCACTGAATCTCCCTAATTCCGAGTATCCAAGGAGGTCCCACCCATTTCACACTAGAACACTACCTATGCCACCACACTTCTCTAATCACACGTCCCACACCAAACAAATTAGGAGAACCCTCCCTCAATTGATCACTTTGGGTGGAAGGCCCCACTATACCTCTTCCTTCTCTGCAACTCCACACCACCCACAATCTTAATTAATTCCCTAATTTTCTTTCATTCCATCTTTTTCTTCGTTACTTTCTGATTTTCTTCTTTGACTTTTCTTTCCTTTTCTTTTCCACTCTTCTTCTACCTCTGTTTCTTTCTTCCCTAAACTCAGTGTAAAAATCAATCAAAAGCTCCCTTAATAACCCCTCCTCCACAGTGTCAAACGTACATTTGAACAAAGTTTCCTCTTTCCATCACCTACACCATTCTTGCCATATCTGAGACTTCTCCGGATTCCCGACGACAAGCCGACCCGACCACCGCTCTCCCTATCTCACCTACCCGATCCAATCCCAGATCTGCGACTTCTCGGCCTCTATTCGCCGGTGATGCTTGACGGCAACCCAACACCGCCGGAGACTCTACTCGTGCTCGCTCCGACCCGCTTCCAACCGCATGAACCACCACCAAGACTCCTCTGCTCCCGATCTGAATTCCACACCGGCGACCAGACTCAACCTCGCTCGACCCACCGGCCTCCTCGGCCGCCCTACCGTCGCGCACTTCTTCAACCCGACGAGGAGAACCAACCCAGTCCGTCCGACCCCGACCTTCCCGATCTCGACCGCCAAACTCACAGGGTCGCTCCGACCCATCCCGATTTGCCCTCGATAAACTCCCGACTCCGACTCACACCCACTCGACTTGGCCAGAACCCGCCTTCGCCCGAGACCCGACCGGAACAAAACAGAACAACCAACTTGAACGGGCTTACCGACGACCACCGAAACGAAAGAAGACAGTTCAAACTCCGGCGGGGCTCCTTTGCGGCTCCGGATGAAGATGACGATCGATCCCCCAAGAAAGCTGCTCCTATTTGATAATTTCCCAAAAACTTACATTTGAAGCAAACCAAGTCGGCAAACAAAGTCGGCATCAAATTCCATTCTCAATCCCAAATTCCTCTTTATTGCAAATCTTGCCCATAAACTACAATTAATTAATTTCACCTTCAAATACTTTCCCAATTATCTGAGTAACAGCATTCGGAGTCATTTACGGGTCCAGAAACGAAACCAAATTGAACCAAATATTACAAACGTCATTTAACTATGCACTTTTAAGACGCTACAAGACACTTTTGTTTGTTGCATATTCGCCCTAAACATTTGTTCTGTACGAGATTCAAAGTCATTATATTAAATATGATTATTTACTTAAAATCTTATTTTAGTAATCATAAAAATGACATATTTGGCCCACTAGCTAGTCAACTGATGCAATATTTGTCATCGTCAGAGATGTCAAACGCTTTAGGATGATTTGATTTGAGTAATATGTTATGTTGGATCGTAAGTCTGTTAGAATGGGCGTCCTTAACTGGGTTAAGAGCATCCTTAAATGCAGCGGAATAAACGACTTAGACAGGAAGGCGGATAAGATAATGGACACGAGTATTTATAGAGGAACCCCACTAAGATCAACTAGTCTTTTGGGTAAACCTCTACCTCCGTTGGAGGATTTTCGAATAGCCGTCCTTATTTTATTCAGAGAGAGTCCTTACAACTTAGGCGAGCAGTTACAATTCTCTGAGCTAAGCGTGCGTCCTTAGTCTCACCAGTAACACTCCTTTGAGCCTAACAAGTAACCTAACTCTCTTAGCTATAAGACAGCTAAACACTCACGTCTCTCACTATACGTCGTGAGAGACAAACTAACTTCTTAACACTTTTGTGATTTGATTTGGATTTGATGTGGTTGGACTTTCTTTCTCTTGCTTCAAACTCACTTGATCTTCTTGATCTTCGTTCATGAACTTGAATGCTTCGTGAGTGAGCTCAAGAGAAAGTCTTCAAAGTCCACACCGCTATGCATAACCCTTGAGGGGTATTTATAGCGGTAGTGGGTCTTGTCCTGTAGCGTCCTCTGAAGCTTCTGCAGGATCCGTCGTCTTCCTTCAACGGTGCGATTTGCATCTTGAGGAAGTCAACTCCGTTGACGATTGGAAACCGCCGCGTGGTTAGGAGACCATCTTCTGGAAAGCGACATCTTTGGAATTGTTCACACGTGCCCAAACATAGGAAGCTTCCTTCTAAGGACTACGGCCGATTATGATGTAATCATGTTAGGGCGGCTTTGGTTTGAATTTGAACTTCGTCCGTATTTTGGCGCGCGTCCCTACTCGATGAGGACGCCGTCCTACATTCGCAGGGAGTTCACTCTTTCGTTCAGCTTTGGACGTTCGTCCCTATAGCATAAGGACTCTCGTTCACTTGTTGTCCTTTTCACTCATGTGCGTCATCTAGAATTACCTGAGATCAATACTTGGACAACTTCTCAAATACTATTGAGTTTGTCATTATCAAAACTAGGGACGATCATTATTGGTTTAGATATTAATGACTGGCGTCCTTAATATCGTCCCAACAATTTCCCCCTTTTTGATGATGACAAACTCTTTAATCAAAGCGCACAAAAAATAAAGCTTTTAGCATGAAGATTCTCAATCTGACGTCCTTTGACAAGGGTTAGCATGCAAGTCATTTTTCAAGTGCCTCATAACTCAACTTTAACTAGCGTTCTTTGGACTTGACTGAAATTCCCCCTAAACACATGCTTTTTATGATAACTTAAAAACGAACGCATCTCTGCAAAACTATACTTCCCCCTTTTGGCATCATCGAAAAGGAGAACAAGTGATAAAGCATGTAAGCACAAAGTCATAATTAAGGAAAGAACGCTTAGACAAGATGATATGCATAGTATTGAACGTCATCCATAAAAGTATAGCAGAGAGATAGTGCTAGGAATTACAGACATTCATCACATGAAACCAGTGTTCAAACAACCAATGAGTTCAAAAGGTCTTAACACAATGCACAAAAAGAGATGAAATTTCAGGAGAGAGGACGGGATATGTGATCAATGAGGACGCTTGCCAAGAGCCTTCAGGGTCTGAGCATGGAGATCATTGGACTGTGCCAAAAGTTCATTGTTGCATTCTAACAGATCGGTGTGCTGATGAAGAGTCTCATGAACTTGCTGAATGAGATCGATCATCATACACTGGTTTTCGATCATCATGCCCAACAGTGACTTTTGTGAGCACTTCTCAGCTTCAGCATGAACATTCTCAGGCACTTCTTCATTGGCGTCCTCAGCATCAACAGGCGTCCCTACGACTTGCAAATTTTCTTGGCCCTCAACAACAACAGCAGCTTCTTGAGCAGCCTTCATCTCAGCCTCTTTTCTTTCTCTGGTGAGTTGCTTCCTAACAGAGGGAAGCTCCTCACCATATCTCATTTTTCCCACTGGAGGCGATGTGATCTGCTTCACGTCCCAATGGATACCAAAAGAGCGTTCTTCTTTGGGGGCGTGGAGGCCTTGCTGCTCAAGGATCTTCTTGACAAGGTCAGGGTAGAGGAGGGAGTGACGACCACCTGTGCACTTCCCCATGTACTCAAACACGTCTCCCGCAAATCTGATTGGCGTTCGGTTCAAGAAGGCGTCCAAGATGATCCTGTCAGTGATCTGCACTATGGACTTCTTCTCGTGCCTTGTTATGAACGGCTCCTCTTCTGCCCTATAAGTGATGGTGCCGTGCCAAGATTGGTGCATTTCATATAGGAATAATTGTGACCTTGGAATATATATATATATGTATATATATATATATAAATTGCAAGTTATGTTCAAGGCAATCCCACATTTCTCTCTTCTCCCTCCTCACTCAAACAGTCAAACACATTCATATCCTAAAAGTAGAGATCTTTGGTTGCTTATTGTCGCGGAAACAAGCCCATTGGTGGCTAGAGTTTATCAAAGGAAGGACGGAAAAAATGTTCCTCAACAGCCTACAACCCCGCGACCGTGGATCTTCACTTTCTTGCCTAATCGTGCCCGTGCTCATTCAGGTTGAACCTGTGACATCATTAGGTGCACCCTTGCTTGTGCCTTGCCTTGTTCTTGCCTCGATTCTCGTGCCACATTGTTACTTTGCCTTAACATTGTTTTCGAGCCCTTTGATAATTTCGACATCGTTATTATCACCAATTTTTTGGATGAACAAATTGATAACAAAAATGTTTATTTAAAGACTGATAATTGGTAATTCATTTAAGAGGTTCGAGACGAATTTTGGGTTTTGGCTTAAATGAAACAAGAGATCTTAATTCATTTCATTTAATAACATATCAAACCTGACTTTAGTTTAAGTCTACCGTTCTTGAATTATCGTCTGTGTTATTCCTCGATGTACATGTCATGAACCACCTTAAGGCATGCGAATGGCTCTCCTTTCTTACTCGATATTATGCAATTGATTTCTGTTATCTTTTTAAATGTTGGGAGCAACCTTGTTTGCTAATAATTGGATTAGAATTATTATACTTAGATATAATGACCATTGTTATTATTATCATATGCTTTAGTTCAAGACTAGGGATGTAAGATTCAAGACTCGTTATTTTTAATATAACAATTGTTATGAGGTGGAATAATATATGCTCATGATACTAAGGTCCTATGACTAATACTTTCTCACTAAAAAAGGATAAAACACTTTAGTTAAGTGCTCAAGAGACGCTTGCTTTCTTGTTAATCTGTGACCAAGCTCCAATAAGTTGTCACCTTAAAAGTCCCTAACTAACGTGCACCATTTTATGATCTAATTGGATAAGTACCTATGCAGAATAGTTAATGAACGAGAATGGTTAGTACAACTTGGAAAACCATTTTAACTCCCGGCTTTAAAAGATTCTATTTTCCACTTTAGACGTGCACATCACATATGCTATGAGGTAGTCATAGATCTTATTAGTCGACGGAGGCTTTCTAACTATTGCTTGAATTAATTAAGTTCCCAAGAAATCGTTAAATACACTTCTTTTCTTAGGTGTTATCTTTAAATAACATCCAATTTCCGAAGAAGTTTTGTGTTTCTTTGTCACCTTCATCTATTGAGCCAAATATTTAGTCTCTCCCTCAGAATGTTGTTTTTGTAAGGTCCAAGGCCCTAGAAGCACTATCCCATGCCAGCCCGAAAGACTTCCCAGGAGGTCACCCCATCTTGGGACTACTCTCTCCTTAGCACGCTTAACTTCATAGTTCTTTTGACCTCTTGAACCCTGAAAAGGAAGAGCACTTGTTGCTATGGGAAGCACCTTTATCCCTTATAAATTCTCGGGGTGTTACAATCTCCCCCACTTAAGCACTTGACGACCTTGTCAAGGCCCAAGGACCGCCCCCTGGGTCGAGTGACTACCCTCCGAACCAAGCCAACTTGTCACCAAGAGTCGGCTCTGGTACCATTTGTAAGGCCCGAGGCCCTAGAAGCACTATCCCATGGCAACCCGAAAGACTTCCCAGGAGGTCACCCATCTTGGGACTACTCTCACCTTAACATGCTTAACTTCATAGTTCTTTTGAGCTCTCGAACCATGAAAAGGAAGAGCTCTTGTTGGCATATGGGGAGCACCTCAATCCCTTATAAATTCTCGGGGGTGTTACAGTTTTGCTCTTCCCATGATGAACCTTCGACTAACGCGCACCTACCAGTTATCATTTGGTTTAGAAATATCGTTGCGTCTAAGCTTTTTAAGTACCAAAGCTTATTTTGTCACTTGTTTAGCCTGGCTTTAAACTAACATCACTTCTTTCTCTCCCAACTTTGTTGGCTGGTATTTTCTTTTATGGAAAATCAGATAGTATGTAGATTGTTGTTTCGAAGGAAGCAAAAAAAGTTAGGATCCGAAGGAAGGGAAGGAAGGGATAAGGTCCTTCTAAACATCTTTTTGTTTTGACCATATTTTTGGGTCCGATATATTTTACATTTTTAACAGTATCTTTTAGGTTCTGATGCAACTCTTTAAGACATTTAATGTAACATCAAGGGAAGTTTTTTTTATCGATTGTAATTTGAATCTCATTAATGAAATAAGGTTGATTATTCTCATATTATCACATTAAGCTATCTTATAAGGCTTATGTGATTTTGGATAGTAAAATCTAGATTCACCGGTGTTAATACCCTTGATTTTAAAAGGGGGTTAAGAGAGAGTTTTATCCGGTTCATGAAGATTTTAGGTAAAACAATTGTAAACATTATGCTTACATAAATGAGAATTTTATACCTCTTAAAAAAAAGATCATTTTACTTTAGGTAATAAACGCTCTAGATAATTCAATAGCTTATGATAGAATGCAAAAATTAAAGTATAAATACCCAAAAATTGTACACATAACTATGTGTTAAAAGAATGGCTTAAAACATATACAAACACTGAGCTTGGTCATTTTGTTCATTTGGACACATCACCTTTGAAACGGACATATGTTAAAAACCCCAACTTCTCAAAGCCTACCGATTAAACACCTCGTCCCTGACTACGGAGTGTTACAATACGCACGTGCTATTACGTCAACATGATTACAAGCCAAAAGGTCACGTAATGCCAGATAAATTCTCCTCATTTAATTAATTGTCACATAAACCCGTCATTATACTATATTGGCGGACAAATTTCTTTATACACATAAGCTTAAAAATAACTGTCTTTTAATGAAAACACACTCGAATCAAGTGTACATCGCATGCGCAATTCCATGTTAGGGACGAGGTGTTTAACAGATTGACTTTGACAAGTTGTGGTGCTCAATAGGTTCGCTTCAAATTTCAGGTGTCCAAATGACAAAAATGGACAAATTTAGATGTATGTTATATGTTTTCAGTCTCAAGAGATCGAATTACATCATTTACATCAGATATATACACAACTTTAAATTTATACATTTACTTATTTAATAAGGGAATGGATCATGTGAGAATGATATCTAAGGAGTGAAGTGGGAATGAACCTCGTCCGCTTGATCGCATTATATCTTATATAAAGGGTTGAGATTATGCGATGGTGTAAATGTTTTTTGGCCGGATGTAAAATGTAAAAAATGATTCCTTTTGATGTAAGGGAATAACTTTCAAATGAATTACTTTTTGAAAACTTGACTCTGCACTTTTTATATATACACAACTTTTTATTAATTTTTTTATAAAAGAAAGACATTAGGCTAGTTCCTATTAGTGATGGAACCGGGCCGGACCAAGGAACCATGACCCAGGCCCGGCTCGGTAAATTATCGGGCTGGTACGGGTTGGGCTCCGGACTGGTCCACATAGACCCGTGCCAGTTTTACTGGGCTTGGAGCGGGTTGCGGACCACCACCGGGCCGGGGCGGGCCGGGCTGGGCTGTGTTGATCATTTTAAACTTTAATTTTTATAATACTATATACTTACATAATATACTATATACTTATAAAAATGAATATACACCATATACTTATATTATATGCTATAATTTTATGGGTTAAACATTATATACTATAATACTATAATACTTTAATTTAATACTACAATATATACTTGCAATAGTTCTATTGTAAAAGTAGTACTTTGGTATAATAATATAATACTAAAGTATACTATATGCTGAAAAAAAAAGAATATGCACCGGGCCGGACTAGACTGGAAAACTCCGGTCCTGGACCGGCCCACATGGCCTGTCCGGGCTTGGCCCGCAGGCTGATCGGGTCATGCTTTTTGGGCCCATGACGTCGGTCTGGACCGGGCCGGCCTACCCTGTTGGCCATCACTAGTTCCTATACAACGAGAAGCTATCCTATAGCATCCAGGATGAGGTTCCTAAGGACCGAATTAGAACAAAGCGTGCAGATCGTCACATGACAGAATGTGTCGCCTTCAATCAACTTTTTATTAATATGAATATCATGCCATGATCCTATTGTGTGTGATTTTTCATTTTTTTTCTTTTGAAAGGGTAAGAATTAGGGGACCACTCCTTACGGGGGGCGCTCTAGAACATCCTTTCGGATGAGAACGAGAAGTTTTGGAAATGTTGAAATGTTAGTGCTTGGAAGACTATGATCCATTTTTTCAATAAGATAGGCCACAGTATCACAACATCTACCTACATGAGAAATCTTAACGGTTTTGAATTTAAGTAATGAGACCATTATATCGGATTTTAACATATCTATTTCCCAAGGGCATCTCCCTATATCTCTGACAGCTTGTATGATTTTTAATTTGAATGTGTAATGAACGTGCGAATGTGATGAAAATGACTATGTATTTTCACTTAACTTAGCTTTGCTTTTTCAATTAACATGATTATACATTTTCAATGAATATCAATGTGCATGTTCGGTATCGTATTGTGTGTGATTTTTTTTACATATAAGTTTGTAATTGACAACTAATTGTGTTTTTTCAAATTAAATGATTGTGTATTTTCATTTACAATAAATGTGCATTTACACTTAACATAATTGTACATGTTTATACCTAATTGCGTGTGTTTATTTTTTGTCGAAAAGTTGTGCATGTTTTTTTTTTTTTTGAACTGGTGAGAATTGGGGTAGGCCGAGTACTACTTGGATTACTCTAGAGCACCCGTGAACAGGTGAGAGATATGCTCTGAAAATTCAAATTTGGGGTTTCGTCGCCGATGAGGGTCGAACCAGGGACCTCAAGTTCTCCCCCTTAAGGTCTTACCGCTAGACCAAATGCCCTTTGGCAGTTGAACGTGTTTTTTACTCGTGTGTGCTGTGCGATTTACACACGTATAATTAATGATTGGGGTTAGTTCTTATTCTTTCTATTTAGAGACTAATGTTCAGGGGTACCGCACCCATCTGATATTACAATTTTATATAAATAAGGAAATTCAACTCATAAGGTGTATAATGTCTACATTTTTCTTATGCCGTTCACATAGCTTTAATTTTTTTTGTAGTATAAAATAATGGCATAGACTTTTTGCATACACAATTTTGACTTTTTGCACACGCCATTTAAAGGCGTCGCCTTTTAATGACGTCAGAGTATAATAATACTAAATTTTGATCAGGAAAATTCCGAGTCGGAGGAGGACGCCGTTGACCGGCGTGGCGGAAGCATCGCTTCCATCAACGGTATTTTGGTCTTTCTATGTATATAAATTTAATAGGATATTAAATATCACAAAACTCCATTAGCACAATTCGTAAGTACTTTACCTTGTGTATACTTGAGATTTAAGGATCAAATCTCATCGTATAATAAAAATAATAATAAGTGCAGTTGACAGGATTTGAACTTGGTACACATTTAAAAGCCCAAGTGAGCAATTGCCAATTGAGCTAATTGAAATTATTGAAGTCTTAAGCCTCTATTAAAAATATATTTTAAATGGGAAGGCGTCAAGGCGAGGAGCCGACGCCGTTGACCGGCGTCCCACGACGCCCCCCTTTTTTTCCGTTTTTGTTTTTCCGCAATTTAATTAATATAATATTCATACGCCTTTAAATAGAGACGCTTTCAAATGACGTTGTGCAAATAGTAAAAAAACGGTGTGCAAAAAGCCGGGGCGTAAATAAATACCACACAGTGATACGTGGCTGAAGGCAGTCCACTGCACTTTGCCTGATTCTGATGTTCGTACTGTGTGTGTACACTGTACAGTGTACGTGTATCGAGGATACGAAACCCGACAAGCCGTTCGGAGCCCCGACTGGCCTTCCTTGTTGCCCTTTTCCGTCGCAAACAATTTGCAATATTCCCGTAACTCCACGACGTTCCTCCTTCTCTAGCCATATTAAATATCTTCCCTCCAAATCTCACATCCCTTTACGCCTTATCTTTTCTTCGTTATCCTAAAGAAATTATTTTTGGTACCTACATGGTCTCGTAAATTACTTTTGGTGTACTATGGGAAAATGTTTTTTCTTTTAGTATCGCACTCCCTCCGTCCCTACAACATTGTTCACTATTCCATTTCGAGCGTCTTTTTTTGTTTGTCCATCTTTAACAACTTTCTATTTATATCACTAATTTCTTCCCTTTTTACCTTCATTCAATCTCTTATATTACTTAATTATCCAACTTTCTCACCAACTTTATCATTTTTTCTCTACAAAAATACAAAACTACCCTTATCTAATCTCATATACTACCCTCATACCCAATGTTTTACGTAAATTGGGGCCCTTGATCAAATGTTTTACGTAATATTTAGAGATACAACTTGGCTTGGTGGTAGGGGTGAGCAAACATATCCGATCCGCCGATCCGATCCGATAAAATCCGGATAATTTGGACAGTTATATCTTTTTTTATTCATAACTTTTCTTATTTTTAATAATATTATTTGAAAAAGAATTATATAACGGATAATTTGGATATCCAAAATATCCGGTCCAAACTGATATTTCTTATCGGATATCCGGCTAATAACGGATCAGATACGGATAGCTAAGTTTGACCAAAAAAATTCGGATATCCGCTATTTCGGATCGGATAATCCGTTTGCTCACCCCTAGTTGGTGGTGTAGACTATAGAGTTTAGAAGTGTTGTAAATGGTCGGTTGTTCGAAACTCCATCTCTTTGTTTTTTTCATTTGTTTTATTTTCTTATTGTGTGGGTCATTGAGCCCTAAAGTTTTTTTTTCACAATTGGGCCTCTAGTATAATAATTGCGGCCTCTTTTTTTATTTTTTTTATTCATTTTTTTAAAAAAAATCTTGCTTAGCTTTTAATTTTAAATGACTCTTAAAGAATTAATTTTTTTACTCTTAAATGACTTTTTAATTTTAGAAATGTTGGCTCTATGCCTATGATGATATGTCATGTGTTCATTGAGCCATTTAATTTTTTTTCCTTTAATTCTCATTATATGTGTAGTTATGTTTTCTTGATTCACAGTATAAGTTATTTATTTTATTCTTTTCTAACAATGGATGAAGAAGAAAAATCGGTTCTGAGGTGGATTAGAACAAAAATGGTTGTAGCATGTTTGCATTTGAGAACGAAGATTAAATAATGATAGCTTATTGTTGAAGAAAGAAATGATGGGTTTTCATTTTGTGTTTATTTTCTCTAAGACTTGCAAAGTACAATGAAATGATTATTGTTTGTTTAATTATTAGATTTTGTTTTTGATAAGTGAAACATTTGAGACACAATTTGGTTGTTATTAAAAGTGTATATATACTTGTTCGGTCTTTTGCTATACATTGTTTGTGTGCACCACCATTCTAATATTGTATATCATTACTTTTTAATTTTTAATAGTTTATCTACTCTTAAGATTTAGTTTAGATGATTTCGGGTCAATTCGGATCGAGACATTTCGGATCGTTTTGGATCGGGTCATTTTGGATCGGGTTATTTCGGGTCAGGTTTAGTTCGGGTCAGTTCAGTTCAGGTGCAATTTGGTTCGGGTCAGTTTGGTTCGGGTTAGTTTGGTTCGGGTCAGTTTGTTTTACACTTTATTCAGGTCATTTTGGTTCGAGTCAGTTTCAGATCGGGTCGGGTTCAGATCGTGTCTGGGTCATGTTCGGATGGTTCCAATTTCGTTGTTCGGGTCAAATTTCGGGTTCGGGTCGGGTCAGTTCGGTTCAGGTTTCGGGTTCGGGTCCCTTTCTGCCGGGTATAGTGATAAGCTCGCCTGAGGGGAGGGAATCTTGCGCGAGAAACGTTGCCGACGATCCGAGTGGGTTCTCGCCGAAGGTGCCTTGGTGTTCAAGCCGTCGGAGGGGGTTTTCAGCTTTGAAGAACAACTCCTCCATGTTGACGTCAGCCTCCAATGATACGACGACATTGTCGTATTCTTCTTCCTCAATGAACACCGGTAAATCATCAATTAGGCAATTTCTACACAAGACCTCCAAATCGATGTCGGCTTTGGATGCCACTCTTTGCCTCCCTATGTTGAAGGACTCTAATCATGACGATTTTGCCGGTCTCTCGCTCTCCCTTCTGATCACTCTCACGCCCTTCAAATCACCGTCTGATATGATTCCTCGCGCTCGCCGTCGCCATTTACTTGTAGTTGTGCTAGCCGTCGTCGTCTGCTCTTCGTCTCCTGCTAGTTGTCACCATCGCCGCTAGTCTCTTGCTAGCCGTCACATTCCATGGCGAATTCCCATTAGCTTTTATCTATCCCATAAATTGGTTCTTGTTTTTGTGTTTTAATCATAGTTTGATGACTTGATGGTTCATTCAAACACAAAATCACATAAATACTTTGTTTAATAGTTTGATGGCTCTATAGTTGATGGTTCATGTTGTTGTTGTGTAATATTGATGGCTTGATGGTTCTTGAACTTTGAGCAATAGTTCATGAAAACATAAAACAAAATTGTAGGTTCATTGTGTAAACGATAAAAGCTTGTAGGTTCAAATGTATGGTTCGTGAAGTTTAATTTTTCATTTCACTATTTTCGATGTGATGGTTCATGAATTTGAGTAACTCGGTTCATATATAATAAAATGCAAAAACTATGCAAATAGAATGTGTTTGGTTTAAGATATTTGTTGAGTTGCATTAAGAAAATTGTGCTTTTGATTGTTTCTACTCTATTTCTTTTGAGTTTTTTTGTTAGAATTGTCTTGTCATTTCATTTCACAACTTTAATTGGTTGTATTAGATCTCATCACTTTGAAACAAGTGCCATTTGGGGTTTGAATGTTGTTTAACTTCACCATACTTAGAAACTCTCATTTTAAAAATGGGGTTTTACATTTACTTTCTTTTGTTTAAAAGTGTTTGTTGATTTTTTTTGCCTCTTCATATTTGTTTGTTGTGGTTGGGTTTTGTGGTTGTTTGGTTAGGTACATTACAAGAACTCAATATTGGTGAAGATTCTCAAAGGAGGGAAATTTGAAATAAAAACGTTCAAGATGCTAGGGAAAGGGAAATTCAATCTCCCACAACAAAAGGTTAATGAAATCATACTTACTAATTTCAATTCTTTAGAATATAATGCACTTGATGCATTTATTATGTGACTGTTCATACTCTTATTTTATTAATTTCATAACTTTTCATGATATGGTTCATAACTCAACTCTATTATTTGAGGAAAGGAAATCTTGTAAAATGTGTAAATCTTGTTATGTATAACCAATTGTAGGTTCATTGTGTCAACGCTAAAAGCTTGTAGATTCAAATGTACGGTCCGTGAAGTTTAATTTTTTGGTTCACTATCTTTGGCGTGATGGTTTATGAATTTGAATCACTCGGTTCATATAAGTCAAATTGCAAAAATTATGTAAAACAAATATGTTTGGTAAGCCTGCTAGCTCAAATGGGAGAGCTATGTGCTTGTGCACATAGATGTGGGTTCGAATCTCACGCAGACTAATTCTACTTATGGTACATGTCTTTTGGTACATACTTGTCGTTTTTTGGTTCTTTGGCTATACATTAGTACCGTGCATGCTATTCAATTAACCGATTCATTGTATACAATATTATAGTTCAAAAGTTTGATCTCATTGATGTTAATGCAAAAGTGAATTCAAATGTTTGTTGAGTGAAGATGAACTTAGCTCATACAATAAAAGAGTTGATTGAAGTTGTTGAGTATTGGGTTCATTATTTTTAAGAAGTTTAATTATTTGGTTCATTGCATTCAACGTAATGGTTCATGAATTTGAATCACTAGGTTCATATATGACAAAATGGGTAAATTTTGTAAAAGAAATGGTTGGTTCATTGTGTTCCACTTGTAGGTCCATATCATTTAGTTATATAGTTCATTTAATGTAAAACTACATAGAAGAAAACTTAATCCTCAAACACACACATTATGACACATTGTCTAAGGTTTATACTCATCCGGACAAGTAGGATTGAAATAGGAATAGTCTTGTGATAAGTGAAGAATGTATGCATCACAATCGTTCTCGATCATCATCATTTAATGAGGCTCCACCAATAGTACTAGTATCATTAATGAAACTCCATCAATACTAGCATCACCATCTGAATGAGATACGTTAGGATGACCTGAATTGATGAGCAACCTACAAAAAAAATGTAAAGCTATATTTGAAGCAACATGAAACACATAATGAGTAATACAAATCTGCATATATGATTATTATTTTAGTTCACAAAGAAAGTCATTATGGTTATAAATTTTCAAAGAAAGGTTCATAAAAAACCATAAAACGATTCATGTGCGCTTGATGCATCAGGTCAATCGTTGAGCACTCATTGTAATACCATGAGGTCTTGGGTTCGAGACTTGGGGCGGGGGTTTGCCCTATTATCTTTAGAGCTGGTTAGTAAACAGTTCTCATCCCTTATGGCTGTGGATGCTCTAGGCGAGCCCAAGTAGTACTTGCGGCGACTGATGCGATTGCTTTATCGGGACTCCCGATAAGGACTCGCTTTGGCCAAGGATCTAGGTTACGAGTTGTGCCTTTATCCTACTATTGAAGGGACTATAGTGGAAACGGGTGTAGAAGCTGAGTAGTGGACGGGTGAATAGTTCCAACGGACGGAAGAACTCGTCGAAGGTCGAGGAAGGTCGGCGTTGGCCGGAGAAAAGAAGGTCGTCGGAGAAGAGGGTTAGAAGGGTTGACGTCGGCGGTTTTGGGGAAGAGACAATCTCGATTCAGCCAAAACTCATTTAATGCAAACGTAAGGATTACAAAAGAGGAAAACTAGCATTTATGGGTTGGGCCTAAAAACATGCAAGTCTTAGCCCAAATCCCTAAACTTACTATAAATGGCCAGACAACTAATCTGACCTAACATTCTTATCCTTACTACAAAAGGCAATACTTATCCATAAGCTAGCTAGGAAAAAGGAAAGACAAGGACTAAATAGCAAACGAGTCCTATGGACTCTGCTGAGGACTCTGCTCATGAGCCGAGGAACTCTACTGAAGGACACTGCTCAAGAGCTGAGGGACTCTGGTATAGAGCTAAGGACGCTGTTGAAGGACACTGGTTGAGAGCTAAGGATGTTGTTGAAGGACGCTGGTTGAGAGCAAAGGACGCTGTTGGGGGGGGGGGGGGGGACACCCAGCACAATCCTTAGGTTTGGCGTTGAAGACTCTCTTGTATCGTCCCTAGAGTTGGCCTTGGCAAAAGGAAGCCTTCCACAGATGGGGACGCTGATGGTGACGCTAAGGCCTCTTCATCAGGACTGTCCTTAAGGATGCTCAGCACCCAAGTAGCTGGTTCTTCAAGGACTAAGCTAATGGACTGAGAGGCTCGCCATACAAAGGACGTCGTTGCTCAGGCGATGGCCTTAGCACGAGCTCGAGTGATGGGTCCGTCCGAACGCATTGTCATGGTGTCCTCCTCTTCCTTGGGAGTAAGGGAAGGGATCGCATCAGCGACCCTACTCACTTTCCTTATCCAAAAAAAAAACGGTTCATGTAAATTAATGCACATAAAACAATTATCATCCCTCGTTGGTTTGGGCATGTTCTAAGGCCGAGCCCGGACGCTACAGTCAGGAGGTGTGAGCGTCTGGAGTTAGAGGCTTATAGGAGAGGCAGGGGTCATCCAAAGAAGCGTTGGATGGACAACACAAAACAGGATATCAGCTTGTTAGGGATTTCAGTGGAGTTAGCTCAGTATAGAGAAAGTTTGAGGGAGAGGATCAAGGTGTTGGATGGTTAGTCGGCTAGGTGTTGACGCGAGCATTCTTCATCGAGAGGGTGAAGTGTAGAGTGCTTGTTTTCGCTTAGTTTCTAGTTTTAGTTTCCTTTGTACTAGTTTTGGCTTCCTTTGTAGTTTTTATTTTTTTCGCTCTCGTATAGTTTGTCGAGTTGGTCTGATATATCTCTCTTGAGTTATATCGGACGCACTCCATTAAAGACTGATCTCATGAATCAACATAATTATCTCTATATTATTATCTTCTTCTTTTCTTTCCCATAATCCATACCTTTTTAAAACAACTCTTAGTTACCTTCAAAATTAAATTAAAGAAAATCAATTTAGCGCCTAATTCATTATTAGCGCTCAATTTAAAAAGGAAGTTGAGAGAGATATTAGGAGGAAGTAACTACTAAGTATATGCAAGTTGAGAAAGATATTTAGAGAAGATAAAATAGCTTAGTAGGGTTTATTCAGCAATTTTATAGGCTTTTTTATTTTTAGGTTGAAATTATAAAACTTCAAATATAAATAAACGGAGGGAGTATTTTATTATTAAAAACCTTTAAAAATTACTCCATCCGTTTTAAATACACTTTTGCTTGTTTCATAATACTTCGCTATTTCACATTTTTCTCATCCCTTTCTATTTATACCCCTAATAATTATCTCTATCATAATCATTATACTTTTTCTTCTTTATACTAATAATTAAATCTCTATATATAGGGGTAATATAGGAAAAATTATTCGTTCTTAAAATGTGTTAGATGCTCAAATGGACAACTATTTTGAAACGGAAGGAGTATATCTTATTATTAATTATTATCATTTAATCATACTTTTAATTTACTAATAATTAAAAAGTCAAGTTCATTACCTGTTTGACCGATCCGAACCTACACAATCACCTATCATGACTCGACCCAACTTAACCTATCACCCAATTGAATTGAGCCCGCACTCAATTCGAACCTGATCGAACCGACCCATTTGAAAAGTTTCGGGAAAATAAACGTAATACATATTGTTTAGTGCAAATACACAATCATCTTATTTGAAAAAAAAAGACAGTGCCGTGTCAATTACACACTTAAATGGAAACAAATTCACACAAAAGGATATAGGAATGCACATCCGTGTTAAGTGCCAATGTACATTCATGGTAAGTGAAAATACACGGTGATCTTATTTGAAAATGACACAATTATTTGTAAATTACAACTTATATGTAGAAAAAATCACACACAATGCGATATAGAGAATGCACATTCATATTAATAGAAAATGTATGGTCATATTATTTGAAAAGATAGAGTCAAATTAAGTGAAAATAGACAGTCATTCTCGTCACATTTTACACACTCATTACACATTTACATGAAAAATCACACAATGTGATACTATACATGCACATTCATATGAATAAAAAGTGCCCAATCATATTATTTGAAAAGACACGGTGAATTTAAGTGAAAATATACAATCATTCTCGTCACATTTTGCACACTCATTACACACTCACATGAAAAATCACATACAATGCGATTAAGAGCATATAAATTAATCTTAATTGAAAACGCACAATCATGATATTTGAAAATGTATAGTCAAGTTAGTCAGAATACACAATCATTATTTACATTTTGCATCTACGAAAAAAAATTGCACGCACGTGCTCTTACCCTTTATATAACGCGATCAAACAGACCGGGTTTGTGCTCACTTTTCTCCTTAGATATCATTGTCACACATTTCATTCCTATATTAATTTGAATCATCTATTATTGAATGAATCTACTGGGAAAAATTTGTGCACCCTCTACTTTTTTGTCCGAACATTATATCTCGTCTAAATCTTTCAAAATTCTACAAGAAAAGTGTAGATTAGTAAATAAACGGTTTGATATATATATACAGACCCTTGAACTTGCACATAACAGTCATTTAGGACCCTTTACTTTAAAATTTACCTATTGAACACCTCAACTTGACTTTTGTGAACTAATGAACCCCTAGTCGATCATTTTCACTTCCTTTCTTTGGATGTGCATGTCATGCGCGCTAATTCAATGGAAAATGTTGCCAGATGGTGCCACATATATGCAATCTAGATTTCATGTCATTTTTTGAATGAAAATAAAAGTGGAGAAAAGAAAGAAAAAAAGAAAAAATAACTATAATATAGAAAAAGTAAATCCAAATGACATTAAATTTACTTTTTCGTGAACACTCTAGTGAAAAGTTGTTAAGCCGAAGGCTCTAAGGTTATGAATATCGGTAGGTTTGAATGGGGTATCAAAGGGTATCATATAAAAAAAATGTATGTGAAACTATAAGAGTAGTATTGGCCAACGATACGGGGCCATAGGGAAGACAAATGGAATAGAAGTGAACAAAAGTGAGAAAACATGGGAGAAAAGTACTTAGAGGTGGACATTGATTTTAAATTAATTATTGATATTTATTTAGACATGAATTAAAGTACAAATAGTTATTGGGCTAAAGTTATAACTAAAATAAAATATTTTAAATATATCGTACAATTCGTAATTTCCTTTTATCTATTCATAGACATTAATTATATATACTTTTGCATTCTAAAAAAATAGTTATTGGGATGTATTAAAATTAAATATTGATGTTTATTTAGTTAAAAAAATATTTAGAATTAATTAATGATGTTTATTTACATAAAGAAACATTTTGAATTAATTAATAAAATATATAACTATAATTGTGAATAGGTAAATAAACGGGTGCTGGAAAGTGAAAAAGTGGGTTTTAAGAGTTAATTTGTAACATACCCCTCCCACACGGGAACTGGGCTGTCAGGTCCACAGCCCAATACACTCCAACCTGATACCCAAAGCGCGAAGCTAAATGGGCAGGGTGTTGCCAAGGGTCCTCGAACCCATGACCTTTGGCAACAACCTACCTATTTGGGGCTTGGGCCTCTTAGGTGATGGGTTGGAGTGTATTGGGCTGCGGACTTGACAGCCCTTATCCCAGTGGGAGGGGTGTGTTACATAATTGATATTTGAGTGGGTCTCATGAAATAAAATAGGGGAAGTATGAGATGATGTAGAGGAGAAAGAAATGATAAAATTGATAGGGTTTTGAATATGAGGGAATCATTGATATTTATGGCTTAATAGCATTTAGAGTGCTTAACAACTTTTCACTAGAGTGGTCACAAAAAATAATGATATGTTAATATGTTTATATAACATATATAACAAATGCTCTTATCAAATATTCATACCTTAAATTAAGAAATCAGTACTAAGTTATATAATTAAACCAATTCCACAAATTTAACAACCGAAATTCAATACGGCAACAACTATTCAGCATATGTTTTTAAGTCAAACAATAAGGTAGACTACAACTATTTCCCCAATTTAAGCCCTATACTATGTATGAACAAATGTAATAAATTTATTAGCCAGATTGATAAGAAATATATTGTATTTGCAAAGTACACTTATTTGAATAAAGATTTAATTGAAATAATTTATAAAAGGAAAAATCACTTGAAATAATCCCAAGTATCAACTTTCAACCAATAATAATCCCAAGTTTAAAAATTACCGCCGACAATACGAACTATCGCAATATTAACCCGAAACGATACGGAACAATTTTCCGGCATATTTTCCGGTCAGATTGATGATGTGGCAGTCGGAAATCTTAGATGGAAAATGCATCAGTTTTTTTTTTTTTTTGTGTGCCATGTCATTATAAGATGACATATCATCGTTAATTATCAAAAAAAGGTAATCCAGAAAACCAAGCATCAACTCTAAATTAATCCAACAAAACCAAACATATCATCGTCGTCTCCGACTTGGACATACCAAATAAGAAATTTAACATAAACCCAAGCAAAAAAATCAAACTATTTTCATCAAAAAAAAAATGAAACTAACACCAGCAGAACTGTAGAACAACGAAGGAGAAGAACAAATCAATATCAATTGCGAAATCCATTGAGATGCAAACTTCTTCAACCCATTGTCCTCGCTGACACTTCACCAAGCCCGCGACATCTTTTGCGAACGCCAGATCTGAGGTGGTGGGATTCCAGATCTGAATTGGCGGATGTCAAATCCGGGCACACCAGTATTGGCTTCCAAGCCCTATATGCGGGGACAAAAGAGGAACCCATCCTCTCTGTCAATGTCGTCACCGACCTTTCAACGGGCAATTGGGAACACTAGATCCGAGGCGAGCGGAATGCATCAATGAACCTTTCAGAACGGGTTGAATTTCCAATTCAACGAGATGTTGTATATGAGCACTGATGTGGAAATGCTTTTGGACACCTAGACTATGATGAAACTGGAGAATGATGAGGTCAATTGATTAATTAGGGTTCTTAGGGTTTCAAATTGTTGTTTATTGTACTTGAAATGTGGTTTCAAATTATTGTAGCGCATTGCCAAGACTCAAATCGTTGGAGGGAGACGATTCTAGATCCGGTAATTTCGCTATCTTCTGGTGAAATTTTCCGGGGCCAGTGGTGTTTGTCTGCCATGGCCGTCCCTCCAAAGCTTCTGCTTGTTAATATAATTATGAGTTCCATCTTGTGTTCTCTTGATCGAAAAAAAATCTGGTGGAGGCCATCAGTGTGCTATTTTAGTACTGATGATGTTAATCTTCCTTCTCCTCTTTTCACTATTGTAGCAAACGATTTGAAGGTTTTTAATGCAGCTATATGTGTTCATCAAAAAAAAAATCTGGTATTCTATCGGTGCTCTAGTGGTGTTAGTTTGACTTTATATTTTGTTTGTGTTTATGTTGTTACTGAGTTGATGTTTGATTTTCTTGGATTAGTTTTTTCTTTCACAATTAATTATGATGTCATTTTATAATGACATGGCACAAAAAAAAATTACAAAAATATGTGTAATTGGCATGTAAGATTTCTGGCCGCCACATCAACAATCTCACCGGAAAATATATCGGAAAATTGTTTCGTATCGTTTCGGGTTAATATTGCGATAGTTCGTATTGTCAGCGGTAATTTTTAAACTTGGGATTATTATTGGTTGAAAGTCGATACTTGGGATTATTTTAAGTCATTTTTCCTTTATAAAATATTATAGAGATATTTATATATATGATTAAAGTCTAAGTTATCGAAATAAACATATAAAATTTCACTTGATAAAGGAGGATCCGATGGACAATTTTGATATATAAATGACACGTGGTAATTTGTTTTGTGAAGACATTGACTCCATTTTATACTATAGTAGTATAGATGACATATGAAGATATTGTCTCGCTTTATACTATAGTATAGTAGTATAGATTGCTTCATGAAACAAATGTACCGTAAAATTATCACTAGTCCATATTAGAATAGTTAATTACTGTGGCTAGGTGAAAACGTTCCAATGATCGGATTAGCCAAAAACTGACGTCATTTTGTTTGCGTTTTGGATGATAATAAACGACGCTGTTTTAAATGTTCATCAAGCAAAAAATATTACTAAACATATTGTCTTCAACCTCACTCCTCTTCAACGGTCGGCCCCAAGTTTGTGAAGTAGAGGGGTCACTGACGTCTTCAACCTCCTCTCCTTCGTTAATATACTCATTTCTCCGACAGGTTGAATGGTCACCAGACTCTTCAAGACCCTCCCTGGCTCCGCCCTTGGATATCGCCAACAACTTTGACTAGCATCGCAAAATGCTTTTGCTATTGAAATAACTTTCCACACCGCAATTTAGATTCCACTACCACAAAAACCCTTCTAGTGAAGCTACTAATCGCCTTTGGATAACTCATACAAATTCAAGATCGCCTACGGGTAACTCGTACAAAATTCAAGATTGCCTCCGGTGACTCGTACAAATCTGAGATAGCCTCTAGGAGACTCATACAAATCCGATACCACCTTCAAAAGGTTCATACAAATCAGAGATCAGTTCTGGGCAAGTCATACAAATCCGAGATAGCCTCTAGGTGATCGATGCAAATTAGAGATCGCCCCAGGTGAGTCATATAAATTTGAGATTCAAATTGCCTTTGAGCAGCCAACACAAATCCGAGATTGCCTTCGGGTGACTAATACATATATGAGATTGCCCCTGGACGAGTCATACAAATCTGAGGTCACCTTTAGGAGACTTATGCAAATCCGAGATTGTCTTTAACCGACTCACATAAATTGGAGAACCTCTAGGAGACTCATATAAAATTGAGATCGACTCCGGGCTACTCATACAAAATCGAGATTGCCTTTGGGCTACTCACACAAAACCGAGATCGCCTCAAGACAACTCATAAACTGAGATCGTCTCAAGACAGCTGATAGAAAACTGAGATCACCTTCGAGCGACTCATACACAAAAGACATCACCTACGGGCGACTCATACAAAACTGGGTGGCCCAACCTACTGAGATCATCCCCGTCCGACTCCAAGAACTTGATTGCATCATCAAATTGTCTCCTATCTTAGAGTTTTACACTAGAGATCCTGATTGCGGGAGCACGATAATATAGAATAAAAGGTATTATCGATATCTTATAATGTATATAAAATAAAAGGTATTATCGATATCCTATAATATATGTAGTTAGCTAATTTATAATATCAGACTTTCTAACCTATAACATTATGACATAGGATAAGCATCTTATTTCAGAAAGTTTTGTTGTTTTTATTTATTTAGTGATTGAAATCTTTCTATGATAGGTTTATACATTTCTTTTTAGGTTTTAGTTTCTAAATCTAGATAAACCAAATCTTTTTAGTTTTATCTTTTTTTTTGGCTTATGTGTAGTTTTCTAGTTGTTTCTATCTAGTTGTTATACAGATAGACGGACACAAGGGGTCTTGCGTGGGCCTGTCCCCTTTCTTGTCTATTTATTATTACTATGTATATGTAGTTTTAGGTAAATATGAATATATTTCAAATTAATTTGTACTAATATGACATGAAAATCAACTAGTCTAGATAGTTTATTGTTTAATTTTGCTTTCATCCCACCAAGGTTCAATCCACATAGCATCATTTTACTTTTTAACATTTAATGTATAACTCTCCATTTTTTTCTCTAAAGTAGCCATTGTTGCATTGTGTTAGTAGTGAGAATATAAAGACGTCCTTAGAGAGGCGTCCTTATGCAACGAAAATTTAACTTAGTAGGTATTGAAGGCAAAAATAAGATAGGGACGGAACAATTGATTTATAGAGTAACCCCACTAAAACCAACTAGTCTTTATAGGTAAACCTCTACCTCCGAGGATGATTTTTCGAATGACTTACTTATCTTATATATGAGTGAGTCCTTATAGTTTGCAAGGCGAGTTCCACTCTTCTTTGAACTAAGGCGTCCGTTCCTAAGTTCACTAATGTCACTCCTTTTAGCCTAAACTGATAACCTAACACTCACAATTACAAGGATGCCAAACACACGTATCTCACAGTCCTTCGGAGACACAGTTTTTAGTCATAAACAGTTTTGGTTTTGTCTTTAGACTTCTTCTCGATTCACACACACAATTCACTCTGTTCTTGGTGTTCTTGAGTTGCTCTTGAGATTCACTCTTGCGCGTGCATGTAAGAAGTCACGTCACTATAAGTACAATTGAATGTACTTATAATGGTTGGGAAAGACACCTTTCTTCTGACCCTTTTGCCCTTCAGTAGTCCTTAGCCGCATGATCAGATCGGGAGTTCGTACACTGTTGTATTCTTCCCAATCCCAAGGGTGGCTCTAGGGTTTCTTGGGAAGCTTATATGTATCCTAACCCCCTACATACGAAGTTTTTGAGAACTTGCGGCTTGTTTGGTGATATCATCTTTGTCGGCAACCTGTCTTTGAACATTTGAACTTTGAAGTGTGTTCTTGCTTGTTAAAAACTACGTCTTCATCTTCACAGAAACTCATTCTTGTTCTTTCTTCTAGGTCTCTGCATCCCTACTCCTTAGGGGCTGCAGTTCACTTGTAGTCCCTTTTGCATGATGGGCATTCGTGTAAGTTCCTGGGATATAACTTGGACAAACACATTTGATCAAAGTTGAGTTTGTCATTATCAAAACTTATTGACGATTATAATTGATACGATATCATCCTAACAATTTCTCCCTTTTTGATGATGACAAACCCTTAGCAAAATAATCTAAAAAATTAGACTTAGCATGGGTGAAAACTTATGAGCGTCTCTTGGGACTTAGCATTTTTCAATTTTGAACAAGTTTTCAACATTTGGATTTTAGGGTGAGCGTTCTTAAAACCTTTGGCTTAGTTCTCTATTAACACTTGCATATTCTAGACAACATTTTAATAACGCATCTCTATAAAACTAAAGTTCTCCCTTTTGGCATCATCGAAAAGGATAACAAGTGTTAGAGGACGGTGTGCATTGAAAATCATATTTGTGAGAACGCTAGTTTTAACTATACTTTGTCTACATTGCATTGGAACTTCATTTCATTTCTCTATTTGTCTAAAGAGTATCCCTGATCACCCAATCTAAATCATAAGCCGAAATGATAGCAACTCTAAGGTTACCTAGCTGAGAGCCAAGTAAAAGCGTCCTATGAACCTTCTTCATGTTTTCCTTTACGGGACGTACTTGCTTGGTTTTCAGAATGGTTCTAAATTGATCATAAGGACTCTGCTTAGTGATAGACGCAGCCTTAGGATCAACTCAAATCTAGTTCGAAGGAGTTCCAACGGACTCGAAACGAACGTTGATTATGTATTTGGTGTGGACGGTTTGGTGTGGATTGGTGATTGGCGCTTACTCAAGGTAAAACAACCGGTTTTTGTATTTTATTGACGAAAAGAAAAGCATAAGTGATTGAACAAGCTTGGATATGACGCAACAAGCTAGAACAACCAAGGATTGTAATCGATTAGGGATATGACTCACCCTAACGATCCAAGCCAGCCCTCGATATTACGCACGAGGGGAGAGTTCGGTTGAAACCAAAACTCGAGCCCAAGCCTAAGGGAAGAAGTCCTCTTAAGCTCAAGCTTTTTATCAAAATCAAATCTGACAAAATGAGAGGCCTAGTGCCCCTTTTATAGGCAAAGATAGGGGCGGCAAGCTTGGAGCCCAAGGAAGATTTCATGAAGCGGTGGAATGCCTTGGCCGCCAAGGTGTATGCTTGCCTTCTAAGTCAAGTGTCTTCGATAGGGGCGACTTGATCGCAATGCATTGATGTCGTTGTTGCTTGAGGCCCAAGGTGTGTCTTAAATGCCGAAATGGGAACCTTGCGCTCCAAGTATGTTGCTTGGACGCCAAGGCATGTCATTAAGGATGAAGATGGACCTTGACTAGTTGCTCTTGATGGGCTTTCGTTAGTGTGGCCCGTTTCAAGTGGGCTTGGCCCATGAGTTTGTAGTAGAATGAATGGGCCAGCTTGCACTTGACTCATTGGGGCGTCCAACGTTGAAAGGCCCACATGAAGAGCTTCTTGTAGTAGCCGAGCTCTATGGCGTGTGATGGGGCCAAGCGTGGCCGGTTGGGCGGGTGGTGACTCGTCCAAGTTAGGTGGCGGGTCATCCGAGTTAGCATTGGTCCACGAACTATGATGTGGCTCGGTCCGTGACACATCACTCAGGGTGTTCTGGAATTGTTGAGAAAAAATCAGGCTAAGTCAGATAAGGACGCTAGTTATCAGGCTAGTATTGCCGTCCTCACAGGTTTTGACAGGGAAGCCATTCTCAAGGTTTCCTTAGAAAGTTGAAAGAAGTTGAAAAATCGCGAGCGCGAGTTTTGAGTTTGAAATTTGAAATGGAAGACAGTTGTTTGCATTGGTAACTGTAGCGAGAGATCGTCCATTGCTTCGTGAGGAAGGATCCACAAGTTGCTCATCGAGAAGGGGTACAAATGACTACCGTACCCCTAGCTAGTGGCGGATCCAGGACCTCTTGTATGGGGGGGCGGGTTTTGAACAAATCTGGTATCCTCAAAGCCCTTTCCTAGACAAATAGCCGATTTTGGCCACATGATCTCCTACCTTCTCGCTCGAGTTTCGTTCTCACTTTTATAAATTGAATTTTTTTTTCTCTACCTTATAAACAACTAAAATAATATCAACAATTTGTTCAAACATAATGACATTAGCAATTTTTCCCACTTAAATTATTTTGTACCAAAGTATATCAATTAGTAGTCTTTCCAACAAAATGAATGTAAGTGCAGATGTTAATGATAAATTAGGCATCAAAAAGCATTAGTCAAACATCTTTCAAATAGGTCCAAAACAAAGCTAGCTTCTAGGCCCAAAAAAATCAAACGTCTTCTTCCTCCTTTGTGTTTTCCACCGCCGACAGCTCCATGCCTCCATGGCTACATCTACAACTCCGGCAACCCTTGCTTGACTCCTGCCCTCGCCTCTTAGAAGCATTGTCCGCTCCATCTCGCCCCGCGCCGCTGCCTCCTATCGCTAGTTTCCGCCCCGCCCTCGCCTCGTGCCGCCGCCCGACTCCACAGTCCCTCTCACTACTACTCCGGCGAACGGGGGGGGCGGCCGCCCACCCACGCCCCGTAGATCCGCCGCTGCCTCTAGCCATACCCTTATTAGTATCCCTCCCTCCCTCACCTTCCCTTTACTATTTTTATCAACTCTCAAATCTCCCAACTCTGAAATGCTCTCACCTCTCTCTAACTTCCCAATCCTTTAAAAATCTCACTTCTCTCTCTAAATAAACATGACTTGCCATCCAACCGCTACCGCCAACAAAGTGACCGCCGACAAGAGCAAAGGCAAGAAATCAATGACAAAGAAGAAGAAGCTAATCGTCCTTGATGAGATGCTGGCAGATTTTATTGAAAAGCAGCCAAGGACGACGCTCTACAATCATGTCAACGACGCCATGTGGACTTGCACTAATGCTCATTGTTAGATCGTGTTAGTAGTGAGAGTATAAGGACATCCTTAGAGAGACGTTCTTATGTAGTAGAAATTTAACTTAGCAGGTATTGAAGGCAGAAATAAGATAAGGATGGGACAACTGATTTATAGAGGAATCCCACTAAAACCAAGTAGTTCTTAGGCAAAAACGTTTGTTCAACATAAAAAGTTTGATAAACCATTAAAAAAAACTAAACGGAATAAGTTATATGGCTAAATTTGTTCATTACAATTGCTTTATAAATCAATAAAATCTAGTTGAATAAAAATCAAGCCTTTCATTTTTAAAATTAGTTTTTATTTAAATTTTAAAGGAAAAATTATATTTTTTTGGATGAGAAATGAGTTTTAAAATGTAGTTTTAATTACGAAAAGAAAAATATATAAATCACATGGATATCAAAAGTGACAAATTGTTAGAACTAAAGAGATACCAAGAGGAATTTCTTATTAATCTATGACACTTTTGAATATTCTATACAAAGGACGATGTCAAACATGAGCAACAGCGAAAGAAAAAAGATCCAAAATCAGCGGATGGAATTATGGTTGCCTATAGGCACGCCATGTCCTAATAGCACAAAGGAATTGTAGTTATGAACTCCTCCTACTCATCTTTCTTGTAATCATACATTGGCTGTAAAAGAAGCAACCAAGGCGAGAGACAAAGAAGAAAGGTGAGAAACGTGAACGTAAATTGCTGTTTTGTGTTGGTCTCTTAGCAATGGACAATGGTTATGATATTAATTACGTTTGATTATCCTTGCTATTAGCGGTGCAAAAGACAATTATCCCCTCCGGCGCTATTCTTTAACCACAACCCAAGGAACTAAAAGTGAAAAAAGGAATTTTGATTGCACAATAGAATGATGCACCCCACAAACATATTGAATATTGTGTGTGGACTGGTGTGGACCAACTGGAATATGATTTGAAATTCCCCCTTAATTGGAGGGTAAAACCCACCGCAATCAAAGCAATTTAGATTAGAGTTCTTTCATTTTCTAAATTTATTAATATTAAAATAAAATAGCTGAAATTGCCGAAATTGCCCCTCAGCCCCGGTCTTTAAGTAGAGAGGGTTTCTCTTAGGCTAGTCACTCGCTCGCAAGCAGCAATGGCTTCCTCATCTCCTTCTTCTATACTCGTGCCACTGTGCATTGTTTGCCTTGTCTCGATTAATTTCTACTCGGGCGAGGGCAGGATCCCGGGCGTGTACACGGGCGGGGGGTGGGAGTCGGCGCACGCGACGTTCTACGGGGGGAGCGACGCGTCGGGGACAATGGGAGGGGCGTGCGGGTTCGGGAACCTGTACTCGCAGGGGTACGGGGTGAACACGGCGGCGCTGAGCACGGCGCTGTTCAACAACGGGCTGAGCTGCGGGGCGTGCTTCGAGATCAAGTGCGCGGACGACCCCCGGTGGTGCCACCCGGGCAGCCCCTCCATCCTCATCACGGCCACCAACTTCTGCCCCCCCAACTTCGCCCAGCCCAGCGACGACGGCGGCTGGTGCAACCCCCCCAGGACCCACTTCGACCTCGCCATGCCCATGTTCCTCAAGATCGCCGAGTACCGCGCCGGCATCGTCCCCGTTGCCTATCGCAGGTCAGCCACTGACTCTTTGCTGCTGCATTCATTCATTGTCTACATTACCCCTGCTACGCTCCTCTAATTACCATTATTAGTAGCTCATTCACATTCATATACGTAGGCCTACTTACTTACTTCGTTTGGCGGGTTAATCAAACCGTTCCCCCACATTATTATTATGTGGGTCCTAATTCTGTTTTATGTAGTTTTTCACTGAAATTAGGCGGCCTATTATTATACTCCCTACATTTTATTTTTCTAATACCCTTATCTTTTGAGTTTAATAATATTATTATTAATTCTTGCCACATATGGGGGGTCTCGTGCATTAAATCACTCGATATAAGCTACTAGGCCCACAGTCATGCTCCGTGATTTATTGCTCCTACTCGCGCATAGAGCGTAGCATAGCATTCTCATTTACGATGTTCCCAATCCGGTGCACCACGGGGCCCCACCTCATGTAAATTCACGGCCCTGATTGACGGCTCCAAAAAAACCCTACTTCCGAAGTCTTGGAAATGACCTAACTGCCCTCGGGTGCCGCGCTTTTTCCATTTATTAATTAATTAATTATTTTGCAGGGTGCCGTGCCGGAAGCGAGGAGGGATCCGGTTCACCGTCAACGGATTCCGTTACTTCAACCTGGTGCTGATCACCAACGTCGCGGGTGCAGGGGATATCGTGAGGGTCAGCATCAAGGGCTCGAAATCCGACTGGATCCCCATGAGCAGGAACTGGGGCCAGAACTGGCAGTCCAACGCCGTCCTCGTCGGCCAGTCTCTCTCCTTCAGGGTCACCGCCAGCGACCGCCGAAAGTCCACCTCGTGGAACATCGCCCCCGCCAGCTGGCAGTTTGGTCAAACTTTCACCGGCAAGAACTTCAGAGTTTGAGGCACAACAACCCATTTCCCATGTCCAACCGGAAAATCCGGCAAGATTTTAATTTTAAACAATTCCCAATTCTACGACGTACTACTCCAGTAGTCTACTACCGCCATTGTTTCTATCACTTTTTTTTTATTTTTGTTTTAAAATTTTAGAGGGTGGGTTTTTGAAATTACTACAGTATGAATATGATGGACTTTGGTGAGGCCTTTTTAACTCTAATTTGGGGATTTGGTGGTTTAGGCTGAGGAGGTTGCAGAAAATCATGTAGCCCGCAGTTGGATGGACTATCATATTATAGTACTAGCTAGTTTTACCTTTTATATATGCTAAGAGAGCATATATATTATCGTGATGTGTTGTTTGTTTCCGCGGTGTATTGTAAGGTCCAATATGATGAAAGTTGAAGCTTCTTGCTGGCTTGTTACGTCATTAATTTGCTTGTATGGTTTCATTATGGCGCGTTTGGTTGGTGGATCTTGGTGGGAGTTGGTGCCTGATTTCAGATTATAATGGTTCATCAATCTCATAAGATATACTGTATATATAATAAGGATTTCGTTTTTATAGGTTGGTGGGGATGTTCATATATGTTAAAATTTGTGGAAAGTGAAGACTCGAACATACAACTAGGGCATGGTTCGGTCGGAACCGAAAAAATTAACCGAACCGAACCGAATTTATTCAGTTGGGTTTTCGTTTCACCAAATTCCCGAATTTCAGTTCGGTTTTGAACCAATGCTCAGCCTTACATAGAGCTCAATAAGGGAAGTTGGACTAGTAGCAAGCTAACTAAAAGCTAAGAAGTAGGCAAGTGGTATACATGCAACCACCTTTCACACTTACTACAAAAGAAGAGTTGAGCTACAAAGTTGAGTTGTATGCATAAGTTTGAATGCATTTATGAAATATGGATGGGGGGGTACGTAGGGTTGGAGGGTGGCATGCGAAATGGTGCAGAGCCAGCTCTAAAATTGAATGAAAACGGGGATTGACAAGATGGAGGAGCAAGAAGGGTGTCACCACCGACAGAAGCATATCACATGCATCGCCAATTCAGCATACCATAAGGCAGCAGCAGGCAGGCAGGCAGGCTAACATGTAAAATTGGATACGCGAATAATGTAGTAGCAGCAAGCAATTAACAAGTGTACGTATCTACGTAGGGACGTGTACATTGGATTGGATTGGTATTTGGTGGTGGAGCTAGCTACCATGTAAAAGCAAAAGCCAATAAGTTGAATTTTTAGTAAAGCGCGTTTTGGAGATGGATCGCACATGGGTAGGGGCCATAGGGGGGGCCATTGCTCTTTTGTCATTTTCATTGTTTCACCCCCTAGCTAGCTACTGATCAGCCAGTTAGGTGTTGTTCTACCTGTTGGTTAAACATGCTTTAACTTCTTCTTCTTTTCTCCATCTTCTCCTTCATTTTTTGGTTACCACTTACCACTACCAACCCCTGCCTTCTTATATATACTTTATTATAATGTCATTGAGAGCTTCTTTTGATCTAAGTGAAAGTTTAATAGATCCAAATTAATTAATGTGTTTGATTGACACGACTTAACAAAGTGATCGAAAAGAGGAACACCGCTTTGGATACCCTTCTAGTTATTCAACTTCTCCATTCCTTTCTTTCTTTACTTTGAAACTTCAAATCCTCTATTCCCAAACCCATATTCCAAATCATATTTAATGTTGCAAAGTACTACCATGTGTTTGATGGTTGAGGACACTACCCATCTTCCGAATCGGTGACCTTTGGATGCTTATACTAACCGTTTTACTACTAGGTGTCTGAAGTCAAGTACTACTATATATATGTTGTGATATTAAACAAAAGTATTTTCTTTCTCTCTGAGCGCTGGTTTGACTCAACGTCAAATTCTTAACAAGTTGCTTCTTTGATCTAAGTGAAAGTTTAGGGATGAAACATTAGAGTAAGGTATGTAAGATCCAACTTCTATAATTTCAAATGGAAATTTCTTGATTTTTCTATTTCTTATGAATTTGAATTCTCACAAAATTAAATTCTCACATTGGACCAAACGATGCCTTATAAATCTGTGTAATGGTATTTTATATCATGAGGCACTGTTTAGCACAAGGGTTTGGAAAGAGAGTGTTAGTTTGGTACTTGATCATGGAGTTACATTACAAGTTACAAACTTACAATCATGCAAAAGGAAATGGCCAGTGGCTTTGCTTTGCCGTCCCTCATTTGTCTCCTTGCACAAAGTCAAAAACCCACCAGGAAACCCCAAAACAGACACCAAAAAAGTTATGGGCTCCTTCCCACCCAACTAATAAAATAGCCTTTCTTAGCAATATAAAAAGAAAATATAAAGAAAAAAGAGTTCATCAGACATAATTACTTGGGCTAAGTCCATTGGAAAAACAAGACGAGCCCATAAATGACCTCCAAGCCCAAATCGAAGGCACTTCACGAAGGAGTCGGACTCATAAGCATCTTTCCAAGTTCAAGTTACTACACCTTTTTTTTTTTTGTTGAAAGTTCAAATTTCTACAGTACTTGCTAAACCAAATTAGTGGAGTATTAATGGTCTGCGGTCTGCCTCCAAATGACTGGTATATACAAACACTTCCTGTTCAATATTGTTGAGAAAGTTGTATTGTACCAAATAATATTGACTTATACGGTTTTAGCCTTGTAGAGTTCATATTAGCCTTTGTTTCATTGAAATTGTATTCGTGACCTCTTATAATCATGAGTTTCCAAGACATCCGTGAATAACGCTGAGGGTATGTGTCCAATTGTCCCAACATTTACATTATGCTGTTTTTATGACTCCTAAAGTTAAAGGACGGGATAATTGCAGGAAGAAAATTTTTGGGTCTTTTGCAAAGCTAAGTTTGACTCCTAAAGTATATGTTCAAGTGTTTCTATGCATGCATTCGAGTAAAATTCAGAGTGAACTGACTTTGCAAAGAAACCCTACTTTTCACGTGTGAAGGTGTGAATGGAATTCTAAGGCATCATCCTTGCTTTGCTTTTCTTGATTATGCTTTGTTAATGATGGCAACCACCACCTGAAAGCACACTATGCTTCCTTTTAGGTCCAAAGGATCGAGCACTTCAGATCTACTTTCAAGTTTTAATCTAATATTCTAACAAAAGTGTGCATTACCCAACTAAGGTCTTTCACCAAAGCACTTCACCCTTATCCGCAATACAGATCTTGGTGACATTGAATGAAGTAGATCAAGAAATGCTCACATTGGAACACAGATCAACCTCAAGTGTTTGATTACACCACACACAACCATGTTGTTACAGCACATTATGGCAAAGCTACATAAACATTCCTCTATTCACCTAGGAATCAGTAAATGAAGAAGAAAAAAGAACTGTACAATTCACTCACCAATCTCAAACATAAGGCTCCATTGACTGATAGAAATTCCATTTTGGTACAACATAATCAAGAAACTGTTGCCTTGTTCTCTTCAGTCTTCACTTGTTAATAAAGACTTTCCATGACCACCTTCTTCTAATCAAGCGAAAAGAGGATTAGCCGAAGGTCTTGGATAAGACAAAACTGCATCCTCCAAGCTTCTTCTCCTCAATGCAGTCTCATCTCTTGCAGCAGCATCATCACCATTAATTTCAGACTCCTTAAAATTTTGAATCCTTTCCACCTCTTTCACCACTTCATCCATTTTGGGTCTAAACTTGGCTTCGATTGAGATGCAACGGTACGCAAGAGTAGATGCTCTGTGGGCAGCATCCATCTTGTATTGCCCTTCAAGACGAGCATCCATAACTCTAAAGATTTTCCTCTTGTTCGTAAGATAAGGTCTAGCCCATTCCACCAGATTGTGCTCTCCAGAGGGTCGGTTCTTGTCTACCGCTCTTCTCCCTGATAGCATTTCAAGAAGAACCACTCCAAAGCTATAGACATCGCTCTTTGCAGTTAGGTGACCTGGTTATGAATAACAGACAAGTCAACAAGGGTTGATATGCACATTTTTCTCTATTGGTTGAAATCAAACTCGTTCCAAAGATTCAAATAAAGTGCACATCTTATTTATTTGTACTGTATAGTACTACCTGTAGCAAGATACTCTGGAGCGGCGTATCCATAAGTTCCCATGATTCTAGTGGAGACGTGTGACTTGTCGCCAGTAGGACCATCTTTGGCCAACCCAAAATCAGAGAGCTTTGCATTGTAGTTCTGTGATCAGATTACAGCAAGTCATCATAAACAGTCTGAAGCAGCTGCCCTTATTGATACTACTATATGGTACTTGTGAGACCAAATGTAATAACTGAAACATTTTTTCAGGGAAAAAGGTAAGAATCCAAACTTTTTTTAGAAAGACTCTCTCATACCGAATCAAGGAGAATATTAGAGGTCTTAAAATCCCTGTATATAACTTGCATCTCAGAATTGTGGAGAAAAGCTAGCCCCTTTGCAGCCTCAAGAGCGACTTTTAACCGAAGTTCCCAAGAAAGTGGCTGAAAGAAAGATCCTCCTGTTGAACACAATTTGCAAACCAATTAAGACTTGTGCTCAAAAGATCATAATGCATTTCTATGTGTGTGTGTGTGTGTGTATACTGAAGAATACTTCTGAACAGGTGATTTTCCAGGCTTCCACGAGGCATGTATTCATACACCAAAAGCCGGTGCTCATCCTCTACGCAATATCCGATCAGTTTCACTAGATGAGGATGACTGAGCTGACCCAGATAGTTAACCTCTGCCTGCAAGACCAATAACATGTTTTTGATCCATGTAAGGCTAGAAATCCACATGGGGTCTGCAGAAAATTGCCAAATTGTCATTGATTGTACTTTTTCCTTTCCAACTCATCTTAACAGATGTCATGTAACAGCCAACCAACATCCAGCCTACCTACCATTAGATGAGTAAATAAGTTGGATACATACACTTAATATGGCAATTGAAAAACTTACCAACCATTCCCTATGACCCTGGAAGCTTTCTTGATTAAGCTTCTTGACAGCAACAACCATGCCTGTTCCAGGTTTGGTAGCTGCATATGAGTTCTCATCAATCCAACCCTTGAAAACAGAGCCGAAACCGCCTTCTCCCAGCATGTTATCAAGACGGAAGTTTTTCGTGGCCGTCTTGAGATCAGAAAAGTTAAAACTCTTCAAATTGGGCGACTTCAAGATATCGCCTTCGCTGCGTGGAGTTGGAGGAACTGAAGCCTTACTACTATTACTACGGCTCACATCACTCTCAACTCGACTCACATTCCTTGAAATTGCCCCTGAACAATTTTCTTATAAAATATCATCACTCTATCATCAACTCTAAGCAAAATATCATAGTTATTGACAAAATCAAGGCAATCACATTTTTACAGTGTATGTAGGACATAGTTGATCAAGGCAAGTGCAGTAAATAATTTTATATTCAATATACTCCGTAGATAATATAGTCAAACAGAGGCTTTAGATCTTACAATAAATCTAGAAAGATCAATATTCTGATTCTAGCATGTATTTCCTGACCCAATAAATGCATTGCTCGAATTTATTAAGTATAGCATCATCCATTGGACTACTCTCATAATTGAGTTGAGGGATGTTCATCATCAAGAATATAAATCCTTCACTGCCCTGTACCTCTCACTCTCAACATTAATCAATAAACAAAAGACGTGAAAGACGGAAAAAAGGCAGGAAGATTTGAGATGAGTTCATGAATACTACAATCTGAAAGCTTGAAGACGAGTCATGGAAGGAAAAAGGGCAAAGCTAAATTAAGATTCACCTGTGTTAGATGGGCTTTCCGCCTTGATTCGGGAACTAATACAAATCCCCATTTCCCTTGCTATCAGATGCTAAGTCAGCAAAAACTTCCTACAGATAGACAGACAAACAGATCACAAATGATGAGTTTAAACAAGGCAGCTTGGATCTGCTGCCTAGGTCAGTCAACTTTATCAGAGAAATTGAAAGAGCAAGTCCAAGAAACTGCTAACCTATCAAATCTACCCACCACCCCACTTGGACGAAGCTTCGAACTCGGCTGTCTTGAGTGAATTGGCAATGAAATATAGCGGAAAAGGAAATTGGGTTTTAACCCATCTGCTTCCCAAAATTCGGAGGTGAAATCAAACCAGAGTTCTACGGATAGTGGAAGGAAGAAAGAAAGAAAGAAAATTAGGGAAAGGAAGAAAGATGTATGAATAAATAATGGCGGGGAACCGGGCCCAGGACGCCCACTGGGCTCTCAAAATTTTGGCATAGTTTTGTTTGCTTCTCCTACAGCTACAGTCCTACTCCTCTTGAATCAAGTTTATGGAGGTGATAAGCTTCGGTGGAGGCTGCTGATGCTTTCCAGCCGTTGGATCTTGCATTTTGATTCTATTTTTAGGATCAGCCGTTCGTTCCTTTTTGACGGCAGCAAAAGTGGCATTCATGTGTGTTTCCCCCTAAAATACAAACATGATTTTCAAACCTGGGTACTTTCATCAATACATCCAATCCGGTCACCTTCATCATTTTGCCAATACCTACTTTTTAATGCTCAAAATTGATTTTTTGTGTGTGTGGGTTTATTTGGTTGATTTGTGATTGGGTTTGTTGAAATTCGACAGTATACTTTAAGTTTGATAAAAGTATTAAATTAGGTGATTGAAGTGGTTGTAGCTCATGTCATTCAGGTTGTTGTCAACATTTTTCTCAAACTACGCTACTATACATATTTTTGTCTAGATAGATAGGTCGTACTCGTAATTGTTAGGTATGTATAGACTTGATCAAACTGAGCCGGCCTCTTCAATCCGTTTGAAAGAATGGATGGGTTTGTGATATAGGCTTATAAGGGATCAGCCAAGAGCTAAGGGAGGCCAACCATTTAGGAGGAGGAGAAGGATCTTCACTTACGTGAGAGTAGTGAGGAGTTGTGTCATCAAAGAGCTAGCCGCCAAGAGTCCTTCAATTGATTATGATGATGTCATGAAGATAATGTCACAAGGATGATGTCATAGCCTGGTATGGATGCCTCATTGATGAAGCAAATTAATCTTGCTCATTGAACCTCGGCTAGTGAGTTAACCACTTGAAGTGAAGTAAAGGCATCACCTTAAGGGTTTGGTGGTGAGGCCGGTTTGGCAGTGGTCTTGCAGGAGCCAAGCATGGCATAATGCTATGGCCTTGTTAAAGTGGGGCATGGCTGCTAAAGGCCCGTTGGGCACATTGGCATTTGCAAGGTGGGGTGTGCTGGCATCAAGTGTAGCATTACGGCATGGAGAGTGATTTCTTATCTTGGCACATTGCATCATGAACTTTAAAATGTCATCGTACAAAATATGATGTAACCCAATTGGCATACATCAGTTTGTATAGCATATTTAGGGGCTTCTAATCACAAACATGTAAATAAAAAGGAAATGAATCTAATATCCATACAATTATGAGTCACTATATATTGGTAAAAAAAAATTCTAATTTAAAACTTTAAAATTTATGTGTCTAAAAAAGGGATGAAGAAAATGATTGCAATACAACACCCCAATTTTTACGTAGGGATATTGTTGTTAGTGACCTCAAGATTAACACCCAAAGTCACTCTAAGATTTATAGTATTAACAAAACAACCAGAACTTTAAATGTGAAATTAAAAACTTTATTACAATTCTCAAATTGATATAAGTTCCATTATACATAATTAAAATTGAGATAGGTTGGATTGGTCCCAACATGACAAGGAACCTAGCCTAGTAAAACTTAAGACTTAGAGTGCGGAGTGAAGAGTGATCAAGATCCGCAGTGCGTCCTCGTCTTTAGTCTTTCATATTGACTCCACCACTGATGTGCTGCAACGGACATACGGTTGACACCAACCGACCATGCAAGGAAAAGAGAGTGGTTAGTTAGTCTTGTGACAGACTACGCAAGTGGCATTTTGAAGGTCGTTCGGTTAGTAAGAGTGAGTAAAATTAACGTCGGACCCCGAGTGAAAGTTCTAGCTACTACACACTTCCACGTAGGGTTGTCCAACGGGTCGACCCGACCCGACTCGTAACCCGGTTTACGGGTTGACCCGTAAGTTAAAAATTTTCGACCCGAGACCCGACCCATAATCCGGTTTACGGGTTTTACGGGTCGGGTCTCAGGTCGACCCCTTTGACCAGGTCAAACAAGTCAAAATGTAGCAGGTGTCAAAAAAGAATGCGGAGGAGGAAGTCGGCGTCGGGGCAACGCCAGATCCGAGGAGGAGTCAGTGAGGGCGGGCCTCTACCACCGTGGGAATTCGGGGCTAGTGGCCTGAGCCTAGATCCAAGAAGATTGTGCTGCAAGAGTGGAGGTGGGAGATAGCTGTGGGCGGCGTCGGGGAGGGCCAAGGGCATTCCGACGAGCAAGGTCATCGTTGTCGGGTTAGGGCAGAGTTAGGATGGCGAGCGAGGACTTGAGAAGTCGGGGGCGTCGTTAGTAGGAGGGAGGGTGCGAGTGAGCTGCCGGCGTTGGGTTATTGATTTGGAGCGGAGAAGTCGAGCGAGCGAGGGGCCGGAATGAGGCGAGCCGTCATTGGGGAAGCGAGATTGAGCGGGTGAGAGAGCGAGAGAGGCGGCGGTGGCCGGTGTGGCAGCGCAACCGGTGTCCGCAAGTTCGAAGGTGGGTCAGATCTGAGCGGCGTAAGGTAGAAGAGGGGTCAGATCTGAGTAGCGTAACACATTCACTCAACATCCAACAACAACAAGGCAACCCTAAAAAGGCTAAAACTCTACTATAAAATTAAAAAAATATGACGTGTTTACGGGTCGATCCATAACTCGTATCTACAAAAATTTTGACCCATGGCCTGACCCGAAATTTACGGGTCGGGCTGGTTCGGGTTACGGACGACCCGGACCGTTGGACAACCCTACTTCCACGAAAAACAAGAATGAGTTTGAAATTAATAGTTGATATCCTCAAATAAAGTTGTTACAAGATTGTTGGAAACGTATTATCACACATACATTGTACGTTAGGTGTCTTCGTTGAGTACGAAGACGAAACAGGTCTAATGTGCACATACACACTTATCTTTATTATTTCATAAACACCTAGAGAATTACAGTTGACTTATTAAGGTATGTTGACACTGGTATGGGCACGTAGTCCCAATTAAGTGGCATTGTCCCTTAAGTGGCTATAAGCCTTATACGACTCCTCGTCGATTGAGGAGGCCTTGATCACGAACTTACACCAGGGAGTACTCCCTCTGCATGGTGAGATTAACAATTATATAAATTTACATACAACTATTAAGCAATGTGGTACTTACGTCCACACACACACATTGAGGCCTAGTTCAACTAGCGCATCCTACGAAGTAAGAACAATGACAGTCATTAATTCTATACAATATAGTCTTATGTTCATTTTATTCAAACAATTAGTTCCCATCAATTAAAGATAACATGATTTAAGTATAAGCCATGGCATTAAAAACACATTCATAAAAAGAATCAAATCAAATTACCTCGGATATGATGCTTGACTATGATTCACTTGAAAATTCTCGATTAATCACGATACCTCGAATCTTTGCTGTTTAAGACCGATACCGGAAAAGAAGCAATTCAAAAAATATTTTTCAATAATTTATTTTGACGTTAATAAAATAAACAAAAACTAAGTTTATATACTCTATACGATTTAAATGTATGACATTAAAATGATTGAGGTGTGTTCATTAGCACATATTATCCTTATCTACTTTACAGTATTTCCTTTGTTTGATAACCCGGTTTTGAGCCTTATAGCCTTATTTTGTAGTTCCATAAATTTAATTCCTAGCATTTGTAAGCTTGACCCATTCGGGAATTAGGATCTAACTAGAGTTGTTGTTGTGGTATTATTGGGATATTTTGAAAGAAGAAAAGGAAAAATGTTGAGTGTCAAGAAAGAAAAAAAAAAAGATAAGGACATGAGAAAGAATGAAGAAAGGAAAAGATCTTAAGGAATGAAAAGAAAAGAGAAGAAAAAAATATGAAAAAAAGAATGAATAAAAAGAGTTTTTTTTTTTTTTGGAACAAGTAAACATTAGGCTCCCTTTCTAAAATAGGGCCAACCTAGATCATCCTGACGGATGATTGTACTAAACTCCTTCAAGAGGGAAAAAATGTCAAGTCTTCGTGCTTCCAAGGGAGTAGGAGTCGCATTTTCAGGGAAGCGGCTGATGAAGTTGTTGTAGTGATCAAGGAAAGCATCCGGAATTGCTTTTTTGGCTAGAAAATCTACGGCCTGGTTGCATTCTCGAAAACAGTGGAATATCTTGACTTCTGCAAAGCTTCGGAGGGAGTGATTAACATCTTGGATGATAGGTGCTATTTCCCAAGGGACCTTCCACACACGCTTGACATTGTTTATAGCTGTAAGGTTATCACCTTCAATAATGATCTTATCCAGGTGGAGATCGGCCGCCCGCCGAACACCTTCCAGAAGAGCAAGACTCTCAGCCTCAAGGGCTGAGTGGGCACGACAGGGCTGCCGACACAGAGAGAGGACTCTACCATCTTCTGTACGGATCACGTAAGAGATGTAAGAAGTTCCCTCCGGTTTTGTAGAGGCATCAAAATTTAATTTTGTCCATCCAGGTTCCGGTTTGAGCCAGAAGAGAGGTTTCTTTTTGGAGGTCTTGGGCTTTTTTGTCGTCGCTTTTATGGTCATTTTCCAAGTGGAGTAAGTCTTGAAAACTATGTTGACAAGGGAGGCAGGATCCATAATAGGCGATCTGCCGAAGATAATAGAGTTTCGAGAGATCCAGACCTGCCACCAAAAAAAACATAGAAGATCAAAATGTTGAGTACCCATTAGAGTTTGTAGGAGGTTGGTTGCAAAGTCATTATAGAAGACAAGAGGGATCGACACATTCATTTTTAGTTGTATTTCCTGCTCAAGGGATGTCGTAAAAGGACATTGGAAGAACAAGTGATTAGGATCTTCTTCAGCGCAGTCAGAAAGACTACAATGACTATAGACTCGGTGATAGTGCCGATTTAGTCTTTCCGTGGTCGGTAAACCATCAGAACAAGCTTTCTAGAGAAAGGTTTTAATCTTGGGAGGGATCTTGAGATGCCAGATCCAGGAGCTGTCAAAATTGCGATGTTGGTTCCGTTGATTCAAGAGGGTTGTAGCTGATTTCACCGAGAAAACACCATCTGAGGCCGGAGACCAAATGATGCGATCGGCAGTTTCTAAGATCGGGATACGGATGTCGCAAATTTGATCTACTATGTTTCTTGGGAGGATCAAAAGAAGTTTGTCGGTGTCCCATTGTTTAGTGGGAGTAATATATTCAGAGACTAAGGGATTGATGTTGTTACCGTCAAAGAAGGGTTTGAGGGGGACACTCGAGACCCACCAATCAGTCCAGAAATGAATGTCATTCCCCGAGCCAAGTTGCCATTGGAGTCCCTTATGGAAAATGTCCCGGAGTTGAAGGAGACGGCCAAACTGCCAGGATACATTTGGTTTTTTTTCATAATCTAAGATGCCTGAGGTGCTAGTGTATTTTTCAATGACTATTCGAGCCCACATGTTTGTTGGTTCCGTTAGAAGTTTCCAGAGTAATTTCAATTGTAAAGAAATGTTGACAGTTTCAGCTGATCGGAAGTTAAGGCCACCAAACTCTTTGGGAGAACAAATCCGATCCCAAGAGATTAGGGGGTGATAACTAGGATTGTACTTATTCCAAAAGAAGTCTTTGTTGACCTTGTCAATTTAACCCAGAACCTTTTTGGGGAGGAGGAAGGTCTGCATCAAATAATGGGTTTTTGAGGTGAGATTTGCCTATATGAGAACACTCCTGCCTGCTTGAGACAAGGAGTCTGCTTTCCATTTGGATAGCTGTTTTTTTAGATTCAAGATTGCCTCATCAAAAATCTGATTTCTAACCCTTCCCCTAACAATGGGAATTCCTAGGTATTTTTTCTAAGTTTGTTGTCAAGGGTATATTTAGGAAACTTGCAAGGGTAGAGGCCATTGGCCGAGAGATGTTGCTGGAGCACTAAAGACTACTTTTTTGGAAATTAATGACAAGGCCCGTTATTTGTGCAAAGTTTTCTAGGGTAGATTTAATAAACTTCATATTGTCATAGGAGGCATTGGCTAAGATCATAGTATCATCTGCAGAGCTCAGAAAAGGTAGACACGTACCATTCCTAGTGAGTTGGATGCCCACCTTTCGGGACGGGTTTGTGGCTTCCTTCTGTAAAGTTCTTGCTAGGAATTCCATAGCAATGATAAAAATGTATGGAGCCAGAGGGTCACCTTGTCTTATACCCATTGTTGGGCGGAAGATAGGGCCTGGTTCATCGTTCACTAGAACAGAAAAGGAAGCAGTAAAAATACAAGTCATAACCCAATTGATTCATTTTTGGTGGAAACCAAATTTTTTGAGGATTTGCCTTAGAAAGTTCCAATCAAGTTTGTCATATGCTTTTTCTATGTCAAGTTTGAGAGACATCCACCCTTGTTTCCCCTTCTTATTACGATGAAAGGAATGGAAAATTTCATGGGCAATGAGGATGTTGTCCTGGATAAGTCGTCCTTCAAGGAAAGCACCTTGCAATGGGTGAATAATCCTAGGAAGGATATTTTTGAATCTATTGGGAATAATTTTGGAAATTGTCTTGTAGATAGTATTACAGAGGCTTATCGGTCGAAAATGGTTGATGTTGAGGGGGTTTTCTACTTTTGGGATGAGCGCAATGAATGTATGGTTGATTTCTCTAAGCAGGAGGCCAGAGTGGAAAAAGGATTTGACAGCCAGGATTACAGAGTTACCAATAATGTTCCAGTATTTTTGGAAAAAATCAGCCGGAAAGCCATCAGGGCCAGGGGTTTTGTCTTCGGCTAGCTCAAAAATGGTCTTTTTTATTTCTTCAACCGAGGGAGGTCGACAAAGGGTTTCATTTTCTGCATCTGTCACCGGTTGGGGGATGATTTCAAGATCTTGGATGGTCGTTGAAGTGGATTCACAACTGGAGAAGCGCAGGCTAAGCTCTTTAGTGATTTCCTGTGAAATTTGGTCATGGTCATGAAGGATAAGACCCCCCTGATTTTGAAAGGAGTGGCTTTTTTGTTTGTAGTGACAGATCTTAGCTGAGCTTTGATAATATCTTGTATTTCTATCAGAAAGAGAGAGGTGTTTAACTTTGGCCCTCTGCTTCTAAAAGAGATGCTGGAAATCCAAAAGACATTGATATTTCTTGTTATGTATCCTCAATTTCTGGTAGATCACCGGATCATCGGGAGAGTTGAATAGATCATTTTGGAGTTTCTCAAGGTGATCTTTTGCCCGTTTTAACTGAACGAAATTATGCGAGAGCTTCGAACGGGCCAAGCTTTTGAGTGTTTTTTTAGCAGTCGTAATTTTTTTACAAAGTCGAAACATGTGTGAGCCACTAATTTTGTAGTGCCATACTTTCCGGATCATGGGTTCATAATCGGGTTTGGTGAGCCAAGCATTTTCAAAGCGAAACGGGACGTTACGACGACGCTCTTCGTTACGCAAAGAGAAGATGATGAGACAATGGTCTGACGTGGTAAACGGGTGGTGCTTTACTATAAAATTGGGGGTGAGTGGGAGTAGATCGGGGTGGATAAGCACCCGGTCTAGTTTTTCATAGATATTTTCCACTAGAGACATTGATTTTTGCCAAGTAAAGGGAAAACCAACGGAGGAGGCATTAAGCTATCCAAGGTCCTCACGAAACTGCAGGAGACGTTTGAATCTGTTGAGATTCGGAATTTGGCCACCAAGTTTGTCATTGGGGTGATCAATCTCATTAAGATCGCCAACAAGGACAACCGGAAGGTTATAAGAAACAATGATTTGGCGGATATTTTCCCAGTATGGATCCTTTTCAATTACCCGGGAGGGGGCATAGAGGAAAAAAAGAAGGACTTCTACGTTTTTGTAGACAAATTTGGCAATGATACAGTTTTAGTGAATTTCCAAAATGGAAAAGTCATGATCACTTAGGGAGTGGGTCCATAGTAGCCAAAGGCCGCCTCGGGAACCAATGGACGGGGATATAGCATAGTGTGAGAAACTAAGTTCGCGTAGAATGGTTTCATGGGGAGGGTGCTGGGTTTTAGTTTCAGCTAGGCAAATGATATTCAAGAAGTTTCTTCATTTAATAACGTCAATTTCTTCCCAAAAGGAGGGGTGACGGATGCCCCTAACGTTCCAAAAACCAATATTCATAATTTAATTCCACAATAGGGGTAATATTTCAAAGCCAATTTAAAGAAATTGGCATATGTCAATTTTATTTCTGTTAAGTTGTGTCTACTGTGTAGACAAGTGTGAGGGCCAAAATACTCATAGGCGCAAGATGGGGAGTAAGGAGGCGCCATCCATAGACCGTAATTTTTGGGAGGAACACGGTCCTTAAGAACGGACTGTCGAAGGAGCCAGCTCGAGCCATCCTTGGGTTGTGTTTGAATTGAATTCAGTTCATAATTCATAATAACTTGCTGGAAAAAATTGAGGCTTTGCGAATTGCAACACAAAAGGTCATATCGATTGTCATGATTGTTTCATGGATTCTTTGGTTCATACATAAGATCAAAGCAACAAAACTAGAACAACCGACTAGGAAAGGAAAAACAGCCATAAGGCAACAGAAGCTGAAAATAAAAGAAAATCGAACAAAGAACAGAACAAAAGAGTCATAGGTGGCGTTAATGCTCAGGTAGCTTTCAAAAGATAACAGAATCCATTGACATAGTAGACTTAGAACGGGTCTTAGACTTGGAACAGATTTCCAGTATTTGTTTTCAATGTTTAAAAACACAAAAGGCCAGCTTCGCGGAGGAGAGGTCCACCTCATCACCTCGATCCACCTGGCGGTAGTCCACCACCCATGAAGGGACAAACCACCAAGCCAAGAGGAGAGCACAGGTCGTTTAACAATACATAGCCCATACGACAACGTTTTTTGTAGGGCAAAAGTAGTAGAGATCAGGGTCAATGGGTAAAGATCATAGCCAGATCTCACAAAAGGATCAATAGAGGGTATTTTCATGCTTGGGTCAGAACAAAGTTTCAACTCATCAACACCAAGGGAGGACACAACAAGGATTGATAGGTGCCAAAACAGGGGATCTGAGTCCATACGAACCCACAAAACCCCACCAGGCAGCCACACAACCCACATTAGCCCACCCATAGGAGCGGCAAGTAGATCTCGAAAATTGTCAACAAAATCGATTTCAGAGATTAAAAACATAAAATCAAGGGGAAAAGGTGATAGATCCGTAAGCATTATACTGTCACCGGGGGTGGGAGGCGAAGCAGCACCGCTAGCACAGAAGAGTGCCGCCAGGGCACCACACCTAGTCAAAAACGGGAGGCAAAGGGTCAAGGTTCCAATAGTGTTTCCATTCCTACAAAAAAGAAAAAAATTGCATGGGTCAGAGGACAGGGGTTTCTCCAAAATTTCAAACAAGGAAGGAAAGTCAAGGATCATAAGGATCTGGTTAATTTTTGGGATTTCATTGGAGAGGGTTAAAAGAAAGAGGAAAGAAAGCAGAGAGGAGAAGGAGAGAGACCCCCAAAAGGGGGTAGAAGAAAGAAGTTTTCGATGGAAAACCAAAGTGAGAGAGGAGAGAGAAAGTTAGAGAGAGGAGAGAGTTTTTTGTTTTCGAAGCTAGGGAAGTACAAGTTGAAAGCCGAATGAATAAAAAGAGTTGAAAGTGAAGAAGCATGATGAAAAAATGTTTGAATAAGTTGGTGGCACATGAAGTTGAAAGTGTTTTTTTTTATTTGGGTTTTTGCTAGCACTAGTTCTTGAATTGTTTTTTTGCACCACAAGACCAAATACTTCCCTACCTACTTGTTTATATCTTGGTTCCATTACAACCTTTGAAATACCTCATGATTTGTGTTGTGTGTTTAGTCATTCGTAGTGGAGAATTTGGACGTTGATGCAAGCTTATGGTAGTCTAGCGTTTAAAGTTGATTTTGAGTAAAACACATTTCCTCAAACACTTCAGTGACGGTGCAAAACACATTACCTTGGTGAGGTCTAGAATGGATGAATGATTTAATTTTAAAAACTTTGCCTACATGTATGCGATGATATTTTGGTCATGGTTTAGCTTATTGTTGAAAGGTGGATTGATATTGAGATGGATGCTTGGCTTGGTAGTTGTGGTGTGACTTTGATTCTATTTCTTGCTTGATAAACAAGGTTCAAGCATGGGGAAATTTCATAGGCACGTCTTAGGTAGTACTTTAGGGCATGTTTAGTTAGGATTTTCATGGTTTTTGGTTTAATTTTAATTAGTTTCATTAGTTTGTTAGAAAGATTCGGATATTTACACTTTGTTGTAGTTTTTTATTGTAGGAGTGAAGACAATAAGTGTAGAGAAGGTGAAGCCGAAGCATTGGAGGAGGCGGGAAGGAAACCGAGCCACGAGAATTGCCCAAGTGAAGAACCAAGTAGAAAGCCAAGAGAAAACATGATCAAGACGTGAAACACGGGCAGGAGAGCCATGACACTACCGTGTCTAAAAGTGTTTGGCCGAATTTTGTGACCTGTTGTTCTGTGCTGAAGACACGGGTTAGAGGTTCAGGACGCGACCGCATCTTGGTGCTAAACTGAGTTTTGGTTCATATCCAGGAGAAATTTAATGAATCCAATTTTGTTTTATTCTCTATCTTTTAATTTTATTTTAGGATAGTTTTACCTAAGTGTAATCTCTATATGTTGGGATGGTTAGACCTTAGAATGATATCTTCGACATTAGTAGTTTCTTTTTCAAGAAAAAGAAACCCTAAAAACCTTTGTATGTTCTTCAATGGCTTTTTCTAGCTAAACTTGTTTTATCCAACTATTTTATTGAAGTTGTTTGATTTGAATTGTTGTAGGGTTTGAATGTTCTAATTAAACGTTAACTAGATTGATTTCTCTATGCTTAATTGCTTAGTTTTAGCCTAGGGTTCTATTAGCTTGATGACCTAGTATGATTTCTAGGATGAATTACAACTAGATTGATTTAATAACTGGTTGATATGAATTGATTAAAGTAGACATCTTCATCCAATTAAGTAGATCGGATTAGTTGGTTAAAGAAAAAGACTTCAATAATAATTCATTTGAATGTCTGGTTGCTTTGAAGTGTTATTTCTATTGATGTTTGAATCTTATTGTTGTTGTCAAATTGAATCTATGAGGTCTTTTAGGTTGTTTGATGATTAGGGTTGTGAAGTCGGGTTGGAATAATAATTATATTTTAAGTTTGAAATTCTTAATTAATTCCATGAAGTTGGGTTCTTAAGAGTTTCACAATAGATTGACTAAGGTGCAATTGGGATAATGATAATCGATGATCAACATTCACTTTTGCAATGGATATAAATTAGTTGGATATCTTCATCATACTTGTTTTTACAATCCTAACTTCTTTTGTTTCTTTGCTTTTAGTAGTTGATAGATCTAATCTCAAAAACCCCCTCTTCCAACTAACATAACAATAAATACTAGAAACACGAGTCTTTGTGGGATTGACCCTTATTTCCCTACTATATAAGTAGTTGGGTAGTTCGGATTACTTTGATCGGTATTAGCGGACTAAAATACCGTTATCAACGGACATAGTAATGAAAGTACACAATATGAATATGAAGAAAAAAAATATGTAATTACCATAAAAAACAACAATGGTCCTCTCCAAATTTTCGGACTTCTTTTCCATTCCTTAGAGAACTCTAAAAGCTTGCCAAAAACAAATCCACACTAGTTGAACTAGCTTATATGGCTTGTATCACCTAGAACATCAAGAAGCTTCAGATTCATATATCCATTTGGTTTGCTTTCAACAACATGTGTCATATCTTGAACCAATCTCCTCTACAATTGTACAACTAACATTTGTCGGGAGATAGACCGGATATAAGATCAATGACTTACCTTACACAGTTGGAAGAATCAAGCCTAATAAACACTTTATCAACAAGATCCTTCTTCCTTATCACTTTATCAACAACATGATCCATCTCCTTGTTCTTCACAACCGAAAGATCCTCTTTCGACCCTTCTTTAGAGGTGAAGGGACTGGTGCTAGTCTGGTAACAACTCTTATTAAATTTCAGGAAAACTTGTCCAAGAGGAGTGTCTTCATCATCTATAGCTGTAACAACTCTTGCTCGTTGTCCTCTTCCAACACTCTTACTTGCGCTTGTCGTCTTTGTACACATAAATACACACAAATTTAACACCCCAATTTTACAGGAGCATTACCGCCAGTAATCTCGGATTTGATCAACCTGAGAGTATTCAGGCTTTTACAAAGTACAATTAGAATGTAATAGAGGTCTTTGCAACTGAACCTGACTGAAGGTTATATAATTATTTTTATAACTACAAACCTAGAGAGGTTATCCAATACTAGGTGAATCACAAACAATCAAATGATTATAGAATTTCAAACACCTTCCAACTTTGTCACCGTCTTCTCACTAACTAATATTCTTAACCGATATAGAGACTCGGTTACAGCAGAATACATTCGAACTTCTTTCTCTGCCCTCACAAAGAGACTCAACTATAAGAATCTTTATGACTACAACTCATTTTTTTCCCTCATAATGAGACTCGGCCAAAAGAAATTAATCTACCTTAATATAGTACAGAATTGCCCATCAAGCAATGAATAATAATATTCACATCATGATATTAGAAGAGATCTAGCACTGTTATTTGTAACCAAAATACGAAACTCACTAAGAAGTGATTATCACATTAATAAGTTCTACTCTGAACCAATTCACAATCCCTATCTCAATATTTCAACCCACATATTTCATGAAATGGAGATGAAAGGTAAGGGATCTAAATTTAGTTTACTAATTTGAATATAATAAAATAATTTGCTCCACAGAATACACCAGAGTGCGAAAGTCCATCGCGTAATAAAAAGTCAACCGTCAGGATCTAAGGTTAAAGAAATGATATTGATACTATCTTTAACCTACTAGGCACGGTTACCAAACAATAATGGGTCGAGAAAATGGCCACCTTGATTGTACACCAAAATTTTGTAATGTCCATGTCTATGTTTTTTTATGAAAGGTGTATTGTGATTTTTTAATGGAATTGGAATTGAAAGGGTATCAATGCACGTGATGTGCACACCTACTGATTTGCTCTTTTTTTTTATTATGAAATGCATTTTTTAAATTGTGCCAAAATTGTAATTATCAACTTTAGTAATGTCCATCATAGTCATTTTACCCACAAGTTATTTTTCATCCAGCTCGGTCAACCGAACACATATTCATGAATCCAGCTCGTTTTTTCAATTCCAGTCCCAGCTAGTAATCCAGTTCTAGTTCCAGTTCCAGCTATGAAATCCAGTTCCAGTTCCAGTCCGTGTACACGAACAGAGCCTAAGACCGTCCAAAACGTGCTGATATGTTAGGGTAAAAACATCCTAACCGGTGGAATACAAGGACTAAGACCGTCCTAAACGTACCGATATGTTAGGGTACAAACATCCTAACCGGTGGTATACAAGGACTAAGACCGTCCAAAACGTGCTGATATGTTAGGGTAAAAGCATCCTAACCGGTGGAATACAAGGACTAAGACCGTCCTAAACGTATCGATATGTTAGGGTAAAAACATCCTAACCGGTGGAATACAAGAAAACTCTCCATGGATGACACTACAAAGGGAGGTCATCCTACTATTAGAACATGGACTACATTCGATGAAGTACGAGAAAGTAATTCGCTTTGAACAGATGTTAGGATATGAATATTTCTAGCCAAATTCATAGGATAGGATTCTCTCTATATCTACTCGAATCAAAATCGTCGTTTCAATGCAGACGTAATGACAAACAAGGTTATACGTAATAACCCAAGCTCTGTTCTAGCATAGTGTAACCAACAACAACTAGTTTTCTATACTAACAACCTGATCTATTTCTTACGGAGCAATGACAACACATAACTATATATATATATACACACACGCGCACACGCCACACGCGCGCACGCCACACGCGCGCACATATAGTCTAAACGTATAAATTCACATATATGGGCATAAAGATGGCTTTAGTTTTAGTTGGGTGATGAAAAGAAATGAAAGGATTAAAAAGGGTCCAGAAGAATTTGCCCATATGATAAATTTAGAGAATTGGAAGGGTTGGAGTCGCCCATAACGTAAACCCAAAATTGAGATCCTGGATCCGGGATGTATGTACGCATCTGCCAAACGGCCTTAGGCCGAATTCTCCCGTTTCGATCCTTCATCGGATCTTGCCAACTCGAATTTCGGTCCAAAGAAATCTTACCGCGGCGGGTATGATATGGAGGGTACCACTCGAGCTCTCAAAGGTCGACTAGGGCGGATGATTGGACACAGACGCACGTCTTGGCATTCCGAGGTTGAGGGAGGCAGGGCAAAGGGCGATAGAGAACCGTCTCTGAGTCAATGGCCGGCGGATGGAGGGTGACGTCCGCTTTTGAACGGTGACCATCTCCTTCAGAGGCGGCCAAACCCGTCCTTCTCCAAGAAAAAAAACTCATCTCCCCCTTTGAAGATGAAGGAAGTAAAATAATAAGAAGAAGGCAAAGTGCCAGGTGGAGGCAAGCTGTCCCTCCTCAAAGAAACTGTAATATCCAGGATTTTCAAGCAGATATTAATTTGATTATGCCCTATATTATTAACTTGTGAATCTAAAACTAGCATAATTTTTTTTAGACTGGCTAATCATCTGGATTATTTTCAAGTCCTAAATAGTGAGGAGGAAAATAAATATACTAGTAAAGGAGTTATCTTTAATCAAGTAAAATTTATCCTGTATTTTAGAATCGGGTAATTTAGTGGAACTAAAATATTATATATTTACAAAAATTATTTATGTGGTAAAATATTAAATAGGTATGTATTATTTCTGTACTATTTAATAAAGTAGTATTTCTCTTTAACCTCCGTATCATTACCGATCATTTGGAACGGAGGCTAAAACATTACATAAACAATGTATATATACGTAGATGGGTATGAAGAGATTTACATGAGTGAGATATTCATCAATTTCGGTCATATATATCTACGAGCATAGGTTGTCTCAATCTTCACTTTCTTACTCTGGAAGCAACGCTCTTATTCTTCTACGTACCCAGCCCTCCGCCACTGCCTTCTTCTTCATTCTTCTTGTCAACCGTAGTAGTCGTCGCTTGTTGTCGCCGTCGCCGGACTGCGTTCATCATTGCCGTTACGACTAGAAGAGTCGCACAAGTCACCGACTTCCAACCCGTGTCGTCCCGAGCGTTGGTGAGTCCCTAGTTTCCTTTTTCATTTGTTTCCTTGCACCGTCGTCGGTAAGTCGTCGGGGGTTTAGGCTAGACGAAGAAGAAGAGGGATGGTGATCGGTGGCTGTGGAGTGGGTAGAACCGAAGAGCGGGGCTGGGTCGGAGTCAGGTCCGGGTAGAGCAGGGGTGTTAGAGTGCGGGCTGGTGAGCGAGGATACGGTGGTGCGGATCTTAGGGTGTCGGCTCGAGTGGGGTCACGGGTTGCCGTCCGCGTCGGAGCGGTTTGGAGTCAGGGCTCGGTTGTTCGGTTAGAAGACAAGCAAGGACTTGTAGAATAAAACTAATTAGTAATTAGTTTATCGGAAATTAATTAGTATCTATACAATTCGTAATTGCTTTGGAGCAATTCAACCCAAATTGTGGATTTGTTTGGTTTTGTCGATATATATTAAGATTCTGTTCGGTTTTCTTCATAATTAAAATAAGGCAATAAAACCAAATTGATCTATTCACTTCGTAATTGTGGAGTAAGGATTTGATAAAGTGGAGTTTTAAGTGTAAAATTAATTACTTAAGATCGGTTCTGAGTTCGGTTCAGGCTTGGTTTGGGAATCGGTTCGTATTCTTATATATATAGTCTTCGATCAAGTCAATTGTTTAAATCGTTAAACCTTAATTACGCTATTAAAATATTCAGGGCTCAGAGCGATTCTCATTGAATTTCTCAGAAAGTATTTCGGACTCATCGTTGTGAGAAAGAAAGAAGTCATTCCGGGTCTTATAATCTGATCGTCATCAAATCTAGTCTCGTAGTTCGTTAGCTCGTCATTTCCAGGCAAGTGGATTGGTTCTTTCCTGTCTTAATTATTGACGATTATGGAATATCGTATAGCCCTATATGTGATCTTGATATATGTGATATATGATAATGTTTAATATATATACCAATGTATGTATGTATATATATATATATGTATAGCTATGTGATGTCATTGCTTCGTAAGAAATAGATCAGGTTGTTAGTGTTGAAGACTAATTGTGTTGATTGCACTATGCTAGAATAGAACTTGGGTTGTTAGGTATAACCTTGTTTGTCGTTACGTCTCCATTGAAAGGTTGATTGTCATTCGAATAGATATAGAGAGAATCCTATTCTACGGATTTTTGCTAGGAATATTCATGTCCTAGCATCTGTTCAAAGTGAGTTACTTTCTCGTACTCCGTCGATCCGTCGAATGTAGTCCATATTCTAATAATAGGATGACCTCTCCTGGTAGTGTCATCCATGAAGAGGTTAGCTCGTAATCTTCCACTAGTTAGGATGTTTTTCCCCTAACATATCGATACTTATGGAACGGTATCAGTCTTTGTAATATTCCACTGGTTAGGATGTTTTTTTCCCTAACAAATCGATACTTATGGAATGGTATCAGTCTTTGTATTCTTCCACCGGTTAGGATGTTTTTACCCTAACACATCGGTTAGGATGTTTTTTTCCCTAACAAATCGGTTAGGATGTTTTTGCCCTAACACATCGGTTAGGATGTTTTTACCCTAACATATCCGTTAGGATGTTTTTACCCTAACACACCGGTTAGGATGTTTTTACCCTAACACATCGGTTAGGATGTTTTTGCCCTAACACATCGGTTAGGATGTTTTTACCCTAACATATCCGTTAGGATGTTTTTACCCTAACACATCGGTTAGGATGTTTTTTCCCTAACACATCGGTACTTATAGGATGGTAATAGTCCTTGTATTCTTCCATCGGTTAGGATGTTTTTACCCTAACATGCATATCGATACTTATAGGACGGTGTCAATTCTCGTCTATTTCCACCGCTTCGGACGTATTCTTCTATCAGCTTGAACGTTTTTCCCCTAGCACATGGTTATATAAATGATGATTTTAGATCTCTCTCGAGCAAATCAGGACGATCTTGTTCCTCGACGAGAGTCACATTGTCTAATTAATCAAGTTGTTATAGCATTGTGTGATTAGTGCTTATTGCACTTTGATTCAGCTAGTTAGTGAAACATAGCGTGTATGTGAAATCAATCTTCAATAGGGATGGATTTAGTAGACCCCACGGAATCGAATGTAAGAGGACCATTCGATATGCTTAGCTCATAATCGATAATTAACTCGTCTTTTCTCAGAAGTTTCAAGACGATATGCACACTGGAATGTGTCCTATGAAGCCGAAACTTGTATTCTCCGACTCTCATGGCTATACCTACTGATCATGGAACCCTTAGTCGTTAGCCATTCGATGTTCAGTTCATCATGTTGATCCATTTTATTCAAGAACCAATCGTCCTCTCCACTTGCTAGTCTATTTTAGACTAACCCTTCCATTTGACTTGTTTTTGCATGGTTGTCTGGTGTGTTTCGTTGACTTTCGACACATCAGAATCTAGAGGAAGTGGTCAAACTAAGAGACTGAAGATTGGATGTTGAGAAGCCTGTCAACCCTTTAGAGGATAAAGGAGAAGCTGAAGTGAGGACGACGGTCGTCCACAACGACAATCACCCTTTTTCTCTTTTAATGTATATTCAGACTTCGTCAAACTGGCTGAGTTCAAATTGTATTGTTATTCGTATCTGTTTTGAATGCACTTTGTAAAGGCCTGAGTAGTATCTGATTGGTTAAATACGAGATTACTGGCGGTAATACTCCCATGTAAATTTGGGGGTGTTACAGAAGTGGTATCAGAGCGAGGTTGTGTCAAAACCTTTCTTCACTATCTTCGTCTGGTATAGAAATATGGAAATTCTATACTAACTTCGTTCGTTAATCATTCGCAGAAATGGTCAACGCTAGAAATACTAACCAAACTCCTCGAGCAACTGGCTCAGCTGGAGGTCACGAGGAGGTGGAGGAATCGGGAGTTGGTAATATAAGAAACCAAGTTCCAATAGCGGTTGGCTTGGATGATGTTACGACTGAGGCAATAAGACAACTGATATTGCAAACTTTACAAGGTATACTCCCAATAGTCCAACCTGTAACTCATGAAGCAGTTGAGCCTGACCATGTTGAGAATGTTGTAGTGGAAAATGCTCCAGTCCTTCAGCCAACTCAAAATGAGAGATTCACTCAAGCAATTAAGGCGTTTACAGCGATGAAACCTGACACCTATGATGGCACGAGTGAACCTGTCAACATTATGTACTGGTTCCTTCATCTTGAGCAGTTGATGGAAAATATCTCTTGCACGGAAGTAGAAAAAGTGCGTATTGTTGCCTTACAGCTAAAGGGGGCAGCAACTGAATGGTGGAGAAGTTCAGGATTGTCTAGTCATCCCAACCTTAATTGGGATATGTTTAAGAACAAGATGCTCGTAAGATTCTTTTCTGCTGGTATGAGGAAAGAAAAAGAAAGAGAGTTTCAAAATCCCCAGACTGAGGGACTGAAGATACCTGAATTGGCCACTAAGTTTAACCATCTTTTACAATATGCAGGCCCCGAGATATCTACTGAGGAACAAAAGATCGAAAGGTTTTATGATTGGTTGCGCCCTGAAATGCAGCCTTTAATGGTACATTATAAGTATGACACTCTGGAACAGTATGTGGATGCTGCTTATAAACTTGAGCTGTCTTTGGACCAATACGAGAAAAAGATAGAAAAAGGGGGTCAATCTTCCCAACAAGGTCCTAAGTTTAGTGGTTTTAAGAGGCCAGCGCCTCCTCAACAGTTTGAGAAGTCGAACCAAGCCAAGACGGAGTTGGGTTCAACTAGATCAGCTCTACAATTTGAAAAGTTGAAGCGAACAAAGATTGATTCAAGTTTAAGAGGATCAACTCATGAAAAAGGAACTACTCCACAGTCAAGGAACTATAGCGACCGGGTAACCTGTCACAATTGTGGACAGCACGGACATTACAATAGGAACTGTCCGAAGTCAAAAACGAAGTGCTTTGCTTGTGGAAAAGAGGGCCACATGCGAAATTACTGCCGACAGACTCGTAGTGATTTAGCTTGACCTTTTGTGATATAGTTTTTCAGAAAGAACTATCCAATACAACTTTAGTGAAGAAGAAGGCAGAATTCAGAGAAAATGTGTTTTGTTATTGTCTGGTTTAGGACAAGATGAACTAGCCAAACACGCCTGATAATCAACAGTACTAGTTACAACTTTCTGTTTTAAGGATCGAAGCATATATGTTTCTAGCCTGTATTTTGTGGTATACAGTCTTAGTACGTTACTTGCCTAGTTAAAAACTATGGCTGTGTAGGTTGTTTGGTTCATGTTGATAACCTATGGTTATTTTTATAATATATCTATGCTCTTTTGTGTCAAATCTAATTACACTTGATAATATATCTATGCTCTTTTACCCTTAAGGATCTATGGGTAATCAGCCCTCTGGCCAATATAAAGGGAAATCACCCGTGAACGCTACCTAGTATGCTTTATGTGACTCAGTAGTGTCGTTCAATCGATTAGTTAGAATCTCTCTTTTGTGAAAGGACCTATGCTAGTATGTTGTTAATCCTTGTTAGGACTCCTATTTAGCTTGGTTCTTTTGTTATACCCATGTTGAACTATAGCTTGTGAAATTAGATTGAATGTTTGTGGAAGTTAAGAAGTACCTTTTATTAGTATACGACTACTATGTATTGTAGCTGAATGCATCTCTCTGTAACTATGTGAATCAGTCGGGTAGAACAAAAAAAAAACATAAATATTGGTGATATAGATAATGTGTTTTGTCTTTTACACTGATCATGTAAAGGACAAAAATACATTAGAGAGTTTCGCAGATATTATTTCCCATCTTGATCACATGGTGAAATAGGATCGCGAGCTCTAAGGCAATTCTTCTTGAAATAGGATAAAGAAGTGTATAACATCTATGTTAGGAGCAAATTAGAATACTATTATAGAATCCTTATGTTCCTAACTCTTGTGTTCTTACGTAAAGAAATTCTCTTAGACATTCGTTTATCTCTAGGGCTAGGGATATTTCCTAGTGAGGGGGAAAACATTCAATGATGACAATTCTTACTTTATATGAGAATGTGAAATTCTTTAAGGGGGTACTTAGGAAATATCTCATCCGAGGGTGTCATTATGTCATAACCTTCCCTTGCACAGCTTGTTGCCATCCTCTAGTTTCGGGGACGAAACTATTTTTTAAGGGGGTACTAATGTAATATCCAGGATTTTCAAGAAGATATTAATTTGATTATGCCCTATATTATTAACTTGTGAATCTAAAACTAGCATAATTTTTTTTAGACTGGCTAATCATCTGGATTATTTTCAAGTCCTAAATAGTGAGGAGGAAAATAAATATACTAGTAAAGGAGTTATCTTTAATCAAGTAAAATTTATCCTGTATTTTAGAATCGGGTAATTTAGTGGAACTAAAATATTATATATTTACAAAAATTATTTATGTGGTAAAATATTAAATAGGTATGTATTATTTCTGTACTATTTAATAAAGTAGTATTTCTCTTTAACCTCCGTATCATTACCGATCATTTGGAACGGAGGCTAAAACATTACATAAACAATGTATATATACGTAGATGGGTATGAAGAGATTTACATGAGTGAGATATTCATCAATTTCGGTCATATATATCTACGAGCATAGGTTGTCTCAATCTTCACTTTCTTACTCTGGAAGCAACGCTCTTATTCTTCTACGTACCCAGCCCTCCGCCACTGCCTTCTTCTTCATTCTTCTTGTCAACCGTAGTAGTCGTCGCTTGTTGTCGCCGTCGCCGGACTGCGTTCATCATTGCCGTTACGACTAGAAGAGTCGCACAAGTCACCGACTTCCAACCCGTGTCGTCCCGAGCGTTGGTGAGTCCCTAGTTTCCTTTTTCATTTGTTTCCTTGCACCGTCGTCGGTAAGTCGTCGGGGGTTTAGGCTAGACGAAGAAGAAGAGGGATGGTGATCGGTGGCTGTGGAGTGGGTAGAACCGAAGAGCGGGGCTGGGTCGGAGTCAGGTCCGGGTAGAGCAGGGGTGTTAGAGTGCGGGCTGGTGAGCGAGGATACGGTGGTGCGGATCTTAGGGTGTCGGCTCGAGTGGGGTCACGGGTTGCCGTCCGCGTCGGAGCGGTTTGGAGTCAGGGCTCGGTTGTTCGGTTAGAAGACAAGCAAGGACTTGTAGAATAAAACTAATTAGTAATTAGTTTATCGGAAATTAATTAGTATCTATACAATTCGTAATTGCTTTGGAGCAATTCAACCCAAATTGTGGATTTGTTTGGTTTTGTCGATATATATTAAGATTCTGTTCGGTTTTCTTCATAATTAAAATAAGGCAATAAAACCAAATTGATCTATTCACTTCGTAATTGTGGAGTAAGGATTTGATAAAGTGGAGTTTTAAGTGTAAAATTAATTACTTAAGATCGGTTCTGAGTTCGGTTCGGGCTTGGTTTGGGAATCGGTTCGTATTCTTATATATATAGTCTTCGATCAAGTCAATTGTTTAAATCGTTAAACCTTAATTACGCTATTAAAATATTCAGGGCTCAGAGCGATTCTCATTGAATTTCTCAGAAACTATTTCGGACTCATCGTTGTGAGAAAGAAAGAAGTCATTCCGGGTCTTATAATCTGATCGTCATCAAATCTAGTCTCGTAGTTCGTTAGCTCGTCATTTCCAGGCAAGTGGATTGGTTCTTTCCTGTCTTAATTATTGACGATTATGGAATATCGTATAGCCCTATATGTGATCTTGATATATGTGATATATGATAATGTTTAATATATATACCAATGTATGTATGTATATATATATATGTATAGCTATGTGATGTCATTGCTTCGTAAGAAATAGATCAGGTTGTTAGTGTTGAAGACTAATTGTGTTGATTGCACTATGCTAGAACAGAACTTGGGTTGTTAGGTATAACCTTGTTTGTCGTTACGTCTCCATTGAAAGGTTGATTGTCATTCGAATAGATATAGAGAGAATCCTATTCTACGGATTTTTGCTAGGAATATTCATGTCCTAGCATCTGTTCAAAGTGAGTTACTTTCTCGTACTCCGTCGATCCGTCGAATGTAGTCCATATTCTAATAATAGGATGACCTCTCCTGGTAGTGTCATCCATGAAGAGGTTAGCTCGTAATCTTCCACTGGTTAGGATGTTTTTCCCCTGACATATCGATACTTATGGAACGGTATCAGTCTTTGTAATATTCCACTGGTTAGGATGTTTTTTTCCCTAACAAATCGATACTTATGGAATGGTATCAGTCTTTGTATTCTTCCACCGGTTAGGATGTTTTTACCCTAACACATCGGTTAGGATGTTTTTGCCCTAACACATCGGTTAGGATGTTTTTACCCTAACATATCCGTTAGGATGTTTTTACCCTAACACACCGGTTAGGATGTTTTTACCCTAACACATCGGTTAGGATGTTTTTGCCCTAACACATCGGTTAGGATGTTTTTACCCTAACATATCCGTTAGGATGTTTTTACCCTAACACATCGGTTAGGATGTTTTTTCCCTAACACATCGGTACTTATAGGATGGTAATAGTCCTTGTATTCTTCCATCGGTTAGGATGTTTTTACCCTAACATGCATATCGATACTTATAGGACGGTGTCAATTCTCGTCTATTTCCACCGCTTCGGACGTATTCTTCTATCAGCTTGAACGTTTTTCCCCTAGCACATGGTTATATAAATGATGATTTTAGATCTCTCTCGAGCAAATCAGGACGATCTTGTTCCTCGACGAGAGTCACATTGTCTAATTAATCAAGTTGTTATAGCATTGTGTGATTAGTGAGTCACATTGTCTAATTAATCAAGTTGTTATAGCATTGTGTGATTAGTGCTTATTGCACTTTGATTCAGTTAGTTAGTGAAACATAGCGTGTATGTGAAATCAATCTTCAATAGGGATGGATTTAGTCGACACCACGGAATCGAATGTAAGAGGACCATTCGATATGCTTAGCTCATAATCGATAATTAACTCGTCTTTTCTCAGAAGTTTCAAGACGATATGCACACTGGAATGTGTCCTATGAAGCCGAAACTTGTATTCTCCGACTCTCATGGCTATACCTACTGATCATGGAACCCTTAGTCGTTAGCCATTCGATGTTCAGTTCATCATGTTGATCCATTTTATTCAAGAACCAATCGTCCTCTCCACTTGCTAGTCTATTTTAGACTAACCCTTCCATTTGACTTGTTTTTGCATGGTTGTCTGGTGTGTTTCGTTGACTTTCGACACATCAGAATCTAGAGGAAGTGGTCAAACTAAGAGACTGAAGATTGGATGCTGAGAAGCCTGTCAACCCTTTAGAGGATAAAGGAGAAGCTGAAGTGAGGACGACGGTCGTCCACAACGACAATCACCCTTTTTCTCTTTTAATGTATATTCAGACTTCGTCAAACTGGCTGAGTTCAAATTGTATTGTTATTCGTATCTGTTTTGAATGCACTTTGTAAAGGCCTGAGTAGTCTCTGATTGGTTAAATACGAGATTACTGGCAGTAATACTCCCATGTAAATTTGGGGGTGTTACAGAAACGTGGCAAGGAGCGAGAGAGCCAAAACAAGAAAAGAAAGTGGTACGGAGGGAAAATTACCTCCGACCAGAAATTTACACGAAATAGAAATAATAAAATACTTTAAAGATAAAATTTCATCTAATTAATTCATAATTCCCGACGAGAATTTATAACAACTAGAATTCCTGACCCGTGTTACGCACGGGTTTAAAAACTATTTTGAAGCTTTATTAATCAACTTTAATTGAAAAATTGCATGAATATGAAAAATGGACTAAGATATGATAATATAAAATATAATAGATTATATTAATCATAAAACAAATAAATATTCCATAAGAAATAAATCAATTAAAAATATAATTCAGTTGCGAGAGAAGCACTCATTATTTGCATCAAAATGCAATTACGTACATACAAAAAATATAGAAAACTATAGAAAGCATATGAAAGATTAAAATAATATTGTTGGTTTATTCGAAATATTTTTTTATACATGAAAACTATAGAAGTTCAAAGAAAAAAAATACCCATATTTTATGATTTAGGGTATAAATACATTTTGTGATTTCCGTTAAAAAAAATACGCATATTTTTATGATTTATGGTATTCAGTATTCACATATTTTGTGATTTACGTTAAAAAATGCACATTAAGAAAGTATGCATATATACACATAATACAACAAATACCCATAGAACACGTTTAAAAATATACATATTTTATGATTTAGGGGTTAAACATATTTTGTGATTTATGTTAGAAAAAATGAGTTCTTGATTTATTTATATACTTGAATCATATATACAAATAATACAACAAATACACACAAAACACGTTTAAAAAAATACACATGTTTTATGATTTTATGTTAAAAAAATACACATTAAGAAAATATATGCAAACAACACAAAAGTGTTGCTACAGAGGTTTGAACCCCAAACCTTTGGGTAATTAGAGAAAGGGTTTACCACTATGTTATTGTGGTTTGTTTGATTATGATTGCATTGTATTTATTATATAAAGAAGATTGCAATGTAGGTTAAATGGAGCATTTAATGGGGACACCACCTAACTTTTATATATATATATATATATATAGATATAACTCATACAATTTACGGCTCTAGGTGATAAGATTACCTTATCACATTATCCCAATTTTCAGTATCAAAATAATATAGTCGAATAACTTTATACTAATTATTTTGTTTTGAAAATACCGGGTATTACAACAAAAGTATTTAATAAACACACATACATGTATTCATTAAACACACAAACATGTATTCAGTTAGAACACATGCATCAAATATGAATAACTTACTAAGCAAAAACCTAATGCACAATATATTAAAACGAAATCCAAAAAGACATGAATTCCATTAACACACACAATATACAAAAAACACACACACACATCTACTATGTATAACTTAATGGCAAAAACACAATACACAGACCCCTAAATATGAAACAAACAGATACTCATACGTAACCATACGGACACCTAAATTTGGAATACACAGACATGTAATCCAAAACCACACATACACTCATACACAACCACACAAAAACCTAAATCTAAAATACATAGACATGTATTCAATCAAAGCACATACACATTATACAAAACACACATACATCTACTATGTATAACTTGGAAAAACACACAGTCTACAAACACACAAACAATAAGCAAATCAATTAGTATAAAGTTATACATAGTAGATGTATGTGTGTGTTTTTCCAACTATGTATAACTTGGAAAAACACACAGTCTACAAATGCACAAGAGGAAATTTGCAGGAGAACACTCCTACGACACTTTTCAATTCATTAATTCAAAGCTGATTACAAATGAACAGGAAAAAGACTTAAATAGAGCAAACTATTGACCAGCTGTAGCACTAGGCCACCATCTCTTTAACCACCCACTAATCTGCCTAATGCTTTAGGAAAAAGGAAACTAACTAACTGACTTCCCTAGACTCCACTAACCTGAATAATAGGAAATAATCTACTCACTAACATAGAAAACTAAAACCCTTTAATCTTTAATATCTAACAGCTTACATCTAGGTACGTATCATGCTCTTATCCCAAAGATGAGCTTCATAACATCCAGTCTATCTATGCTTGAATTTCCAATCACCATAGATCAAAATCACAGTCAATCTACTCCAAAATGATCAAGCACATTGAAGCAACAACAAATTACAATTCAATTGAACTCGACACCCTTAGCTTCTTCACCAAACAACAATCGCAATCACCGCTCATAGCAACCAAATTCCAAGCCGCCAAAGTACTAAAAAATCAATTCACCGACGGAAGAAAGAAGAAGAAGAGAGGCCAAAGTACCAAAAAATCAATCCAACTATCTTTGTCTTAAGCTCATCGGAAGACGACGCCGGAGCAGACGCCGACGAAGAAGAAGAAGAAGAAGAAGAAGAAGAAGAAGGAGAGGAAGCGGACGAGGAGGAACCGATAATCGAGAGAGACTTGATCTGATAGGCGCGCTTGAGAGCCTCGACCTTGATGAGATCGGTGCACTTGGAAGCCTCGATGGGTAACTCCATGGATCGCTTGGAGGCCTCGGAGACGATGTCGGTGAGCCGAGAGCCGCCGAATCATCGACGGCCAAAACGACGATGAATTGATGCTCGTCTTCAACAATTTCGATGCGAACGGCGACGACAAGATCTCATCCATGGAGCTCCGATCGATCATGTCGAGCCTCGGCCAGAGCGTCTCCAACGAGGAGGTCCGGTCAATGATCTGCGAAGTCGACCCCAGCGGCGACGGATTCATAGATTTGAGCGAATTCGTGGAGTTCAACACCAAGGGTGTCGATTTTGACGAGATCCTGGTCAATGTCCGCCGATCCACTAAGTCTCGTCGTTTTCGAGGACGGCGAGCTTGTAACACCCCAAATTTTAAACTTGGAATGCTACACGCCAGTGACTTCGGATTTGAAGTCCAAAGCCACCCTAGGCTTGATCCGAACAATTAATAAAATAATATTAAATAATAAAAGTAAAGACAATGGATAATAATTCTTTTATTAGATAAACTTCTCTGAAAAGAGCTTAAAATGTTACAGCGGAAGATTAGAAAATTTAAATTACACAAAGACGTTCATACTTGCACCTATACATCATCTAGGAATTGAAAATCTTAATTCATTTTTCTTTAAATTGAAAATGAAATTGACTTTATAAACTATCTTAAAAAAATAAAAGGTCCAACTGCAGCCCAACTCTTCTCCAACTTTACTTCTATCGACCTGAAGAATATGATCGCCTTATGTGCCGTGACGAGAAATACGGTTGACACCAGCCGAACCATGCAAAGGAAAGAATGTGGTCGGGTTAGTCTTGTGACAGACTAAGCAAATGGGGTTTTGAAAATGGTTCTTTTGTGGTGATACCCAGTCACTAGCATCGAACTCCGAATAAAAGCCGGTCGATGATCTAGCAACCCAAGTACTTCCCACGGACAAGGAAAACTATGAGATGCAACGAAAAGAATTAGGACACCACACGAGTATGGTTCCTTAGGAGCTTGATCGATTTGTTGGGAACGTTTATTATTCACACAAAGATTTTGAAAAGCCTCCGTCGACTAACTGGATCCACGACCAACCTCACCGCATATGCGAATTCAGATTGGAAAGAGGATCGTCATTAGCCGGGAGCAAGAATGGTTTTCCAAGTTGTACTAACCATCCTGGTTCATTAATTACGTGCACTAGCACTTATCTTACTTAATTTCAAAACTTCACACTTCACGTTAATACCTTTTACTGCTTTATCGACACTAGTCGAGATACAACGAACAACGATTTCCGCGGATTTGAAGAATGCACTAGCTAGGTGCAACGTCCCTCACGCGCAGTTGAGGCGACATGGTCATGACCAGCATTAGGGTATAGGGCCATCCTAATGCAGTTATAGAGAGGCGTTCTGAGGACCGAAGGCTCCACCCCTAATTCTAACCTAAGTCCATACCAAGCCACTACGAGGCTAACAACAAACAAAGCCACTACGAGGCTAACAAACAAGCAAGGCCACGTACATGGCCAACACAAATCGAACCTAAGTCCATACTAGCGTAGCCTAACAATAATAACAACTACGCGAATAACAATGTCGTTAATACTAGGAAATAAAACAACAACCTAGTTCATTTTAATTTCACACAGTTAGTTCCCAATAAATCGATAAAAAACGAACATGCTAAAACTGAACCAAACCACTTGCCTCGGATAAGACGTTTGACTACGGTTGACTCGCAGAGGAATGGTTAACGACGATAGCTCGAATCTTCGTTAATCGAACGAGACCGGAAAAGAAACGATTCAAAATAAATTTTAATAATTTATTTTGAAGAAAGAAATATTAGAGTTCATATCCTCCATGACTCTAATTTAATAATAACCCCCTTTGTATTTGAAATTTTCCTTCAAACATTTTGTTAATAAGATTCTTAATAAAATCTTATATTATTTTCACTTCTCATTTTATTACTAAGAATCATTAACATATATGAATATTATAAGGTCATTATACCATATCATATACTATATTAATTTCATAATTATTTTCTAAGCATGATTTATTAATTAAGTATTTACTTAGGAACTATAATCATCATTCTAAAATCTTACAATTCCTCACATTATATAGTCTTAAACCAAAATAATTTAGATTCATTTTTATAATAGAGAAAGTCTATATAATTTTATATTTTAAGTATATATAGCCATGTAGATTTCAATAGCAATTTACTTAAACACTATTATTACTTTTAATTTAAATTAATTAAATTAATTTTTATTTTATTTTTGTAATTCAGAACCGAACCAGGTTGACCGGGCCGGGTTGGGCCCGACCAACCAATCGGGTCACCACGCAAAAAGCCCCTAATTGGACAGCCCCCTCTCGAAAAGAACAGAGCACGCTGACCTTACTTCTCGGCGATTTCTGGGCGAATTCAGGCGGCGTTTCGGCGAGGCGGATGCAGATCCAGAAACTAGGGAATGAGACGAAGACGATGGAGGTGGCGGCTCGGCGTTTCGTTGTCGGAAGAGGGAGAACGAGGTCGTCGAAGTCGGCACCTCGCAAGCAGGGGCAGCTCCGTTTCCCGGCGATTTCCGGCTCGTTTTCGAACGAAATCCACCGATTCTTGAGAGGTTTGAGAGTGTTTGAGGGTGTGCTATTGAAGGATGGACAAAACCCCAATTTATATTGGCGATTCGAGGCTCAATTTGGCATAATTCCTCGAAGATTCGATCGATACCCGTAATTAAAACCCCAACTTCAATTCGATTCAATCCAATCGAATTAAATCGGCCTTATCTCCAAGTCATCACACATTAAACTCGTCCTTATCCTTATCTTTGTCCACACGTCCTTCCTCGTTCAAATCGTTCCCAAATCCGAGTGAATCTGGACGACATTTGGGCGAAATACACAAACCTAAGTTGACTTTTCCACTCGAAACCGTGGTTAATTAGCTAATCAATTCCTCCAATTAATTGAGGGGTATTGAAGTACTCGAAGATAGGAATCCAATGCCACTGACGTCATCCATTTTCATGGAGAATTGAAGGAGCTATGATCAATTGAAAATCGGATATAATTTGGGTTGAGTTGGAGAAGAAGATGTTGGGTTTTACCCAAATAGCCCAACATTTCCGAAAAGTTGCAGTTATGTCCTTATGACATAATTACTTATAAAATTGACACTTCACTACGATAAATCTTATATTGTGATTTATCACAAAAGAATTTTCTTAAATAGTATATGAACATAATTTTGTACATTTTAATATAATAAATTTTATAATAATTCAAATAATTATTAAGATGATTTTATAAGCTTATGACTTATGTTACCATTACATTATTCTTAAAATTCATTTAATCATAATTCCAACACAATTTATATTATTAGCAAGGGTTATTATTTTTATTAAATATTAATAACAACTTATTAATATTTTCGATAAAAAGGTGAAATTACCTTTATACCCTTACGGAAAGAGAGGGTTATTACAATAGTACCCCCTTAAAAATAGTTTCGTCCCCGAAACTAGCTTACACTCTACCCGAGAATCCTTATGGAAGTGAGGGTCATTACAGAGCTTGAACTTGGCGTTGGAGGCGGCTAGAATCTCGGATCTCGGATCTGTGACGAGAATCGGCACCGACGAGGAAGAAGAAGCCATGCACAGAGGAGGTCAGATCTCGGATTTGTGACAAGAATCGTCGCCCGATTGAGGTTGGAGGAGGTGGTAGGTGGCGAGGTCGACGGGATGGACGGAGGTCTGGAAGTGGTGGAGGAGGATTTGGGGGAGGAGAAGATTGGAGCGTCTACTTTTTCGTCTTCGTTCTACCTTTTTTTTTCAGAATGCTTATACACGTGTGTGACGGTGTGATGGGAATAATTCCAACGGTGTAGATTCATTCTTACTTTTCCTACCATAAGACTCATTTTAACATGAGTCTTTCCCTAATTTAATTTTATATAATATATTTCATTTAGAGTTGAAATATGTTGTTGTATATTATTATTTTAATCTCTTATTTGGTATACAGTAGGATTAATCAGTTAATTTCAATTATATAGATTTAAGAAAAATTTATATATGTGAATCTATGATCAAATTTTAACCAATTATATTATATTATTTTAAAAAGATGAGTGACATAATAATTACGGATAGACCTGTCAAAAGCTGACCCGACCCATAAACCCGACCCGACCCGACCCGAAATTTCCGGATTTCAACCCGAAAGTTTGAACCCGAAACCCAGTTTTAACCTTGACCAGGTAAACCCGAAAATTTCTAGGTTAGGGTCGGGTCAAACACGTTGGGTCAAAAAATCTATAAGGCGGAGAACTTATTTTAGAATAAACTCTAATATAATGAAATGACAGATTGACGGGTAGTTGTGCACCCAAAGATTTTAATTATATTACAATATATAAAATTTATTTTAGAAAATTATGATAAATTTATTATTAAAATAGTTAAAAATTAATATTTTGTTATTATATTTTATTATTTAAATTTTGGTCAAAAAAATTGATACTCTTGACCCGTTGGGTTGATCCGACCCGACCCGAAAACCCGAAGCGATCCGACCCAGTTTGATCCGTAACCTGATTAACCCGAACCCGGACTCAACCCGAATCCGGAACGACCCCACCCGAACCCGCCCGACCCGATTGACAGGATTAATTACGGAGTATCATTTTTTATCTTCCGCTTCAGTATAGTTACGAACTTACGATAGAAGATAAGGCCCGATGATAGTGGGTCAAAACATGAGCCCAATAATATAAGGTCGTAAAAAGTAAGCCCAAATGCAAACCGCAAGTAATCATGCATCATTATTTGACCACCGATTGACTGTGCTTGTGCATTCCATTACCATTCACCCTTACCCCAACCCGAAATTCATCCGTCCTCTTTTCGTCCCTTTTCGTTCCTCCCGAAACATCTCACAGGTTCGTCTCTGCTGCTCCTTTTCCTTACGTTTTCCTTCGATTTACTTTTGATCTCACAGGTGCATCGTGTGAATTTCAAAACTTGTGGCTGATTGTTAGGTTTTAGGGCTTTTCTAGTTCAATCGATGTGCCCTGCAAATCCAATTTTCGGGCAGATTGCTGCCTGAATATCTACTACTTGTGCTCTATGAGTTCAAATCTAATCTTAATTTGTAGATTATATAGTCTACCGAGCGCCAGATACAGAAATTTGTGGATTATAGCAGTTGCCCTAGTTTTGATTTGAAAGCCCTAACTTTTCAATTCGTCGGAATAGTATCAAGTGTGAACTATATCTGGAGGTTTACTTTTGGATCTTGTTTCGGTATTTGCAGGGTAGCCTACCAAAAAAGTCATCATGCCTGCCACGGCGGGTAGGGTTCGTATGCCTGCAAATAATAGGGTGCACAGTAGTGCAGCCCTTCAGACCCATGGGATCTGGCAGAGTGCAATTGGTTACGATCCCTACGCGCCCCAGAAGGATGAGTCCAAGGCGGCTGCTCAAGAATCCAATTCAGAGGCTGCTGCCGGGGGCGAGAACGCATACCTGAGCTTCCAGGGTCTGCTCCAGCTTGCCAAGATCACGAATAACACCACCGACAATGAGGTCCGTGGCGCCTGCAAGAAGTGCGGCCGTGTAGGCCACCTCACCTTCCAGTGTAAGAACTTTGTAAGCTTGAAGGATGAGATCAAGGATAAAAACCTGGATGTGGATGCCTTGGCTGGTCTGGATAGGGTGAAAGGTAGTTCCAGAAAGGCCAGCCGTAGGATGAAGGGCACTGCTGAGAGTTCAGAGAGCTCAGAGGAAGAGAGTGAAAGCTCGGATTCGAGCTACGATTCTGAAATGGAGAGGGCAATTGCTCGGCGCTCTGGGAAGAAGAAAGGTAGCAGTAAGGTGAACTCCGTGGCAAAGAAGAAGCATGTCTCTGATGATGATGAGGATTCTGATGATGATTCTGGAGAGAGGAAGAAGAGGGGAAGGTCTAAGAAAAGAAGCAGTAGAAAGCGGTCAGAGAGTGATTCGGATGGTACTCGAAGAAAGAGAATAAAAGAAAAGAGGAGGAAGAGAGATGATTCCTCAGAAGATGAGGAGGAGCGCCGCCATAGGAGCAGGAAGAGTAGGAAGGAGAAAAGGAGGAGAAGGAGCCACCGCCACTTGGATGGTGATTCTGATGAGTCTCCTAGACGTCATAAGAGGAAGAATAGGAAGGCATCACCACCATCTGATTCTGATGTCAGCGACTCGGATGATGCTCGTGTTGGAAGGAATGCCAAACGTGCTGACAAGAAAAGCCACAAACACCGACATGAGAAGGATTATTAATTGAGGTAACCGGCATCCTCGTGTTCATGGTTGGTTAGCCCTTTAATTGTAGTATAGTTTCAAGGTTGAATTTGGTGAATTATGTTTGTTATCTAAGGTATATTGTTAAGATTGGCTTAATTTGGGAAGCTTTATTAAACATTAATCTATTATGTTACCAAAATGATGTTCTTGGTGGACTTGTAAGTGCTACCAAATAATTGCGAAAGGGTTGGTGAAAGTCGGACAAATGAATGTTTATGCCTGCTGCATGGTTCTGAGTTAATGTTATGAGGACCGACCATGTTATTATTCTGTCTTTTTACTTGAAATCAAATGTTCTTGTTGACAAGAATAACATCAGATAATCTTAAAGCTTGAAACTTCATTCTCTGCTGTGGATTTTGATCCATGTAATTTCTTTGACATACCAATTTTACCATCATTAGGGATTAGAATCTTAAATGGTTAAGAGTTACATATATGAATGCTACTTTTGTATCAAACTTGCTGATAAAACTTGTTGATTTTGTAGGCCGGTGGGTTAAGCTCTTGCATGATCTGTTGACAAATCACATGGAATCCCTCTTACAGAGTACTAGAGCAGTATCAGGCATGTGAAGATTTGTGTGCTTGTTTTCCGAGAGAAGTGGTGCAATGACAATCCTCCCTTGTAATTTTCGATGTTGCTTCCTTCTAAGACTCGAGCTTGTTTGTTTTGATTGTATTTCTGCTGATCCAACTGGTGTTTTACTCTCTTTGGAGGTCTATCAAGCCTCTGGTATTCATGCTGTAAACTGCTGCTTTGAATCAGTATATCACTTGTTTGTATATCAGATAGATGCTTGTGTTATCCTTGTGTATTTTTTTATTTATCTTTTCTTGTCATGCCATTAAGCAAATGCCGATCTATCGCGCAATGGCAGTGACAGGTAAAATACCAAATAACATAAGATGATGTGTATAGTCCCAGTTTGATAATACACATCTAAAAGGATGAAATAATAACGCATCAGTAAACATCTTTTTCAAAAAATATTGTTACAACCAAGCGAGCAACCGAATGAAAATATACCACATAATTAGCAACATAATCAGCTCCAACTATCCTCAACCTACCCCCAACCTCCAACTGATGCAAATCAAATGAAAAAACACATCTGTTTTTTTTGTTTTTGGTTCTTGTATCTACATAGCTTAATTAAGCCAGACTGCAAGGACTTTTCATGAACAAGAACGAATAACATCATCTAACAACTCATCAAGAATCATATCCTCCAACTCCAACGCCACACACTCACTTTCAATCTGGAGATTCATCCATCCATTTCTCCCATTCAAGTCTTGAGCCACAGCAAGATCAAGTGCAGGGTCAAGCTCAGGCCTCCAACTGAGGCACTTTCCTACAAAGGACCAAACCTCCTCAAGAAGTCGAGCCCCTTTCGGGATCAAGTGAACCCGACAGCTCGATGACAAAGCCCTTGGATAGTATAAACACGAACTCTCGTCTATCTCCACTAGTGCTTCATTCATCAGGTCGAAAATGAGCCTTCGATCCCGCTTGTTTTCTTCCATCTCGGTAGCGCATTCCAATTGTTCAAAAGGGTAGTATTGCTTCTCAATTTCCTCAAAAATTGAAGGGTTAAGTGGCTTCTCTATCGTGTACCAGACCCAGGTTTGTCCCTTTGCAGTAAACCCTGATAGCTCTAGAACAAGCTTCACATAATGGAACTCTGGATTGCTGTCTTCATCTTCCAATTCTTCAGTGGACAACCTTTGATGTGTTTTGTGGGTCTCTGAACTTGCTGTCTCCAAAACTGTCCAAAGTAATAAATTTCAGCACATTTAAATACTAAATCCATAGAAGAAAAAAACTGAAAATTAGAAGGATTGATGAATTACACAACTTGCCTTCTGAAACGGAAACTAATCCTTGGCTTTCTTGTGAATCACGATCAATAATAGCCTCTTGAACATCATCTTTCGGATCTATGTGACTGATTCCATCATCCATTTCTTTGTTCATGACATCTTCACATGGCTCAGCTGAGTCTTTACTAATTACTTGTCTAGATGTCTCCAAGTTTGGAAGGAAAGCCTCATAGTCACACTCTGGTAAAGACGGTCTCCTTTTAAATTTTGGAGTCGGCTCATCATTTTCATTGATCACCACCTTCAAGCTCCTAGATGATAGATTTCTTTTGATGTCTTTGTTGAAGCTGGAAGTGGACCCGAACAACTGCGAATAGCGATCCATTGATTCGGTTAAGGAAGTTGCTCGTCTCATGCTACTGAGCTTACCCTTTGAAGTAGAAGTCGGTTGGATAGCGTCTGATTTTGTGTTTGGTGGCCAAATCTCTCTCTGTTTGTCTTTGAGTCTGCAGGGACCCAGCTCTTTCATGCGGGCCGAATTCACAGAAGGAAATGAGCCTGATTTCGTCAGCCTTCCTTTGTTATGCAGCTCGTGATCGTTCAACATCTGAAGGAAAAGCTGCTTGTTAACTTTGAATAACTCCAGGAAATCTACATCTTCTACAGTTTTGTTGTCTTTTGATGGAGAATAGACTTGGTCAACATGATCAGGTTGTTCAGGCATATATGAAACTCTGCGCTGCGAGTTCTCCTCCTTTGCCATCAACTCCCTGATCTGGGTTTTGATTGACCTCTTGCTTACTTGGACATGATTTGGTTCATCATCAAAGTTTTTGAGGCGATTCCTGGCCTTTTCCTTACCTGCATCACCATGTCATCATTATAAAGGCCAAGTCATGAATGTTTGAAGTTTAGATTCTTTTGGCTAAACACAAGTTGATACTTGATCAGATTACCCTAAAGATCGAAAGAAGCAACTTGATATATATATTGAAGCTGGCTCAGCGTAGTTAGTTATGTTTACCTTTGTTGTTCTTGGATCTTTGCTTAGCTCCATGCTTTTTGTGGGGAAGTATCTTCTTAACATTTCTCCAGTGTTGATGATAGTTGAGAAACCTGAGCAATCCCCATACACAGCCCGGATCACCGCTCTCTTCAATCTGTATATACGAGTGTTGCCTCCATAGAAATGGATACCTTCTTCCCATTTTCCTTCCTTTTTTTCTTCGATTAGCTGCCAAAATTCCACCGAAGAATTGAATGGTTACTCTAGATAGAAGAACATGAACGCTCTGTTTGGAAATTTCAGGGGAAGATCTGAGAGAAGAAAGAGGAGGGAGGAAGTTAGGGGAATAACGGATAACCTACTGGAGCTACTGTTACGGAGTTGCTAGATGGAGTTAAGAGTTAAACAACCAAATTAAGAAGAAGCAATTTAGAGAAATTGGGGAACCGTAGAATAATTAAACATAGAGAGGGATAGATAGATACGTTTGATTAACGTAAAAGGAGTTGACTGTTGAAACAAGAATATTTCAGGGTCGTGTTTGTCTGCTCTTACCAACTTCGTTCATGAAAGCAACCCACACAATTGCTAGCGGCTTTTACCCGTCAAACCCGTCTTTCACTCCCATCACGTAGTAACTGTAACTGTCAATTTTTACCCGTCTTCGCGGGCTTTTTAGGTCAACGGCCCCAGCCACACCGGTCATTACTCGTGTTGCGCGTTTTACAATTTTGTTTTCCCAAAATGGGCTTTTGAAACATTTTATTTCTAGAAATAGGCTCCTCGGAAAAAGTTTCCCTTCGATAGATTGGATATTTGCCTCGGAGGCTCGGAGCCAAGTCGTCGACCCATACGTATGGGTGCCAATTGATTGGGTCGGGGTCAGGTTTGGGTCAGGTCAATTTGAATTTGGGTTAAATTTGGTTACTTTAATAATCGGATTAGATTGAGTTTGACAATTTCGGGTCGGGTATTTAATTAGTTCGGTAAAATCCGGGTTTTTGGTCATTTTCGATCAGGTTATTATTTTCGGCTCAACTAGATTTTGGGTTGAGTTCGGTTTCAGGCTACTCGGGTTTCTAGCTTAGTCTGGTTTTGGGTTAGCCAGATTTCGATTTTGACCATATTTCGAATGATGATTTTTGTCATAGTACGTTATCTTTAACACTAAATATTTGATATTGTTGGATCGTAAGTCAGTTAATGAGGGCGTCCTTAACTGGGTTAAGGGCGTCCTTTAGTGCAGCGGAAAATAGACTTAACAGAATACAAGATAAGTGGACACGAGTATTTATAGAGAAACCCCACTAAGACCAACTAGTCTTATGGGTAAACCTCTACCTCCGTTGGAGGATTTTCAATAGCCGTCCCTTATCTTATTAAGAGCGAGTCCTTACAACTTAGGCGAGTCGTTACACTTCTCTGAGCTAAGCGTCCGTCCTTAGCCTCACTAGTAACACTCCTTTCAACCTAGCAAGTAACCTAACACTCTTAGCTATAAGGAAGCTATCACTCACGTCTCTCACGGTTCGTTGTGAGAGACAAACTACAACTCTAATTGATTTGTGGTTTGTTTTGGATTTGATGTGGTTGGACTTTCTTTCTCTTGCTTCAAGCTCACTTGATCTTCTTGATCTTCGTTCGTGTTCTTGAATGCTTCGGGAGAGCTTTAGAGAAAGTCATCAAAGTCCACTCTTGCACCCACATACCGCTATGCATACTCCTTGGAGAGTATTTATAGCGGAAGTGATTCTTGTCCTCTAGCGTCCTCTGAGACTTGGCAGGATCCTCGATCTTTGATCAACGGTGCGATGAGCCTCTTGAGGAAGTCAACTCTGTTGACGCTTGGGAAGCCTCCGCGTGGGTAGGGGATCATCGCTGGGAAAGCGACGTCTTTGGCATTGTCTACACGTGCCCAGACAAAGGAAGCTTCCTTCTGAGGACTAAGGCCGGACGATGATGTAATCATGTTGGGGCGGCCTTGATTTGAATTTGAACTTCGTCCGTATTTTGGCGCGCGTCCCTTCTTGATGAGGACTCCGTCCTATCTTGCGCAGGGACTCCGCCAATTACGTTTAGCTTTGGAAGTTCTGGTAACATGCGTCCCTACAGCATAGGGACTGCTGTTCACTTGTTGTCCTTTTCGCTCATGTGCGTCCACTGGACTTACCTGAGATCAAGACTTGGACAACTTATCAAATACATTTGAGTTTGTCATTATCAAAACAAGGGACGATTATTATTGGTTTAGATATTAACGACTGACGTCCTTAATATCGTCCCAACAATTTCCCCCTTTTTGATGATGACAAACTCTTTCAAATAATGCACACAGAAGTAAAGCTTTTAGCATGAGGAACTACACTTTGATTTTCTTTTCAGCTTAGATTGGCATGCAACACATTCTTTTAAGTGCGTTCTATTTTATTCCTAACTAACGACCTTTTGACTTGGCCGAAATTCCCCCTGAACACATGCTTTCTATGATAACTTAAGGACAATCGCATCTCTGCAAAACTATACTTCCCCCTTTTGGCATCATCGAAAAGGAGAACAAGTCGAAAAGCATGCAAGCACAAAGTCATAACTAAAGAAAGGTACGCTTAGACAAAATGAAGCACAAATGTAGTGAATGGCATTCAGAATGAGAAACGAGAACGTTCATTACAGACATTCACAATAATTGCTCAAAACGGGGACAGCGTCCCATTGTCTTAACAAAAACTCAAGAAATGATAAATTGTTTCAGGGTTAGAGAAGGGGGAGGTGATCATTTTCTGGGACGCTTGCCAAGGGCTTTGAGGTGTTGCTCCTGAAGATGGTTGTTCTGGGCAAGGAGCTCATTGTTGCGCTCAAGAAGGTCTGTGTGGACGTGAAGTGTGTCGAGAACCTGCTGAATTAGATCAATCATTATGCACTGGTTCTCGATCATCATGCCCATCAGATACTTCGTAGAGTGCCTCTCAGCCTCATCAGGGACGCTCATACCATCGAGTTCGTCCTCGTCGTCAGCAGCGTCCTCAGCTGGCGTCCCAACTACTTGGACATTTTCAGCTTCGTGATCTCCTTCTCCAGGTTCAGCAGCAGCAGCAGCTTGAGCTCTCCTCTCAGCTTTGGCTTTCCTTTCAGCCTCTTTCCGTTCCTTTTCCAGTTGGCGCTTAACGGACGGAAGGGGCTCATCACACCTGAGTTTCCCAACTGGAGGGAGTGTAATTTGCCTGACGTCCCAATGAATGCCAAAGGAACGCTCTTGTTTAGGAGCATAGAGTCCCTGCTGCTTCAGAATTTGCTTGACCAAGCCGGGGAAAGGAAGAGAGTGCCTGCCTCTCGACTCCATTAAGGACCGGCCTTTCACCGGAGGAGATCTCGAAGAGCTAGTGTTTTTCGCTGCCGACGAGGGTGAGGGATTCTTTGAGGCTCTTGTGTTGGCCATTTTTGAGATGGTTTAAATAGGGGAGGATTAGGGTTTGGAGAGAGATTTCGGGATTCGGTTGAATATTTGGAAGATCTTTGAGATTTCAAAAAGTGTGCAAACAGCAGATGAGCGAAGAAAGGTTTTCGGAGTGCACAGGTGGGTATATATAGGAAGAAGACGAAGTTGGACGGTCAGGGGTAACAGGGTCTTTACACACAGCTTCCTCCACCCGCCTTCCCACACGTGGCTTTCTTCTTTGCTAAGGAATACAGCTGTTGATCACTGTTTGCGCATATCCCGAGATTTTCGTTGACGATTCGTTAAAACGGTTTACCTTCCCAATTTCAACCAATCAAACTTCTCACAACTGCAAAGGACTCTGACCTGACGTCCTTTCAACACACAACACTACACAACACAGAACTGAACCACGGCGTCCCATTCACTGACCTCAACCTCTGTAATTAGAACTCTGTACAGACAACTCTCAGCTCTTAGCACGCGTCCCTTTGATCACTTAGAACCATTTTTGAAAATCAAGCAAGTACGTCCCGTAAAGGTGAAACAAGGAATGCTCATAGGACGCGTTTGCAAGATTCTCGGCTTGGGTAAGCTTAGAGTTCCCATCATTTCGGCTTATGATGAGGGTAGGGTGATCAGGGATACTCTTGAGATGAAAAGCGAAATGAATACCATTCAAGGACACAAGCGAATACACATATCTTAGACTAGCGTCCTTTAAAGATGACTTTAATGCATGACACACCTTAAAACAAGTTCTCAACAAGACATAGCCAATCATGGAGGGAATAATAGAACGGGACTTGATCATTTAAAAGTTATCATCTCCAAGAGCAACCGGAGGTGCTCGTAGGGACGTCTATCAAGTGCTTTTGTGAAAATATCGGCCACTTGGTCCTCAGTCCTAACATGATCCACTCTAATTAATCCAAGTTCAACATTATCACGAAGAAAGTGATGCCTTATGTGAATATGTTTTGTCCTAGAATGATGAACGGGATTTTTGGCAATACTTATAGCACTGGTGTTGTCACACAAGATAGGGACTGTGTTGAGGGACGTACCATAATCTTCAAGTTGGTACTTGATCCATAGGACTTGTGAGCAGCACGAAGCAGCAGCAACGTACTCAGCTTCCGCGGTTGATAGTGCCACGGAGTTTTGCTTTTTGGATCCCCAAGATACAAGGCATGAGCCAAGGAATTGTGCCATTCCTGAGGTGCTCTTCCTATCCACCACATGGCCAGCGTAATCTGCGTCAGAGTAAGCTACCAGGTTCAGGGACGTCCTTCTGGGATACCATAGACATAGGTCATCCCGTCCCTTGAGATATCTGAAGATTCTTTTGACCTCTTGCATATGGGACTCCTTTGGATTTGCTTGAAATCGAGCGCAAGCATACAGCGAACATGATGTCGGGACGACTTGCCGTAAGATATAGCAAGGACCCTATCATTCCTCTGTAGAGCTTTTGATCTACACTCTTTCCTTCTTCATCAGCATAGAGGCGAGTGTTTGGGGAGATGGGAGTATCAATGGGTTTTGAAGAGTTCATCCCATACTTCTCAAGCATTTCACGGATGTACTTTTGTTGATGAATCCGCGTCCCATCTTTGAGCTGAGTGATTTGGAGTCCCAAGAAGAAGTTGAGTTCTCCTATGAGGGACATCTCAAACTCACTACTCATCAAGTTCTTGAATTCCTCTACAAATTTCATGTTAGTGCTTCCAAAGACTATGTCATCGACATAGACTTGGACAATTAAGACATCTTTAAGAACTTTCTTTAAGAACAGGGTTTTATCAATGTTACCTCGTGTGTACCCGTTGGACAAGAGGAAGGACGCAAGCCTATCGTACCATGCACGAGGGGCTTGCTTGAGTCCATAGAGTGCCTTGTCCAAGAAGTACACATGATCTGGGTGATCAGCGTCCTCAAATCCTGGAGGTTGAGCGACGTACACTTCTTCTTTGAGCTTGCCGTTGAGAAAGGCTGTCTTGACGTCCATTTGAAAAAGCTTGAACCCTTTGTGAGCGGCAAAGGCGATGAGGAGGCGAATGGCTTCAATCCTGGCGACAGGAGCAAAGGTTTCATCATAATCAATCCCTTCCTCTTGCCTATAGCCTTGAGCCACAAGCCTTGCTTTGTTTCTTGACACGCGACCATTCTCATCAAGCTTGTTCCTGTAGACCCATCTCGTCCCTATTATGTTTTTGTTTCTCGGACGAGGGACGAGGGTCCAAACCTTATTTCTTTCGAATTGATTAAGTTCCTCTTGCATGGCCTGAATCCAATCAGCGTCCTGCAGTGCTTCCTTTATGTTCTTAGGTTCAACCAAGGACACAAAGGCGTTGAAGGCACAGAACGCTATGTTAGCATTAAGGGACTGATTCACGGCTGATCTTGTTTGAACTCCTTTTGACATATCTGAGATGATTTGATCCGTTGAATGAAGTCTCGAAAGATGGGATCCCTTATGAGTATCGTCCCTTACGGGAGTACATCTAGGGTCCGTCCAATCAGATTCATCTGAGTCAAACCCGTCGTCTTCATTGAGGGTTTCATAGAGTTCCCCCTCAGGTTGAGCGTCCTCTTCTTGACGCTGTTCTCCTTGTAGGCTTGATTCAGCGACCTCATGTTGAGCTGGAGATTCACTTTGAGATGGAACTTCCTGAACAACACTGGGAACTTCTACTGAGACTTCTTCAGGATTTTGAGTAGCGTCCTTAGGAACATAGTATTTTCCAGAGGACCCGGAATCAACTTCATCATCGGAGTCATCCTGCTGCAAAGGAGATGAGCGTTCTTTCTTACTTGGTTTATCTTTGTGAGAAGAACTTTCTTTGAACACAACATGAATGCTCTCCTCAAGCTTTAGAGTTCGTTTATTGAAAACTCTATACGCTTTACTGGTGAGGGAGTATCCAAGGAATATGGCTTCGTCACTTCTTGCGTCAAACTTTCCAAGTCTTTCTTTATCATTGTTGTGAACAAAGCACTTGCATCCAAAGACTCTGAGATAGTCGATGCGAGGCTTTCTTCCATTCAGCAACTCATAGGACGTCTTCTTCAGCAAAGGACGGATCATGGCTCGATTGATAATGTAGCACGCTGTAGCAATAGCTTCAGCCCAGAAGTACTTTGGGACGCTATTGGCTAAGAGCATAGTCCTTGCCATATCCTCCAGCGTCCTATTCTTTCTTTCCACCACTCCATTTTGTTGAGGAGTCCTTGGAGCTGAGAAGTTGTGAGAGACTCCATGTTGATCACAGAAGGCCACGAACTCTGAGTTTTGAAACTCCGTCCCATGGTCTGATCTTATGGATTTGAGAGGCGTCTCAAGTGCAACTTCCACTTGTTTGATGAAGACTTTGAATGCGTTGAAGCAATCTGTTTTTGAAGCTAAGAAAAGAACCCAGGTGAATCGAGAAAAGTCATCTACAAGGACATAGATATACCTCTTTCCACCATAGCTTAACGTCTTCATTGGTCCACAAAGATCCATATGGAGAAGTTCCAAAGGTTTCTTTGTGCTGACATCGTTCTTTGACTTAAAGGACGTTCTTGTCTGCTTCCTTTTGATACATGCTTCACACTGTTCAATTTTCTCAGGATCAATTTGGGGAAGACCTTTCACAAGATTTCTTTGATGAAGCTTGAGGATTGTGCTTGGTCCAGCATGGCCAAGTCGGCGATGCCAGAGGTCAGCGTCCTCCTTTGACACAGATAAGCACAACTCAGATTTTGGCTTGAACTCCTGATTGAAGATGTAGACATTGTTCTTTCGGACTCCTTTGAGGACGACTTTGTTGGATTTCTTGTTGATGACGAGGCACTCCTTTGAGTCAAATGTGACTAAGTTTTCACCTTGATCACACATTTGAGAGACGCTTAGGAGGTTGAAGCCAAGTCCTTCAACAAGGCTAACATTTGTCGCTTTGATAGACGGATTGAGAATAGCAGTTCCCGTCCCTTTGATCTTTCCTTTGCCCTTGTTGCCAAACGAGACAGTTCCTCCCGTGGCGCTACTTTGGATAGAAGTGAGATGGATCTGGCTTCCTGTCATATGGTTTGAGGCGCCACTATCAATGATCCATGGGCGTCCCCCTCACTTCCACCTGCCAAAACAAGGTTAGTGTATGGCGACCCAGGCAAGGTGTTCCTTACCTGGTTCGTTACAGAAATAGAACTCTGGTTCTGGCATGTAGTCACTTATATTCACATCATTTGAAATAGCATGCTTTCTGAAAGAATTCTTAGATCGTCTAGGACGTCTAGGGTTAGCCTTAGGGACTGACTTATCATTTTCAATGTTATTCCTAGCAGCTTTGCCACTTTCAATGTCGTTCTTCAGTTTCAGGCAATCATATTTGAAGTGATCTCCTTTTTCACAGTACCAACACGTCCTATAGTAAGTATCAAGGTAGTACTTCTTGTTGGGACGTTGGATTTTGTTCTTTTTCATCTTTTGAGGGTCACAAACTTTTGAACCTTCCCCCTTAGCAATCTTCTTATAGATCCTATGACTAGTGGAGTTAGTGTAATAGTCCCTTTGACCTTTCTCTCCACTCTCTAGGACTCGAATTCTTTCAAGAAGGTTCTTGGTCTTTTCCCTTTCTAATTCAAGTTCTGAGGTTTTGCTAGCCTCAAAGTCACTAGGGAGAGAGTTCCTAGTGTCAGACTCGTATTCTAATCCTCTTTTGGCTGGGACAAACACCATTGGTTGAACTACCTCAGTTACCGGGCTCTTCCCTAACACTTTCACCTCTTCCCTAAGCTTAGCGTTCTCTAGCTTAAGGCACATCACTTCAGTTTTCAGGGATTTAACTTCGACATGCGAGGACTCTAGTTGTAACGAAACTGTAGCACAGTTCTCACATTCAACTAGCCTATTTTCACTTTCAAGTTCAAGATCATCCATTCTATGTTGCATAACAACGCTTTCTTCCATGATTCTTTTAATGAGCTTAATAAGTTTGGTTTTGGAACAATTCTCTAAGGAGTTCATCATGGATTCACGAGTTACCTCTTGTTCCTTTTCAGAAGCGTCCTCTTCAAGGACTGGGGCGTCCTCCACAGCCATGTACGCCACTTGCTCATCATCTGAGGCGTCCTCTACGGCTATGTACGCCACTGGTCCTTCTGGTTCTTCATCATCAGAACTCACATTATCCCATGCGGCTTCGCACGCTCCCAAGAGAGCTTTCATCTTCATTTCTTTTGAGTTTAGTCCCGTAGTACACCTTTTAGCAAAGTGTCCTTTCTTGTTACATTTGTAGCAAGTAAGTTCCTTCATCTCTGCCTCTGTATACTTGGGACTCTCCTTTTTGTAAGGCATCTTGTGTTTCTTGGAATCTCTGGCCTTTTTACCCCATAAGCGAGCAACTTTGTGTAGAAGGGCAATCTCTTCTTCTTCTTCCAGCTATTCCTTAGTCTTGCTTTCCTTTTCTTTCAAAGCTTGAGCACGCATCCTTTCACGATTCTCATTTTTATTTGCTTCCACCATTAGGGCAATATCTCTTTGGTGGCGCAGATACTCAGCGTACTCTGGAGTTGACGTCATCAAAGCAAGATCTGTCTGGGGGTTTCTAGCCAATTCAGCCATATCAGCTTCCCTTCTCGCTTCATAGCCTCTCAGCTTCCCATAGATCTCTTCCATATCCAGGGTTTTGTTGGCTGTGTTCTCCTTGAACGTAGTCCTATCAAAATTCCATTTTCCTGTAAGCCCATCAATGACTACTCCGACTCTGTTTCTCATTGAGACTTCAGCTTCTGGGATGCCTAAATTTCGCATCTTGGTCACAAGAGCTTCAAAGCGGTATGAGTAGTCCTTGACAGATTCGTTAGGAAGCATTCTGAAGGCATAGAACTCTCGTTTGATTTCAAGCTTGACGTCTTCCTTCATCTCTGCTGTACCCACGTGGTACTTCTCAAGAGCTTCCCATTGTAGTTTGGCTGTTGCCAAATTGCTAACTCGGGTGGCGTCCCTTTCGCAGAGGGACGCTTGAAGGAAGCATATAGCCTTAGCGTTTGTTTCCAAAAGCTTGAATTCGTCAGGACCCCACTCGTCCTCTTTGTCTCTCTTGTCATCAGGGATGGTAAGGTCACCCTTCATGATCACTCTCCAGCATTGATAATTCTGACTTCTACAAAAGTTCTCGAAGCGGATCTTCCAGCGGTTGAAGTTGCCGTCCGTCAGACGAGGAGACTTTACAAAAGAGATTCCAATAGGTTCCATGTCCATCTTGTACCTGCAACTCAACAAAAATCTAGAGCGCCTGCTCTGATACCAATTGTTGGATCGTAAGTCAGTTAATGAGGGCGTCCTTAACTGGGTTAAGGGCGTCCTTTAGTGCAGCGGAAAATAGACTTAACAGAATACAAGATAAGTGGACACGAGTATTTATAGAGGAACCCCACTAAGACCAACTAGTCTTATGGGTAAACCTCTACCTCCGTTGGAGGATTTTCAATAGCCGTCCCTTATCTTATTAAGAGCGAGTCCTTACAACTTAGGCGAGTCGTTACACTTCTCTGAGCTAAGCGTCCGTCCTTAGCCTCACTAGTAACACTCCTTTCAACCTAACAAGTAACCTAACACTCTTAGCTATAAGGAAGCTATCACTCACGTCTCTCACGGTTCGTTGTGAGAGACAAACTACAACTCTAATTGATTTGTGGTTTGTTTTGGATTTGATGTGGTTGGACTTTCTTTCTCTTGCTTCAAGCTCACTTGATCTTCTTGATCTTCGTTCGTGTTCTTGAATGCTTCGGGAGAGCTTGAGAGAAAGTCTTCAAAGTCCACTCTTGCACCCACATACCGCTATGCATACTCCTTGGAGAGTATTTATAGCGGAAGTGATTCTTGTCCTCTAGCGTCCTCTGAGACTTGGCAGGATCCTCGATCTTTGATCAACGGTGCGATGAGCGTCTTGAGGAAGTCAACTCTGTTGACGCTTGGGAAGCCTCCGCGTGGGTAGGGGACCATCGCTGGGAAAGCGACGTCTTTGGCATTGTCTACACGTGCCCAGACAAAGGAAGCTTCCTTCTGAGGACTAAGGCCGGACGATGATGTAATCATGTTGGGGCGGCCTTGATTTGAATTTGAACTTCGTCCGTATTTTGGCGCGCGTCCCTTCTTGATGAGGACTCCGTCCTATCTTGCGCAGGGACTCCGCCAATTACGTTTAGCTTTGGAAGTTCTGGTAACATGCGTCCCTACAGCATAGGGACTGCTGTTCACTTGTTGTCCTTTTCGCTCATGTGCGTCCACTGGACTTACCTGAGATCAAGACTTGGACAACTTATCAAATACATTTGAGTTTGTCATTATCAAAACAAGGGACGATTATTATTGGTTTAGATATTAACGACTGACGTCCTTAATATCGTCCCAACAGATATAACATTTGAATTCAAAAATATAATTATAATAAGAATCATTATTTTTAATTTTTTCAATAAAATATTTATTTAAGTATAAATACGTATTAAATGTATCTAAACTATTTAATTAAATGATATGGTATTTTTTTACAAGTACTAGAATGCTTAGCCCGTCCGTTGGACGGATAAGGCTTATATCTTATATTTGTATTCTTTAATAATTATAAAGTAGTTAAGATACAAAATAAATTTGTTTGAATATGATTAAGTATGACACGTTGGAAGGAATTGAAATTTATTGTAATTTTAAGTAAATGTATGACAAATTTAGAATATTATATGTAACAGATTGGAATTCACTTATTTTAATTTTATGATGAAACCAAATAATTTAATATTTGAATTTGAAAGAAATAAAATGAGCAAAATATTCTGTTAATTTATAGAGTCATAGAATTTGAAAAACAAAACCAAAACGGACATTTTAAATTACAAAAAAGAAATTAAAAAAGGGACATATATTTTATTTTGTGGAAAAAAATTATAAATTGTAAAGATGCAATTTTCTTAAAAAAAGTAAAGCATTTATTATGACAAAGAGGATAACTTTTCATGTTGTTAAGATTAAGATAAGATATATGAGATAGTTCATGAAAATTTTGTCATTGACTTTCAAGGTTTCGGGTTAAGTGCTTTTGACTCGAAAGAGTTCGGTTTTTTCGGTTGATACTGAGTCGGGTAATTTTGAGTTTTCGGATGATTTCGGGTCGGGTTACTGCAGATATTAGGTAATATCGGACTAGTACATTCAAATATAATCGGTTACCGGATAATTTCGAGTTCAGTTTAATTTTGGGTTTATGACAAACCGCTTCACATTAGAAAATCTAGGATATATACATTTTCTCCTTTTTTTGGGTGTCCAGTCAAATTCGGTGTCAGTCGGGTCGGGTGGATTTATCAAGTCTGGTCAAGTTTCAACTAGGCTGCTATGTTGTATATGCTTTTAGATGGTCAAAGACAAGGCATAACCATGTTTTATTAGTTCAAATCAAGAGAAATAAGGGGTACAATACTAGTAGGAGCCACATGAAGCTCAACAAAGTCCTCATCTAACGACAACGCTAATGAAGCATGAGCATCAACGACCTTATTAAAATTCATAGAGGTATGAGTAGCTACCAAACTCCAATTACTATCTCGAATTAGAGAGCGGCAGTGGACGATCAAGGAGAAATCCGGGTGGGTGACCGGTATAACAGCCTTGGAATCGGTCTCTATCACAACCAATTGCATGTTGTGTCTCTTTAAGAGGGTGAGGCCATGATTAAAAGCTAGTAGTTCTGCTCTCAGCGCAGAGAAAGAGCCCAACTTAGCCATAAAAGCAACAATACATCTTCCATCGTGGTTATGCAGAACGTCACCCCCGCTAGCAATTCCAAGGTTCCTTTTCGAAGCCCTGTTGGTGTTCATCTTCAACCATCCAAACTCGGGAGGGGTCCAACCAATTTGGCTTAGCTGCTGGTGTTGTTGTAGTTGCGGGTTCAACTGCTTCAGCCTTGACTTATCTGCTTTAGTGTATGCCACAGACATAGCTTTGACAACATTCAGCAAACGGACATCATCATCTTGGGCATTTTCAAAGATTAACTTGTTGCGTTGCTTCCAAACAAACCAAACCATAAAGCAAAATTGAGTGCTCCATTCGTTTCCATGTTTCAAATTAACTGTTAGCCACGTTTTCGAATCAGTGCTGAAGAAACCATTTGACTGAGCAACCCCGCCAAGTCTGATCCAAGTATTTCTTACAAAGCCACAATCTCTCATAGCATGTAGACTTGTTTCCTCCAGCTTACATCTTGGACACTCGTTGAAAGAAGCAATATGTCTTCTGTATCGTGTGGCATTACAAAGGATACTGTCATGAGCAGTAAGATGGAGAAAATTACGCACTCTCTGCTGAGTTGGAGCCTTCCAAATCAAGTTCTAGTCAAAAGCCACCTCAACTTATTGCGTGTGCAACAACTTCATAGCGGATTTTGTTGTGAACATACCAAAAGAAGTCTCAGCTCAGTACAATCGGTCTTCCAAAGTTGAACCACCAAACATCAGTTTATGGGACTTCAATTTAGCCAAAATGTTTGCAGGAAGCAAAGGTGAGATCATATTCCACCTCCAATCCATACCGTTCCATAATTCTACGACTGTACCCCCAAGCAACTCCTCTAGAATAGGCAGATGAGTAAGATCGTCGAGCGACGTATCCCCTAGCCACCGGTGAGACCAGAACAGTGTTCTTTGACCATTACCCATAACCACTCTAGCCCCCTAGAGAAGCACATTCGCCCCATGCTCAATTCCTCTCCATATGAAGGAAGCTCTTTGTTTATTCATGATATTATGAGAATGTGGGAAATTGTAAAAGGAAAGAGTTTGAATTTCGTAATCACTACACAAAACTCATGGACTACACAAATTCTCTTGTGGTGTGCCTTAAGTGGAGAGTATAAACCTAGGAAAAAGGGTAAACTTTGCAAGATTGAGCGGAATATACAAGTCGGAGATGATTTAGATAGTGGTCTTATGACTAGAATGATCAGATGCGTGTTATATAGGGCAACAATCATTCCCTTCCCACGAGCCTAGAGGGAATTCGTTTGATGGATGGACGACATAGGAGCAGAATGCAAACATAAAGAATTTGGCATTGATAGGTTCAGAACTTGGAAATACCATGGCGTTCCTACACTACATTTATTCAGACATCACCGCATCAATGAAGCAATTAAACGACTCGAAACATAAAACCTTTAAAGATAAGAGGGACACGATGGGTGGTTAGACTAGAAGCAATAAGATAAAAGAGATGTTCTTTGCCCATCTAAAGCGGTTCCATCTATTGAAATTGTTCCCTTCATTATCATCATGGACTCTACATATAAGACTAACATGTAATTTTTATTTATTCACCATTTGTTAGTTTGTATTTTATATTAGCACATATTAACTTTCATACAATTGAGATTGTAGGTATGACATGTCCTTGTGCAAATTTGTGTATTTTACTTGCACTAGACACAAATTTTGAACTGTTTTTGCTTTTATGATAAGGGAGATCCAAGAACACTATGAAGGGATGTTAGGCTAGTTGTGGTAACTGTACATGATGGTTGGAGCAACACCAAAAGTCATATTAATTGATTGCAATTTGTTCGAGATGAACGTTATGAATGCCTTTTTTTCAACTACGAACACATATTATGTTGGGTGCACGTTCAACGTAGTTGTCGAGAGTATGCTATTGGGCATGGATCTGCACCATTGGTGGAGTGGTTTGCAAACAACACATAGGAGTTGTTCTACTTGACGACCGTCACAAAGTATGAGGGGCAAGCTTAATTGGTTGAAGGAAAATCTAAGACCGCTCTTGTCTGTATATCTAGATAATTTTTGGCTTCGTTACAATAATGGAATCATAAGAGGATTCACTGATCAACAATAGTGGCAAACGTCTGAAACTAGTGGCACACGTGGGAGGTCATGGTGGAAAAGGTGCTAGAGTGTTCTCCTAAAAGACAACGTCTCGTAGTCTCTGAATTCTTTCATGATTAGAAGTTCCATGATCTGATTTGATAGGGCCCGAGCTCCTCGCCCACACACCACAAGGCGTCGGTGCCTTTCATGGGCGTTCGCTTCTTCGGGCCAATGCTTCGTTCGAGCCCTCATTTAGGATGCGCCCCAAGCTTCTTCCTAAGGCAATCCAAGTGAAGAAATGCATCTCCTTCAAGACCAAGATGGGCCAGTCCTTTTCTCCCCAACAAAGTCAAGCACGGGCCCAAGCCCAAGCTACCGCCGCCCCTCTAGCTCAGCCCAACAGGCCACTTCCACCTCCTCAAGCAAGCTTGGCCGCCAAGGTTGAGCCATGAATGGAGTATGCCTTTTGATGTCTCTCAATTTGGTGGTGTTTTAGAGGTTGTTTTCCTATGTAAATATGTGTCTTTTGTTCCTTTTCTTGTGAGTCTTGTTCCTTTTTAGCTTACATTCTGATTTTCTATGAGATTCGGAGACTATGCGAATTTGGTGCATTTTGTAGGTGATTTGGCATGATTTGAGGAGCTTTTGGAAGGAGTCCCCAAGGAGGAGCAAGGCACGAGCACAAAGGAGCGCAAGAGCCGAGTGATCAATGAAGAGAAGCACAAGAAAAGCCAAGAAGAAGAGTGGACCGAGGCTAGGATCGAGGTGCCCAGCAACTCGGGCCCGAGATCGACTCATGGAGACCCGGACCGAGGTGTGGCAAGTCGGGCCCGAGGTGCTCCCGTGTCGGTCCAAGTCGGCGAAGTGTGGATTGGGCATCAAGGCACACAAATGTGATCTACCACGTTTGCCCCTCTTCCATTTTGGGTATTCTTGGCCTCCAATTAAAAGGAGAGAAGATAATTGGAGGATTATTCATCAACACACACAACTAATCACTTGTTGGATCGTAAGTCAGTTAATGAGGGCGTCCTTAACTGGGTTAAGGGCGTCCTTTAGTGCAGCGGAAAATAGACTTAACAGAATACAAGATAAGTGGACACGAGTATTTATAGAGGAACCCCACTAAGACCAACTAGTCTTATGGGTAAACCTCTACCTCCGTTGGAGGATTTTCAATAGCCGTCCCTTATCTTATTAAGAGCGAGTCCTTACAACTTAGGCGAGTCGTTACACTTCTCTGAGCTAAGCGTCCGTCCTTAGCCTCACTAGTAACACTCCTTTCAACCTAACAAGTAACCTAACACTCTTAGCTATAAGGAAGCTATCACTCATGTCTCTCACGGTTCGTTGTGAGAGACAAACTACAACTCTAATTGATTTGTGGTTTGTTTTGGAATTGATGTGGTTGGACTTTCTTTCTCTTGCTTCAAGCTCACTTGATCTTCTTGATCTTCGTTCGTGTTCTTGAATGCTTCGGGAGAGCTTGAGAGAAAGTCTTCAAAGTCCACTCTTGCACCCACATACCGCTATGCATACTCCTTGGAGAGTATTTATAGCAGAAGTGATTCTTGTCCTCTAGCGTCCTCTGAGACTTGGCAGGATCCTCGATCTTTGATCAACGGTGCGATGAGCGTCTTGAGGAAGTCAACTCTGTTGACGCTTGGGAAGCCTCCGCGTGGGTAGGGGACCATCGCTGGGAAAGCGACGTCTTTGGCATTGTCTACACGTGCCCAGACAAAGGAAGCTTCCTTCTGAGGACTAAGGCCGGACGATGATGTAATCATGTTGGGGCGGCCTTGATTTGAATTTGAACTTCGTCCGTATTTTGGCGCGCGTCCCTTCTTGATGAGGACTCCGTCCTATCTTGCGCAGGGACTCCGCCAATCACGTTTAGCTTTGGAAGTTCTGGTAACATGCGTCCCTACAGCATAGGGACTGCTGTTCACTTGTTGTCCTTTTCGCTCATGTGCGTCCACTGGACTTACCTGAGATCAAAACTTGGACAACTTATCAAATACATTTGAGTTTGTCATTATCAAAACAAGGGACGATTATTATTGGTTTAGATATTAACGACTGACGTCCTTAATATCGTCCCAACAATTTCCCCCTTTTTGATGATGACAAACTCTTTCAAAAAATGCACACAGAAGTAAAGCTTTTAGCATGAGGAACTACATGAGGAACTACACTTTGATTTTCTTTTCAGCTTAGATTGGCATGCAACACATTCTTTTAAGTGCGTTCTATTTTATTCCTAACTAACGACCTTTTGACTTGGCCAAAATTCCCCCTGAACACATGCTTTCTATGATAACATAAGGACAATCGCATCTCTGCAAAACTATACTTCTCCCTTTTGGCATCATCGAAAAGGAGAACAAGTCGAAAAGCATGGAAGCACAAAGTCATAACTAAAGAAAGGTACGTTTAGACAAAATGAAGCACAAATGTAGTGAATGGCATTCAGAATGAGAAACGAGAACGTTCATTACAGACATTCACAACAAGTATTCAAAACGGGGACAGCGTCCCATTGTCTTAACAAAAACTCAAGAAATGATAAATTGTTTCAGGGTTAGAGAAGGGGGAGGTGATCATTTTCTGGGACGCTTGCCAAGGGCTTTGAGGTGTTGCTCCTGAAGATGGTTGTTCTGGGCAAGGAGCTCGTTGTTGCGCTCAAGAAGGTCTGTGTGGACGTGAAGTGTGTCGTGAACCTGCTGAATTAGATCAATCATTATGCACTGGTTCTCGATCATCATGCCCATCAGATACTTCGTAGAGTGCCTCTCAGCCTCATCAGGGACGCTCATACCATCGAGCTCGTCGTCGTCATCAGCAGCGTCCTCAGCTGGCGTCCCAACTACTTGGACATTTTCAGCTTCGTGATCTCCTTCTCCAGGTTCAGCAGCAGCAGCAGCAGCTTGAGCTCTCCTCTCAGCTTTGGCTTTCCTTTCAGCCTCTTTCCGTTCCTTTTCCAGTTGGCGCTTAACGGACGGAAGGGGCTCATCACACCTGAGTTTCCCAACTGGAGGGAGTGTAATTTGCCTGACGTCCCAATGAATGCCAAAGGAACGCTCTTGTTTAGGAGCATAGAGTCCCTGCTGCTTCAGAATTTGCTTGACCAAGCCAGGGAAAGGAAGAGAGTGCCTGCCTCCTGTGCACTTGCCCATGTATTCCAAGATTACTCGGGGCAAGTTTATCGGCTTGCGTTCCAAGAAAGCGTCCAAGAGAATACTATCAGTGATTTGAACAATGGACTTCTTCTCTTGGCGGGGGACGACCATGCGCACAATGAAGTGATCCGCAAGGACGCCCGTCTTGGTGAGGCAATGAGCAACTCTGTCCTTAGCAGCTGGCTGTCTCCCATTGAATATTCTGTTGAGGATTTCATCTTGGGAGAAACGGCCAAAGTTCTTGCACGGCAGATCGTGCAGAGCATCTTGCGGAGAAGGACGCAGGCCTAGCATTTTGCGGACGGTGCCCTCAGCAACTGAGTACTCGTCCCCATCGATTTCAAAAGTCCCCTGAGGCTTCCCGTTTACTTCTGTGATTTCAAACTTTGAGTAGAAACGGAGAACCTCATCAGGGTCAACATCAGCGGCCTCAGCGCCCAAGTGCGTCCAACCCTGGAACTCAAGAAGATCCAAGAACTCTTGGCGCTGGTTCTCTGCCAGAAACTCGGCGGTGAAGAGGAGCGGCGATAGGATTTTCTTGAAGCGTTTCTGCTTGGAGCCATTGCTCACGATCACTTCATCACCAGCATCTTCTTCATCTCCATCTCCCTCCTCTTCCTCAGGTTCCTCTTCCTGGGGAGGGGCGTCCTCGTCATCGGAGGCTTCGTTCCGTTGTTCTTGGAACTCAACCATTGCAGTGTCCTCAGCTGTGGACGCCTGTTCTGTGGGAGGCGCGTCCACCGCTGGAGTCCTTGCCAAGGATTCTGTGGGAACGGATGGAGGAGACGTCCCTTGAACTTGAGCAGCTTCTTCGTCGGCCGGAGCAGGCGGAGGAGGAGGAGGAGGTGAAGCTCTAGGGGGAGAGGGAGAGGGAGTGCGGAGCTTAGCTTTTGAGGGAGGAGTAGAGGAGGAGCTGGGCGGAACCACTGAGATCGGTTTCACCTTGAGCGGAGCAGAGGGAGGAGGCGGCAGAGTAGCAGGGGCAGCATCCTTGGCCTGGACCTGGACTTGTGGAGCGTCTTTGGCCTGGACTTGAGGAGCGTCCGCTACCCTTGGAGGAGGAGGAGGGAGTTGACGAAGGTCCTGCATACTTGCTTGGATCGCCTTCTCAACGGCTGCTTTCTCTGCTTGCTCTTGCTCTTGGCGCGCCTTCTCCTCTTTTGCCAGTTGAATTTCGGAGAGGCGAATGGCGGCCATTTCTTCATCCGTGACGCCCTCAAGCTGAGCAGAGGACTTGAGGCGTCGTTTTGGGGCAGGAGGGGAGGAAGGGATTGGCTTTGGTGGGGAGGAGGAAGGGCCTTTAATTTGGAGCGATTTGGACGGAGGGGGAGAGGAAGGCCTTTTCCTTTTTTGAGAAGGGACGGAGCCCGTAGGAGCCACAACAAACTCCATTATATCAGGAAGTAGTTTGGCGAGCTCGTCCATGGTTCCACCAAATGAGTCAGAAATGATTCCTGGCCCCATGAACGGTGGGTTGGTGTGATTGGTTTCTTGAAGGCGGGGCTTGACATATGTGATCATGAAGTAGTGGAGGAGGCGTTGGATTTTAGGAGGATGTTCGTGAGTGGACGCCCTAAGACAAATGTTGGCGAGCGTCCTAGGCTCCTTTTCAAGCCAGTCCTCAATGAGAGGGTCAAGGGGAGGACGGCGTTTGGGTTGAGAGGGGAGCTGGCCAATTGAGCCACTGTAAACAGAGGCTTTGGTGATATTTTCTGGCTCAGGCTCGGGTTTGAAGGGCTTCTCCAGAAATGAGAACCTCTTCGGCTGGGTTTTGGATTGAGAGCGGGATGGTTGTTTTTGTTGAGGAGGTTGGGAGCGAAGGGGTTGAGGAGGGGTGTTGGAGTGGCGGCGCTGGGTGCTTTGAGAGGAGGAATGGTGGCGAGGGGGTTCTTGTCGGCCAGAAGGTCTGCCTCTCGACTCCATTAATGACCGGCCTTTCACCGGAGGAGATCTCGAAGAGCTAGTGTTTTTCGCTGCCGACGAGGGTGAGGGATTCTTTGAGGCTCTTGTGTTGGCCATTTTTGAGATGGTTTAAATAGGGGAGGATTAGGGTTTGGAGAGAGATTTCGGGATTCGGTTGAATATTTGGAAGATCTTTGAGATTTCTAAAAGTATGCAAACAGCAGATGAGCGAAGAAAGGTTTTCGGAGTGCACAGGTGGGTATATATAGGAAGAAGACGAAGTTGGACGGTCAGGGGTAACAGGGTCTTTACACACAGCTTCCCCACCCGCCTTCCCACGCGTGGCTTTCTTCTTTGCTAAGGAATACAGCTGTTGAGCACTGTTTGCGCATATCCCGAGATTTTCGCTGACGATTCGTTAAAACGGTTTACCTTCCCAATTTCAACCATTCAAACTTCTCACAACTGCAAAGGACTCTGACCTGACGTCCTTTCAACACACAACGCTACACAACACAGAACTGAACCACGGCGTCCCATTCACTGACCTCAACCTCTGTAATTAGAACTCTGTACAGACAACTCTCAGCTCTTAGCACGCGTCCCTTTGATCACTTAGAACCATTTTTGAGAATCAAGCAAGTACGTCCCGTAAAGGTGAAACAAGGAATGCTCATAGGACGCGTTTGCAAGATTCTCCGCTTGGGTAAGCTTAGAGTTCCCATCATTTCGGCTTATGATGAGGGTAGGGTGATCAGGGATACTCTTGAGATGAAAAGCGAAATGAATACCATTCAAGGACACAAGCGAATACACATATCTTAGACTAGCGTCCTTTAAAGATGACTTTAATGTATGACACACCTTAAAACAAGTTCTCAACAAGACATAGCCAATCATGGAGGGAATAATAGAACGGGACTTGATCATTTAAAACTTATCATCCCCAAGAGCAACCGGAGGTGCTCGTAGGGACGTCTATCAAGTGCTTTTGTGAAAATATCGGCCACTTGGTCCTCAGTCCTAACATGATCCACTCTAATTAAACCAAGTTCAACATTATCACGAAGAAAGTGATGCCTTATGTGAATATGCTTTGTCCTAGAATGATGAACGGGATTTTTGGCAATACTTATAGCACTGGTGTTGTCACACAAGATAGGGACTGTGTTGAGGGACGTACCATAATCTTCAAGTTGGTACTTGATCCATAGGACTTGTGAGCAGCACGAAGCAGCAGCAACGTACTCAGCTTCCGCGGTTGATAGTGCCACGGAGTTTTGCTTTTTGGATCCCCAAGATACAAGGCATGAGCCAAGGAATTGTGCCATTCCTGAGGTGCTCTTCCTATCCACCACATGGCCAGCGTAATCTGCGTCAGAGTAAGCTACCAGGTTCAGGGACGTCCTTCTGGGATACCATAGACATACGTCATCCCGTCCCTTGAGATATCTGAAGATTCTTTTGACCTCTTGCATATGGGACTCCTTTGGATTTGCTTGAAATCGAGCGCACAAGCATACAGCGAACATGATGTCGGGACGACTTGCCATAAGATATAGCAAGGACCCTATCATTCCTCTGTAGAGCTTTTGATCTACACTCTTGCCTTCTTCATCAGCATAGAGGCGAGTGTTTGGGGAGATGGGAGTATCAATGGGTTTTGAAGAGTTCATCCCATACTTCTCAAGCATTTCACGGATGTACTTTTGTTGATGAATCCGCGTCCCATCTTTGAGCTGAGTGATTTGGAGTCCCAAGAAGAAGTTGAGTTCTCCTATGAGGGACATCTCAAATTCACTACTCATCAAGTTCTTGAATTCCTCTACAAATTTCATGTTAGTGCTTCCAAAGACTATGTCATCGACATAGACTTGGACAATTAAGACATCTTTAAGAACTTTCTTTAAGAACAGGGTTTTATCAATGTTACCTCGTGTGTACCCGTTGGACAAGAGGAAGGACGCAAGCCTATCGTACCATGCACGAGGGGCTTGCTTGAGTCCATAGAGTGCCTTGTCCAAGAAGTACACATGATCTGGGTGATCAGCGTCCTCAAATCCTGGAGGTTGAGCGACGTACACTTCTTCTTTGAGCTTGCCGTTGAGAAAGGCTGTCTTGACGTCCATTTGAAAAAGCTTGAACCCTTTGTGAGCGGCAAAGGCGATGAGGAGGCGAATGGCTTCAATCCTGGCGACAGGAGCGAAGGTTTCATCATAATCAATCCCTTCCTCTTGCCTATAGCCTTGAGCCACAAGCCTTGCTTTGTTTCTTGACACGCGACCATTCTCATCAAGCTTGTTCCTGTAGACCCATCTCGTCCCTATTATGTTTTTGTTTCTCGGACGAGGGACGAGGGTCCAAACCTTATTTCTTTCGAATTGATTAAGTTCCTCTTGCATGGCCTGAATCCAATCAGCGTCCTGGAGTGCTTCCTTTATGTTCTTAGGTTCAACCAAGGACACAAAGGCGTTGAAGGCACAGAACGCTATGTTAGCATTAAGGGACTGATTCACGGCTGATCTTGTTTGAACTCCTTTTGACATATCTGAGATGATTTGATCCGTTGAATGAAGTCTCGAAAGATGGGATCCCTTATGAGTATCGTCCCTTACGGGAGTACATCTAGGGTCCGTCCAATCAGATTCATCTGAGTCAAACCCGTCGTCTTCATTGACAGTTTCATAGAGTTCCCCCTCAGGTTGAGCGTCCTCTTCTTGACGCTGTTCTCCTTGTAGGCTTGATTCAGCGACCTCATGTTGAGCTGGAGATTCACTTTGAGATGGAACTTCCTGAACAACACTGGGAACTTCTACTGAGACTTCTTCAGGATTTTGAGTAGCGTCCTTAGGAACATAGTATTTTCCAGAGGACCCGGAATCAACTTCATCATCGGAGTCATCCTGCTGCAGAGGAGATGAGTGTTCTTTCTTACTTGGTTTATCTTTGTGAGAAGAACTTTCTTTGAACACAACATGAATGCTCTCCTCAAGCTTTAGAGTTCGTTTATTGAAAACTCTATACGCTTTACTGGTGAGCGAGTATCCAAGGAATATGGCTTCGTCACTTCTTGCGTCAAACTTTCCAAGTCTTTCTTTATCATTGTTGTGAACAAAGCACTTGCATCCAAAGACTCTGAGATAGTCGATGCGAGGCTTTCTTCCATTCAGCAACTCATAGGACGTCTTCTTCAGCAAAGGACGGATCATGGCTCGATTGATAATGTAGCACGCTGTAGCAATAGCTTCAGCCCAGAAGTACTTGGGGACGCTATTGGCTAAGAGCATAGTCCTTGCCATGTCCTCTAGCGTCCTATTCTTTCTTTCCACCACTCCATTTTGATGAGGAGTCCTTGGAGCTGAGAAGTTGTGAGAGACTCCATGTTGATCACAGTAGGCCACGAACTCTGAGTTTTGAAACTCCGTCCCATGGTCTGATCTTATGGATTTGAGAGGCGTCTCAAGCGCAACTTCCACTTGTTTGATGAAGACTTTGAATGCGTTGAAGCAATCTGTTTTTGAAGCTAAGAAAAGAACCCAGGTGAATCGAGAAAAGTCATCTACAAGGACATAGATATACCTCTTTCCACCATAGCTTAACGTCTTCATTGGTCCACAAAGATCCATATGGAGAAGTTCCAAAGGTTTCTTTGTGCTGACATCGTTCTTTGACTTAAAGGACGTTCTTGTCTGCTTCCCTTTGATACATGCTTCACACTGTTCAATTTTCTCATGATCAATTTGGGGAAGACCTTTCACAAGATTTCTTTGATAAAGCTTGAGGATTGTGCTTGGTCCAGCATGGCCAAGTCGGCGATGCCAGAGGTCAGCGTCCTCCTTTGACACAGATAAGCACAACTCAGATTTTGGCTTGAACTCCTGATTGAAGATGTAGACATTGTTCTTTCGGACTCCTTTGAGGACGACTTTGTTGGATTTCTTGTTGATGACGAGGCACTCCTTTGAGTCAAATGTGACTAAGTTTTCACCTTGATCACACATTTGAGAGACGCTTAGGAGGTTGAAGCCAAGTCCTTCAACAAGGCTAACATTTGTCGCTTTGATAGACGGATTGAGAATAGCAGTTCCCGTCCCTTTGATCTTTCCTTTGCCCTTGTTGCCAAACGAGACAGTTCCTCCCGTGGCGCTACTTTGGATAGAAGTGAGATGGATCTGGCTTCCTGTCATATGGTTTGAGGCGCCACTATCAATGATCCATGGGCGTCCCCCTCACTTCCACCTGCCAAAACAAGGTTAGTGTATGGCGACCCAGGCAAGGTGTTCCTTACCTGGTTCGTTACAGAAATAGAACTCTGGTTCTGGCATGTAGTCACTTATATTCACATCATTTGAAATAGCATGCTTTCTGAAAGAATTCTTAGATCGTCTAGGACGTCTAGGGTTAGCCTTAGGGACTGACTTATCATTTTCAATGTTATTCCTAGCAGCTTTGCCACTTTCAATGTCGTTCTTCAGTTTCAGGCAATCATATTTGAAGTGATCTCCTTTTCCACAGTACCAACACGTCCTATAGTAAGTATCAAGGTAGTACTTCTTGTTGGGACGTTGGATTTTGTTCTTTTTCATCTTTTGAGGTTTACAAACTTTTGAACCTTCCCCCTTAGCAATCTTCTTATAGATCCTATGACTAGTGGAGTTAGTGTAATAGTCCCTTTGACCTTTCTCTCCACTCTCTAGGACTCGAATTCTTTCAAGAAGGTTCTTGGTCTTTTCCCTTTCTAATTCAAGTTCTGAGGTTTTGCTAGCCTCAAAGTCACTAGGGAGAGAGTTCCTAGTGTCAGACTCGTATCCTAATCCTCTTTTGGCTGGGACAAACACCATTGGTTGAACTACCTCAGTTACCGGGCTCTTCCCTAACACTTTCACCTCTTCCCTAAGCTTAGCGTTCTCTAGCTTAAGGCACATCACTTCAGTTTTCAGGGATTTAACTTCGACATGCGAGGACTCTAGTTGTAACGAAACTGTAGCACAGTTCTCACATTCAACTAGCCTATTTTCACTTTCAAGTTCAAGATCATCCATTCTATGTTGCATAACAACGCTTTCTTCCATGATTCTTTTAATGAGCTTAATAAGTTTGGTTTTGGAACAATTCTCTAAGGAGTTCATCATGGATTCACGAGTTACCTCTTGTTCCTTTTCAGAAGCGTCCTCTTCAAGGACTGGGGCGTCCTCCACAGCCATGTACGCCACTTGCTCATCATCTGAGGCGTCCTCTACGGCTATGTACGCCACTGGTCCTTCTGGTTCTTCATCATCAGAACTCACATTATCCCATGCGGCTTCGCACGCTCCCAAGAGAGCTTTCATCTTCATTTCTTTTGAGTTTAGTCCCGTAGTACACCTTTTAGCAAAGTGTCCTTTCTTGTTACATTTGTAGCAAGTAAGTTCCTTCATCTCTGCCTCTGTATACTTGGGACTCTCCTTTTTGTAAGGCATCTTGTGTTTCTTGGAATCTCTGGCCTTTTTACCCCATAAGCGAGCAACTTTGTGTAGAAGGGCAATCTCTTCTTCTTCTTCCAGCTGTTCCTTAGTCTTGCTTTCCTTTTCTTTCAAAGCTTGAGCACGCATCCTTTCACGATTCTCATTTTTATTTGCTTCCACCATTAGGGCAATATCTCTTTGGTGGCGCAGATACTCAGCGTACTCTGGAGTTGACGTCATCAAAGCAAGATCTGTCTGGGGGTTTCTAGCCAATTCAGCCATATCAGCTTCCCTTCTCGCTTCATAGCCTCTCAGCTTCCCATAGATCTCTTCCATATCCAGGGTTTTGTTGGCTGTGTTCTCCTTGAACGTAGTCCTATCAAAATTCCATTTTCCTGTAAGCCCATCAATGACTACTCCGACTCTGTTTCTCATTGAGACTTCAGCTTCTGGGATGCCTAAATTTCGCATCTTGGTCACAAGAGCTTCAAAGCGGTATGAGTAGTCCTTGACAGATTCGTTAGGAAGCATTCTGAAGGCATAGAACTCTCGTTTGATTTCAAGCTTGACGTCTTCCTTCATCTCTGCTGTACCCACGTGGTACTTCTCAAGAGCTTCCCATTGTAGTTTGGCTGTTGCCAAATTGCTAACTCGGGTGGCGTCCCTTTCGCAGAGGGACGCTTGAAGGAAGCATATAGCCTTAGCGTTTGTTTCCAAAAGCTTGAATTCGTCAGGACCCCACTCGTCCTCTTTGTCTCTCTTTTCATCAGGGATGGTAAGGTCACCCTTCATGATCACTCTCCAGCATTGATAATTCTGACTTCTACAAAAGTTCTCGAAGCGGATCTTCCAGCGGTTGAAGTTGCCGTCCGTCAGACGAGGAGACTTTACAAAAGAGATTCCAATAGGTTCCATGTCCATCTTGTACCTGCAACTCAACAAAAATCTAGAGCGCCTGCTCTGATACCAATTGTTGGATCGTAAGTCAGTTAATGAGGGCGTCCTTAACTGGGTTAAGGGCGTCCTTTAGTGCAGCGGAAAATAGACTTAACAGAATACAAGATAAGTGGACACGAGTATTTATAGAGGAACCCCACTAAGACCAACTAGTCTTATGGGTAAACCTCTACCTCCGTTGGAGGATTTTCAATAGCCGTCCCTTATCTTATTAAGAGCGAGTCCTTACAACTTAGGCGAGTCGTTACACTTCTCTGAGCTAAGCGTCCGTCCTTAGCCTCACTAGTAACACTCCTTTCAACCTAACAAGTAACCTAACACTCTTAGCTATAAGGAAGCTATCACTCACGTCTCTCACGGTTCGTTGTGAGAGACAAACTACAACTCTAATTGATTTGTGGTTTGTTTTGGATTTGATGTGGTTGGACTTTCTTTCTCTTGCTTCAAGCTCACTTGATCTTCTTGATCTTCGTTCGTGTTCTTGAATGCTTCGGGAGAGCTTGAGAGAAAGTCTTCAAAGTCCACTCTTGCACCCACATACCGCTATGCATACTCCTTGGAGAGTATTTATAGCGGAAGTGATTCTTGTCCTCTAGCGTCCTCTGAGACTTGGCAGGATCCTCGATCTTTGATCAACGGTGCGATGAGCGTCTTGAGGAAGTCAACTCTGTTGACGCTTGGGAAGCCTCCGCGTGGGTAGGGGACCATCGCTGGGAAAGCGACGTCTTTGGCATTGTCTACACGTGCCCAGACAAAGGAAGCTTCCTTCTGAGGACTAAGGCCGGACGATGATGTAATCATGTTGGGGCGGCCTTGATTTGAATTTGAACTTCGTCCGTATTTTGGCGCGCGTCCCTTCTTGATGAGGACTCCGTCCTATCTTGCGCAGGGACTCCGCCAATTACGTTTAGCTTTGGAAGTTCTGGTAACATGCGTCCCTACAGCATAGGGACTGCTGTTCACTTGTTGTCCTTTTCGCTCATGTGCGTCCACTGGACTTACCTGAGATCAAAACTTGGACAACTTATCAAATACATTTGAGTTTGTCATTATCAAAACAAGGGACGATTATTATTGGTTTAGATATTAACGACTGACGTCCTTAATATCGTCCCAACATCACTCTCAAAGGTTCAAGGAAGACTTGGAGAGCAAGGAGAAGGAGAAGAGAGGAGAAGAAGAGGGAAATCGGTGGAGGAAAGCTAGATCTAGGGAGGAATTGTGAGTTTGAACTTGTTTTGATTTGCAATTTATGGATTTGGATTAGAGTTTGTGGACTCTATTTGAGCCAAAATTCACCCAAGGGAATCCTGACCTAGATCGGGCCTGATCGAGGTGAATCACAAAGAACAAGTATGATGCAAAAGCTCGTCAATTGTATTCGAAGTATGATTGAATGTGTAAAAGAGCGTAATCTTGCTCTAGGGCTTACAATTGGTTTATATAGTGCCCTTTAGGATCGATCTATCTTGTGGGAAAAGATATGAAAATACAAGATTGTAGCTAATCGTAATCCTAACGGAATATCTTGAAGGGATCTATCTTATATCTTTAACTCTATCTTGTTTAACCGACTTCGGTCCTCGCCGTCTCCCGCTGTGCTCTGAAGAAGTAACGAAGAAGTACCAACCGGGTCTCGATACTTTTGTGAGGAAAATCTGGGCCCAACAATACCCCTAAATGCAGCGTTCGGATTTTGAACCCTTTCAAATTTTGAATGGTGCATTTATATGATTTGACGTTGTGGTCAACCCTCGATTTTCGGGATCTTGCAGGCTCCCTTCTTAAACCCTGTTCTTTACTGTTCCCTTTCATCTTCACCTTCACTTGTGTCCGCCTTCTTCTCTTCCTCCTCTGTTTTCCGCTCTTCGAACGCTCCAGGTACTACTCCGCCCTTTTCTGCTTCTTTTTTCGCTTTCCATGGCTCCAAGATCTCCCTTTACCTCTTCTAAATCCCTTAGTGAGGAAGACCTCCTTCCCTGTGCCATGACCCGGGACGAAATTGCGGACTGGGTCGAGTTTGGGGGTTTTCCCAAGGGAACCCGATTCCACGCTCCCACCATTGAAAAGATCGATTGGGTGCGTAAGGGTTGGGTCTGCTTCTTAGATTACCCGTTTTCCATAGGTTTGAAATTGCCCTTCTCTGATTTCATCCGAGAGTTCATTAGTACCCTGAAAGTTTCACCCTGCCAAATCCTCCCCACAACGTGGCGTACGCTCGCTAGAATCGACGAGCTCGCTACGCAGCGGGGCCTTAGAATGACCATGGGAGAACTCCTCCTCGCCTACAAAATTGTTCCTCAGAGAGCTGGTAGGATCACCCCTCACGCCCGGAATGTCAAGAACCCTTTAATTCCCAAGACCAAAATGCCTTCACGAAGCCTACAGGCTCGGTTCTTTTTTATCGAATTAGAATCCCTAAGGGGCATAGATGACGACGTCTTAGCGGTCTTTCGAGATGGATGGAACACATCTCGTAAGGCTCTGTGCCTCTCTTTGCTGTTGTCCCCTTGATTATGTGTTGCAACTAGTTCTGATCTGGGTTTCCTCTTTTCTTTGTGCAGTTCCGGTGGGAATCAACTCCAGGAGTACTGACACAGGTGTTTGCCGGCGATTGCTGAAGGTCGAGGTTGAAAAGCGCAAGCCAAAAAAGATCAAACCAAAGCCAGAGGAACATGTGGAGGAAGTGGAGGCATTGGAGTCTGACGAGGACGAGACCGAGACAAACAAAACCCCAACATCTTCCGACATGGCGAGCTCTTCTAGAAAGAAATCAGGTTTGGGTTTGTTCATTTGAAATCCTGCACCTCCAAGTTCCTTGTTCTGCCATGGTTTGCTAACTGCTGGTCGTATGTAGGTGCCAAGATCGATATGTCTGCCGCCGGGATGGTGAAGAGACTGAGGTCCAGTGGCATCAAGGCCTTGACTTCCCCGACTCCCTCAGTGGACTACAAGAAGTCTCAGCCTCCTAAGCGGAAAAGGACCGAAGAGACCCCGTCCCCTGCCACGAAGAAGAGAGAGCCCAAGGATCTTCTAAGCGTCTTCGGCGACAAGCTATCACCCAACATCAAGGCCGAGTTCCAACCGCTATCCCTCGACGCGGCCTTTAGTCGTGTGGGAACCACTCTCAGGCTGGTAAGTCGATTCTCTTTATTGTTTTTACCAATACTTTTATGTTTCTTTCGCGCATACTCTAGCGCTTTCTTTTTGTTTACCGGGCTGTGCTCACTGCAGGCCTTTCAAGAACTGATGGCGACCAACTGCCACTCTCACGATGAGCTGTCGAGGTTGGAGGCCGACACCAAGAGTGCCAGAGACGTTGTTGCCGCATCCGAGAGAAAGGTCCGTAAGCTCCAATCGACCATCGACACCTTGTCGATTCAAGTAGAGGACCTTCAAGCTGAGAAGGCCTCTCTGGAGTCTTGGATGCATGAGGCAAAGATGTCAGCCAAGCATTTCTCGGGGGTGGTAACCCAGGTGGCTGGATACTATACGCTGAAAGCGCGAGTGGAACTTCTTCAGGACCACGCGGAAGGGAGAGGTGCGAACTGGGTGCTTGCTGCGGAGCAGGAGTCCTTGGAAGAGTATTTTCCATCCTGCAACCCTCCTCCAGGTCAAGAATTCATAGAAACTGCTGAGCAGGTGGTCGAAGAGGAGGATTCGGAAAAGACCAAGGAGGCCGGGACCCCAGGTGCTACCGTCGAGAACGCTGGCACAGAGGATGGTGCCGCGGTCACGGGTGACGCGGAAGATGCCAAGGACGATGACGCCGAGACAAAGACTGAAGAAAAGGCGAGCCCAAACGACGATTGACCACCCCTGCTCTCTTCCTATGCAAGCTTTATATTTCTCTGTTTGTGTTTAAACTGTTTGTTCGTTTAAGACTTCCTTGCTACTTCTTTGGCTAGTGAGCTAGTACTTCTCTAATATTTTTGGCCGTAGGCCGAAAAATATTAGGCTTAATCGTTTTGACGCCCATTGTATGGCGCTTTTTGGTATCTGTTTCTGTGATGTTTTCTTTTTATCACTTTAGTTTGCGTTTGATTGGCAAATTTTTGGTGGTTTTAGATGCGTTAGTAGGTCAGCATCTGGGGAAAGCGTTATGTGACTTTTCCCAGCGTATAATTATCACGAAATAGGTTTTCGGTTATTGCGCTTAGTTTACTACAAAGGTCCGTGCATAATTGTTTATGATTAGGCATCCTTTGGATCCATAAGTTTAGTCCTTAGGATGTAGTGTTTTCACGGCGTCCCGCGAATGTGGCCTTGGGTATCGGTGCTATAGCGTTCCCCTTCCCGTACTAATCCAATGTGACTATATTGATTGGACTTAGATGGGGGGTAACCAACTTATGGGTTACTTCATCACGTTGTATGCGTGACGACATCGTCATATTTAGACGGTACAACCATGCAAACGTACAGTGGTCAACTTAAGTAAAACGCTTCTAGTTGCGTGTAAGTTTTGATCGTAAAGATGTTTTGTGCGAGATGATTTTGAGTTGTGGGAGAGTTGTGTTCTCGCGAAACATATCAAATCATTAACAAAGAACAATTCTAGATTGTGTATTAAAAAATTGATGCATCGACGGTGGGGGTGGTGACCCCAGAGTCTTTTATTGAAAAGGAAACAACTAGGTCCTAAAAAAGTCCCAAAACTAATACTAAAGAAGAGATTGAATCTTTATCGAGAACAACTGAGTTTAGAAGTAATACTTCTTTAATTGCGTTGCGTTCCAGCTTCGGGGGATTGCTTCGCCATCTCTGGATTCCAACTGGTATGCTCCATTTCCTGCTATTTTGGTGATCTTATACGGCCCCTCCTAAGTTGGTCCCAACTTGCCGGCATTGGCTTCTGCAGTGTTTTGGAACACCTTGCGTAAGACCCAATCTCCCTCTTGGAAGCATTTAACGCGAACATTCTTGTTGTAACTCCTTGCGACCTGCTGCTGGTATTTCGAGATGCGTGCATGTGCTACTTCTCTGAGCTCTTGGACCGTGTCTAGGTCGGCTTCCAATTCTTCTTTGCTACTTGCGGATGTGGCGAGCCCGTACCGAGCGGTAGGCACCGTGACCTCAGCTGGTATGACAGCTTCGCAACCGTGCACCAGGGAGAAAGGTGTTTGGGCGGTCGCGCCTTTGGGTGTAGTGCGGTCGGCCCATAGGACGAAGGGTAGCTCTTCCGCCCACTTTCCTTTGGCTTTCGACAACCGCTTCTTCAAGTTGTTGATGATGACTTTAGAGCTTGCCTCGGCTTGGCCATTGGCCTGAGGGTACCTAGGTGTGGAGGTGACTAAGTCATTGTTCCACGCTTTGCAGAAATCGCGCATCCTTTTGCTTATGAATTGGGAGCCGTTGTCGCAAGTGATCTCCGCTGGCACTCCAAACCTACTCAAGATGTTTCTTTTTATGAAGGAGATGACCTGCTTGTCTTTGATTTCCCGGAAAGCCTCTGCCTCGATCCATTTGGAGAAATAGTCCGTCATCGCCAGGAAGAATACCTTTTGCCCTGTGGAAGGGGGTAGTTTCCCTACAATGTCCATTCCCCACCTCATGAAAGGCCAGGGGGTAATTGACGGGTGGAGAACTTCTGGTGGCTGGTGAGGTACTGGGGCGTGGCGCTGGCATGCGTCGCAAGACTGGGCGTACTTGTTAGCGTCTTGACGGATGGTGGGCCAATACCACCCCTGCCTGAGAATTTTATTGGCCAAGCTCCGACCCCTAGTGTGGTTGCCGCAATCTCCGCTGTGGACTTCTCTCATGACCTCTTCAGCGTCTTCTTTCTCTATACATCGCTGCAGGAAGCCCGCAGCTGATTTGTGAAACAGGATCCCATCGACGATAGCGAAACGCGTTGCTTTTGATCTCAGGGCCTTGGCCTCGTCTTTATCTTTAGGAACTTCTCCTTTGATGAGCCAGTCGAGGTACGGCTTTGTCCACCTTGATTCGGTTTCTTCTTCCGCCTCACCGGGGTTTCGATACTTCTTTGATACCCCAGTCTTCAGGGGAGATTCTCTGGTTTGTGCTGTTGACACCTCAGTGATGGCTGATTGTAGCAGGTGGACCAGTGGCACGCTGCTGAACTCTCGAGGGTCCAAGGTTGATCCTAGCCCCGCTAGGGCGTCGGCCGAAGCGTTTTGCTCGCGAGGGATCTGCTCGAATTCAATTTGGTCAAACTTCTCGGATAGTGTTTTGACTATTCCGAGGTAGCTGATCATCCTATCGTCCTTGGCTTCGAAGACCCCTAAGATCTGGTTGATGATGAGCAGGGAATCGGCACGTACCTTGATTCTCTTTATATTCAGGTCGGCAGCTATCTCCAAGCCGAATATGAGGGCTTCGTACTCAGCTTCATTGTTGGTTGCTTCGAAATCGCATCTTACTGCCTAGGCTATTAGATCCCCCTTTGTCGACTTTAGCACAACCCCGAGTCCTGCCCCCCTTATGTTCGAGGCTCCGTCAGTGTGTAGCAGCCACTCTTCCTCGGTATTGCTACTGGTGGCAGCTAAGACTTCTTTGATTGCTCCTTCTTCGGGGTTTGGGGTGAAGTCGGCAACGAAGTCGGCCAGAACTTGTGATTTGATCGCTCTCCTGGGTTCGTACCTGACGTCGTATCCGCTCAGCTGGATTGCCCACTTTGCCATCCTTCCTGAGAATTCAGGTTTTTCCATGATCTGCCGGAGCGGGTAGTTTGTCAGAACTATGATGGTGTGAGACTCGAAGTACGGCCGTAGTTTGTTTGAACACATTAGCACCGCTAGCACCAACTTCTCTATGGGAGAGTAGCGTGTTTCCGCCGGTACCATGGTTCTGCTCACGAAGTAGACTGGAACTTGTTAGCCTTCTTCATCCTTGACGAGTACCCCGCTCAAGGCGTTTTCTGATACTGCTATGTAGAGCTGCAAAACTTCTCCTGGGACCGGTTTGGCCAACAGCAAGGGGTTAGCAAAATACTTCTTTAATTCTTCGAAGGCAGCTTCGTGTTTTTCGGTCCACTAGAAACTCTTGTTCTTCTTTAGGACTTCGTAGAACAGCCGGCACTTGTCCGAGGATTTGGAGATGAACCGGTTTAGTGCGGCTATCTTTACGGCTAACTTTTGCACGTCTTTCACACTTCGGGGGGATTTCAGGGAGGCGATTGCTCGTACTTGATCTGGGCTAGCCTCAATCCCCCGTTTGGTTACAACATGTCCCAAGAAGGTACCAGACTGTACTCCGAAGATGCACTTCTGCGGATTTAGCTTCATGTTGTATTTCTCCAGGATTCTGAAGGTCTCTTCGAGATGCCCCCTATGTAGGGAACTTTCTGTGCTCTTTACCACCATATCGTCAATGTATGCTTCCATGGTTTTACCAATCTGATCCTTGAACATCCGGTTGACCAATCGTTGGTATGTTGCCCCGGCGTTCCTGAGACCAAAAGGAATCACCCGGTAGCAATAGGTGCCCTGCCCTGTAATAAAGGAGGTCTTCTCTTGATCCTGTGGCTCCATCTGAATTTGGTGATAACCGCTGAAAGCGTCCATGAAGGTTAAGAGTTCGTACCCAGCCGTGGCGTCTACCATCGTGTCGATGTGGGGCAGAGGGAACGAGTTCTTGGGACAAGCTTTGTTGAGGTCGGTGAAGTCTACACATACCCGCCACTTCCCGTTTTTCTTCGGTACCACCACTACGTTGGCTAGCTGTTGGGACGATATTAAGGACGTCGGTCGTTAATATCTAAACCAATAATAATCGTCCCTTGTTTTGATAATGACAAACTCAAATGTATTTGATAAGTTGTCAAAGTTTTGATCTCAGGTAAGTCCATTGGACGCACATGCGCGAAAAGGACAACAAGTGAACAACAGTCCCTATGCTGTAGGGACGCATGTTACCAGAACTTCCAAAGCTAAACGTAATTGGCGGAGTACCTGCGCAAGATAGGACGGAGTCCTCATCAAGAAGGGACGCGCGCCAAAATACGGACGAAGTTCAAATTCAAATCAAGGCCGCCCCAACATGATTACATCATCGTCCGGCCTTAGTCCTCAGAAGGAAGCTTCCTTTGTCTGGGCACGTGTAGACAATGCCAAAGACGTCGCTTTCCCAGCAATGGTCCCCTACCCACGCGGAGGCTTCCCAAGCGTCAACAGAGTTGACCTCCTTAAGACGCTCATCGCACCGTTGATCAAAGATCGAGGATCCTGCCAAGTCTCAGAGGACGCTAGAGGACAAGAATCACTTCCGCTATAAATACTCTCCAAGGAGTATGCATAGCGGCATGTGGGTGCAAGAGTGGACTTTGAAGACTTTCTCTCAAGCTCTCAAGAACACGAACGAAGATCAAGAAGATCAAGTGAGCTTGAAGCAAGAGAAAGAAAGTCCAACCACATCAAATCCAAAACAAACCACAAATCAATTAGAGTTGTAGTTTGTCTCTCACAACGAACCGTGAGAGACGTGAGTGATAGCTTCCTTATAGCTAAGAGTGTTAGGTTACTTGTTAGGTTGAAAGGAGTGTTACTAGTGAGGCTAAGGACGGACGCTTAGCTCAGAGAAGTGTAACGACTCGCCTATGTTGTAAGGACTCGCTCTTAATAAAATAAGGGACGGCTATTGAAAATCCTCCAACGGAGGTAGAGGTTTACCCATAAGACTAGTTGGTCTTAGTGGGGTTCCTCTATAAATACTCGTGTCCACTTATCTTGTATTCTGTTAAGTCTATTCTCCGCTGCACTAAAGGACGCCCTTAACCCAGTTAAGGACGCCCTCATTAACTGACTTACGATCCAACAATTGGTATCAGAGCAGGCGCTCTAGATTTTCTGTTGAGTTGCAGGTACAAGATGGACATGGAACCTATTGGAATCTCTTTTGTAAAGCCTCCTCGTCTGACGGACGGCAACTTCAACCGCTGGAAGATCCGCTTCGAGAACTTTTGCAGAAGTCAGAATTATCAATGCTGGAGAGTGATCATGAAGGGTGACCTTACCATCCCTGATGACAAGAGAGACAAAGAGGACGAGTGGGGTCCTGACGAATTCAAGCTTTTGGAAACAAACGCTAAGGCTATATGCTTCCTTCAAGCGTCCCTCTGCGAAAGGGACGCCACCCGAGTTAGCAATTTGGCAACAGCCAAACTACAATGGGAAGCTCTTGAGAAGTACCATGTGGGTACGGCAGAGATGAAGGAAGACGTCAAGCTTGAAATCAAACGAGAGTTCTATGCCTTCAGAATGCTTCCTAACGAATCTGTCAAGGACTACTCATACCGCTTTGAAGCTCTTGTGACCAAAATGCGAAATTTAGGCATCCCAGAAGCTGAAGTCTCAATGAGAAACAGAGTCGGAGTAGTCATTGATGGGCTTACTGGAAAATGGAATTTTGATAGGACTACGTTCAAGGAGAACACAGCCAACAAAACCCTGGATATGGAAGAGATCTATGGGAAGCTGAGAGGCTATGAAGCGAGAAGGGAAGCTGATATGGCTGAATTGGCTAGAAACCCCCAGACAGATCTTGCTTTGATGACGTCAACTCCAGAGTACGCTGAGTATCTGCGCCACCAAAGAGATATTGCCCTAATGGTGGAAGCAAATAAAAATGAGAATCGTGAAAGGATGCGTGCTCAAGCTTTGAAAGAAAAGGAAAGCAAGACTAAGGAACAGCTGGAAGAAGAGGAAGAGATTGCCCTTCTACACAAAGTTGCTCGCTTATGGGGTAAAAAGGCCAAAGATTCCAAGAAACACAAGATGCCTTACAAAAAGGAGAGTCCCAAGTATACAGAGGCAGAGATGAAGGAACTTACTTGCTACAAATGTAACAAGAAAGGACACTTTGCTAAAAGGTGTACTACGGGACTAAACTCAAAAGAAATGAAGATGAAAGCTCTCTTGGGAGCGTGCGAAGCCGCATGGGATAATGTGAGTTCTGATGATGAAGAACCAGAAGGACCAGTGGCGTACATAGCCGTAGAGGACGCCTCAGATGATGAGCAAGTGGCGTACATGGCTGTGGAGGACGCCCCAGTCCTTGAAGAGGACGCTTCTGAAAAGGAACAAGAGGTAACTCGTGAATCCATGATGAACTCCTTAGAGAATTGTTCCAAAACCAAACTTATTAAGCTCATTAAAAGAATCATGGAAGAAAGCGTTGTTATGCAACATAGAATGGATGATCTTGAACTTGAAAGTGAAAATAGGCTAGTTGAATGTGAGAACTGTGCTACAGTTTCGCTACAACTAGAGTCCTCGCATGTCGAAGTTAAATCCCTGAAAACTGAAGTGATGTGCCTTAAGCTAGAGAACGCTAAGCTTAGGGAAGAGGTGAAAGTGTTAGGGAAGAGCCCGGTAACTGAGGTAGTTCAACCAATGGTGTTTGTCCCAGCCAAAAGAGGACTAGGATACGAGTCTGACACTAGGAACTCTCTCCCTAGTGACTTTGAGGCTAGCAAAACCTCAGAACTTGAATTAGAAAGGGAAAAGACCAAGAACCTTCTTGAAAGAATTCGAGTCCTAGAGAGTGGAGAGAAAGGTCAAAGGGACTATTACACTAACTCCACTAGTCATAGGATCTATAAGAAGATTGCTAAGGGGGAAGGTTCAAAAGTTTGTGACCTTCAAAAGATGAAAAAGAACAAAATCCAACGTCCCAACAAGAAGTACTACCTTGGTACTTACTATAGGACGTGTTGGTACTGTGGAAAAGGAGATCACTTCAAATATGATTGCCTGAAACTGAAGAACGACATTCAAAGTGGCAAAGCTGCTAGGAATAACATTGAAAATGATAAGTCCGTCCCTAAGGCTAATCCTAGACGTCCTAGACAATCTAAGAGTTCTTTCAGAAAGCTTGCTATTTCAAATGATGTGAATATAAGTGACTACATGCCAGAACCAGAGTTCTATTTCTATAACGAACCAGGTAAGGAACACCTTGCCTGGGTCGCCATACACTAACCTTGTTTTGGCAGGTGGAAGTGAGGGGACGCCCATGGATCATTGATAGTGGCGCCTCAAACCATATGACAGGAAGCCAGATCCATCTCACTTCTATCCAAAGTAGCACCACGGGAGGAACTGTCTCGTTTGGCAACAAGGGCAAAGGAAAGATCAAAGGGACGGGAACTGCTATTCTCAATCCGTCTATCAAAGCGACAAATGTTAGCCTTGTTGAAGGACTTGGCTTCAACCTCCTAAGCGTCTCTCAAATGTGTGATCAAGGTGAAAACTTAGTCACATTTGACTCAAAGGAGTGCCTCGTCATCAACAAGAAATCCAACAAAGTCGTCCTCAAAGGAGTCCGAAAGAACAATGTCTACATCTTCAATCAGGAGTTCAAGCCAAAATCTGAGTTGTGCTTATCTGTGTCAAAGGAGGACGCTGACCTCTGGCATCGCCGACTTGGCCATGCTGGACCAAGCACAATCCTCAAGCTTCATCAAAGAAATCTTGTGAAAGGTCTTCCCCAAATTGATCCTGAGAAAATTGAACAGTGTGAAGCATGTATCAAAGGGAAGCAGACAAGAACGTCCTTTAAGTCAAAGAACGATGTCAGCACAAAGAAACCTTTGGAACTTCTCCATATGGATCTTTGTGGACCAATGAAGACGTTAAGCTATGGTGGAAAGAGGTATATCTATGTCCTTGTAGATGACTTTTCTCGATTCACCTGGGTTCTTTTCTTAGCTTCAAAAACAGATTGCTTCAACGCATTCAAAGTCTTCATCAAACAAGTGGAAGTTGCGCTTGAGACGCCTCTCAAATCCATAAGATCAGACCATGGGACGGAGTTTCAAAACTCAGAGTTCGTGGCCTACTGTGATCAACATGGAGTCTCTCACAACTTCTCAGCTCCAAGGACTCCTCAACAAAATGGAGTGGTGGAAAGAAAGAATAGGACGCTGGAGGATATGCCAAGGACTATGCTCTTAGCCAATAGCGTCCCCAAGTACTTCTGGGTTGAAGCTATTGCTACAGCGTGCTACATTATCAATCGAGCCATGATCCGTCCTTTGCTGAAGAAGACGTCCTATGAGTTGCTGAATGGAAGAAAGCCTCGCATCGACTATCTCAGAGTCTTTGGATGCAAGTGCTTTGTTCACAACAATGATAAAGAAAGACTTGGAAAGTTTGACGCAAGAAGTGACGAAGCCATATTCCTTGGATACTCCCTCACCAGTAAAGCGTATAGAGTTTTCAATAAACGAACTCTAAAGCTTGAGGAGAGCATTCATGTTGTGTTCAAAGAAAGTTCTTCTCACAAAGATAAACCAAGTAAGAAAGAACGCTCATCTCCTCTGCAGCAGGATGACTCCGATGATGAAGTTGATTTCGGGTCCTCTGGAAAATACTATGTTCCTAAGGACGCTACTCAAAATCCTGAAGAAGTCTTAGTAGAAGTTCCCAGTGTTTTTCAGGAAGTTCCATCTCAAAGTGAATCTCCAGCTCAACATGAGGTCGCTGAATCAAGCCTACAAGGAGAACAGCGTCAAGAAGAGGACGCTCAACCTGAGGGGGAACTCTATGAAACTCTCAATGAAGACGACGGGTTTGACTCAGATGAATCTGATTGGACGGACCCTAGATGTACTCCCGTAAGGGACGATACTCATAAGGGATCCCATCTTTCGAGACTTCATTCAACGGATCAAATCATCTCAGATATGTCAAAAGGAGTTCAAACAAGATCAGCCGTGAATCAGTCCCTTAATGCTAACATAGCGTTCTGTGCCTTCAACGCCTTTGTGTCCTTGGTTGAACCTAAGAACATAAAGGAAGCACTCCAGGACGCTGATTGGATTCAGGCCATGCAAGAGGAACTTAATCAATTCGAAAGAAATAAGGTTTGGACCCTCGTCCCTCGTCCGAGAAACAAAAACATAATAGGGACGAGATGGGTCTACAGGAACAAGCTTGATGAGAATGGTCGCGTGTCAAGAAACAAAGCAAGGCTTGTGGCTCAAGGCTATAGGCAAGAGGAAGGGATTGATTATGATGAAACCTTCGCTCCTGTCGCCAGGATTGAAGCCATTCGCCTCCTCATCGCCTTTGCCGCTCACAAAGGGTTCAAGCTTTTTCAAATGGACGTCAAGACAGCCTTTCTCAACGGCAAGCTCAAAGAAGAAGTGTACGTCGCTCAACCTCCAGGATTTGAGGACGCTGATCACCCAGATCATGTGTACTTCTTGGACAAGGCACTCTATGGACTCAAGCAAGCCCCTCGTGCATGGTACGATAGGCTTGCGTCCTTCCTCTTGTCCAACGGGTACACACGAGGTAACATTGATAAAACCCTGTTCTTAAAGAAAGTTCTTAAAGATGTCTTAATTGTCCAAGTCTATGTCGATGACATAGTCTTTGGAAGCACTAACATGAAATTTGTAGAGGAATTCAAGAACTTGATGAGTAGTGAATTTGAGATGTCCCTCATAGGAGAACTCAACTTCTTCTTGGGACTCCAAATCACTCAGCTCAAAGATGGGACGCGGATTCATCAACAAAAGTACATCCGTGAAATGCTTGAGAAGTATGGGATGAACTCTTCAAAACCCATTGATACTCCCATCTCCCCAAACACTCGCCTCTATGCTGATGAAGAAGGCAAGAGTGTAGATCAAAAGCTCTACAGAGGAATGATAGGGTCCTTGCTATATCTTACGGCAAGTCGTCCCGACATCATGTTCGCTGTATGCTTGTGCGCTCGATTTCAAGCAAATCCAAAGGAGTCCCATATGCAAGAGGTCAAAAGAATCTTCAGATATCTCAAGGGACGGGATGACCTATGTCTATGGTATCCCAGAAGGACGTCCCTGAACCTGGTAGCTTACTCTGACGCAGATTACGCTGGCCATGTGGTGGATAGGAAGAGCACCTCAGGAATGGCACAATTCCTTGGCTCATGCCTTGTATCTTGGGGATCCAAAAAGCAAAACTCCGTGGCACTATCAACCGCGGAAGCTGAGTACGTTGCTGCTGCTTCGTGCTGCTCACAAGTCCTATGGATCAAGTACCAACTTGAAGATTATGGTACGTCCCTCAACACAGTCCCTATCTTGTGTGACAACACCAGTGCTATAAGTATTGCCAAAAATCCCGTTCATCATTCTAGGACGAAGCATATTCACATAAGGCATCACTTTCTTCGTGATAATGTTGAACTTGGATTAATTAGAGTGGATCATGTTAGGACTGAGGACCAAGTGGCCGATATTTTCACAAAAGCACTTGATAGACGTCCCTACGAGCACCTCCGGTTGCTCTTGGGGATGATAACTTTTAAATGATCAAGTCCCGTTCTATTATTCCCTCCATGATTGGCTATGTCTTGTTGAGAACTTGTTTTAAGGTGTGTCATGCATTAAAGTCATCTTTAAAGGACGTTAGTCTAAGATATGTGTATTCGCTTGTGTTCTTGAATGGTATTCATTTCGCTTTTCATCTCAAGAGTATCCCTGATCACCCTACCCTCATCATAAGCCGAAATGATGGGAACTCTAAGCTTACCCAAGCGGAGAATCTTGCAAACGCGTCCTATGAGCATTCCTTGTTTCACCTTTACGGGACGTACTTGCTTGATTCTCAAAAATGGTTCTAAGTGATCAAAGGGACGCGTGCTAAGAGCTGAGAGTTGTCTGTACAGAGTTCTAATTACAGAGGTTGAGATCAGCGAATGGGACACCGTGGTTCAGTTCTGTGTTGTGTAGTGTTGTGTGTTGAAAGGACGTCAGGTCAGAGTCCTCTGCAGTTGTGAGAAGTTTGAATGGTTGAAATTGGGAAGGTAAACCGTTCTAACGAATCGTCAGCGAAAATCTCGGGATATGCGCAAACAGTGATCAACAGCTGTATTCCTTTGCAAAGAAGAAAGCCACGTGTGGGAAGGCGGGTGGAGGAAGCTGTGTGTAAAGACCCTGTTACCCCTGACCGTCCAACTTCGTCTTCTTCCTATATATACCCACCTGTGCACTCCGAAAACCTTTCTTCGCTCATCTGCTGTTTGCACACTTTTAGAAATCTCAAAGATCTTCCAAATCTTCAACCGAATCCCGAAATCTCTCTCCAAACCCTAATCCTCCCCTATTTAAACCATCTCAAAAATGGCCAACCCAAGAGCCTCAAAGAATCCCTCACCCTCGTCGGCAGCGAAAAACACTAGCTCTTCGAGATCTCCTCCGGTGAAAGGCCGGTCTTTAATGGAGTCGAGAGGCAGACCTTCCGGCCGACAAGAACCCCCTCGCCACCATTCCTCCTCTCAAAGCACCCAGCGCCGCCACTCCAACACCCCTCCTCAACCCCTTCGCTCCCAACCTCCTCAACAAAAACAACCATCCCGCTCTCAATCCAAAAACCAGCCGAAGAGGTTCTCATTTCTGGAGAAGCCCTTCAAACCCGAGCCTGAGCCAAAAAATATCACCAAAGTCTCTGTTTACAGTGGCTCAATTGGCCGGCTCCCCTCTCAACCCAAACGCCGTGCTCCCCTTGACCCTCTCATTGAGGACTGGCTTGAAAAGGAGCCTAGGACGCTCGCCAACATTTGTCTTAGGGCGTCCACTCACGAACATCCTCCTAAAATCCAACGCCTCCTCCACTACTTCATGATCACATATGTCAAGCCCCGCCTTCAAGAAACCAATCACACCAACCCACCGTTCATGGGCCAGGAATCATTTCTGACTCCTTTGGTGGAACCGTGGACGAGCTCGCCAAACTACTTCCTGATATAATGGAGTTTGTTGTGGCTCCTACGGGCTCCGTCCCTTCTCAAAAAAGGAAAAGGCCTTCCTCTCCCCCTCCGTCCAAATCGCTCCAAATTAAAGGCCCTTCCTCCTCCCCACCAAAGCCAATCCCTTCCTCCCCTCCTGCCCCAAAACGACGCCTCAAGTCCTCTGCTCAGCTTGAGGGCATCACGGATGAAGAAATGGCCCCCATTCGCCTCTCCGAAATTCAACTGGAAAAAGAGGAGAAGGCGCGCCAAGAGCAAGAGCAAGCAGAGAAAGCAGCCGTTGAGAAGGCGATCCAAGCGAGTATGCAGGACCTTCGTCAACTCCCTCCTCCTCCTCCAAGGGTAGAGGACGCTCCTCAAGTCCAGGCCAAGGACGCTCCACAAGTCCAGGTCTAGGCCAAGGATGCTGCCCCTGCTACTCTGCCGCCTCCTCCCTCTGCTCCGCTCAAGGTGAAACCGATCTCAGTGGTTCCGCCCAGCTCCTCCTCTGCTCCTCCCCCAAAAGCTAAGCTCCGCACTCCCTCTCCCTCTCCCCCTAGAGCTTCATCTCCTTCTCCTCCTCCGCCTGCTCCGGCCGTCGAAGAAGCTGCTCAAGTTCAAGGGACGTCTCCTCCATCCGTTCCCACAGAGTCCTTGGCAAGGACTCCAGCGGTGGACGCGCCTCCCACAGAACAGGCGTCCACAGCTGAGGACACTGCAATGGTTGAGTTCCAAGAACAACGGAACGAAGCCTCCGATGACGAGGACGCCCCTCCCCAGGATGAGGAACCTGAGGAAGAGGAGGGAGATGGAGATGAAGAAGATGCTGGTGATGAAGTGATCGTGAGCAATGGCTCCAAGCAGAAACGCTTCAAGAAAATCCTATCGCCGCTCCTCTTCACCGTCGAGTTTCTGGCAGAGAACCAGCGCCAAGAGTTCTTGGATCTTCTTGAGTTCCAGGGTTGGACGCACTTGGGCGCTGAGGCCGCTGATGTTGACCCTGATGAGGTTCTCCGTTTCTACTCAAAGTTCGAAATCACAGAAGTAAACGGGAAGCCTCAGGGGACTTTTGAAATCGATGGGGACGAGTACTCAGTTGCTGAGGGCACCGTCCGCAAAATGCTAGGCCTGCGTCCTTCTCCGCAAGATGCTCTGCACGATCTGCCGTGCAAGAACTTTGGCCGTTTCTCCCAAGATGAAATCCTCAACAGAATATTCAATGGGAGACAGCCAGCTGCTAAGGACAGAGTTGCTCATTGCCTCACCAAGACGGGCGTCCTTGCGCATCACTTCATTGTGCGCATGGTCGTCCCCCGCCAAGAGAAGAAGTCCATTGTTCAGATCACTGATAGTATTCTCTTGGACGCTTTCTTGGAACGCAAGCCGATAAACTTGCCCCGAGTAATCTTGGAACACATGGGCAAGTGCACAGGAGGCAGGCACTCTCTTCCTTTCCCCGGCTTGGTCAAGCAAATTCTGAAGCAGCAGGGACTCTATGCTCCTAAACAAGAGCGTTCCTTTGGCATTCATTGGGACGTTAGGCAAATTACACTCCCTCCAGTTGGGAAACTCAGGTGTGATGAGCCCCTTCCGTCCGTTAAGCGCCAATTGGAAAAGGAACGGAAAGAGGCTGAAAGGAAAGCCAAAGCTGAGAGGAGAGCTCAAGCTGCTGCTGCTGCTGAACCTGGAGAAGGAGATCACGAAGCTAAAAATGTCCAAGTAGTTGGGACGCCAGCTGAGGACGCTGCTGATGACGAGGACGAGCTCGATGGTATGAGCGTCCCTGATGAGGCTGAGAGGCACTCTACGAAGTATCTGATGGGCATGATGATCGAGAACCAGTGCATAATGATTGATCTAATTCAGCAGGTTCACGACACACTTCACGTCCACACAGACCTTCTTGAGCGCAACGACGAGCTCCTTGCCCAGAACAACCATCTTCAGGAGCAACACCTCAAAGCCCTTGGCAAGCGTCCCAGAAAATGATCACCTCCCCCTTCTCTAACCCTGAAACAATTTATCATTTCTTGAGTTTTTGTTAAGACAATGGGAAGCTGTCCCCGTTTTGAATACTTGTTGTGAATGTCTGTAATGAACGTTCTCGTTTCTCATTCTGAATGCCATTCACTACATTTGTGCTTCATTTTGTCTAAGCGTACCTTTCTTTAGTTATGACTTTGTGCTTGCATGCTTTTCGACTTGTTCTCCTTTTCGATGATGCCAAAAGGGGGAAGTATAGTTTTGCAGAGATGCGATTGTCCTTAAGTTATCATAGAAAGCATGTGTTCAGGGGGAATTTCGGCCAAGTCAAAAGGTCGTTAGTTAGGAATAAAATAGAACGCACTTAAAAGAATGTGTTGCATGCCAATCTAAGCTGAAAAGAAAATCAAAGTGTAGTTCCTCATGCTAAATCAAAGTGTAGTTCCTCATGCTAAAAGCTTTACTTCTGTGTGCATTATTTGAAAGAGTTTGTCATCATCAAAAAGGGGGAAATTGTTGGGACGATATTAAGGACGTCAGTCGTTAATATCTAAACCAATAATAATCGTCCCTTGTTTTGATAATGACAAACTCAAATGTATTTGATAAGTTGTCCAAGTTTTGATCTCAGGTAAGTCCAGTGGACGCACATGAGCGAAAAGGACAACAAGTGAACAGCAGTCCCTATGCTGTAGGGACGCATGTTACCAGAACTTCCAAAGCTAAACGTAATTGGCGGAGTCCCTGTGCCAGATAGGACGGAGTCCTCATCAAGAAGGGACGCGCGCCAAAATACGGACGAAGTTCAAATTCAAATCAAGGCCGCCCCAACATGATTACATCATCGTCCGGCCTTAGTCCTCAGAAGGAAGCTTCCTTTGTCTGGGCACGTGTAGACAATGCAAAAGACGTCGCTTTCCCAGTAATGGTCCCCTACCCACGCGGAGGCTTCCCAAGCGTCAACAGAGTTGACCTCCTCAAGACGCTCATCGCACCGTTGATCAAAGATCGAGGATCCTGCCAAGTCTCAGAGGACGCTAGAGGACAAGAATCACTTCCGCTATAAATACTCTCCAAGGAGTATGCATAGCGGCATGTGGGTGCAAGAGTGGACTTTGAAGACTTTCTCTCAAGCTCTCAAGAACACGAACGAAGATCAAGAAGATCAAGTGAGCTTGAAGCAAGAGAAAGAAAGTCCAACCACATCAAATCCAAAACAAACCACAAATCAATTAGAGTTGTAGTTTGTCTCTCACAACGAACCGTGAGAGACGTGAGTGATAGCTTCCTTATAGCTAAGAGTGTTAGGTTACTTGTTAGGTTGAAAGGAGTGTTACTAGTGAGGCTAAGGACGGACGCTTAGCTCAGAGAAGTGTAACGACTCGCCTATGTTGTAAGGACTCGCTCTTAATAAGATAAGGGACGGCTATTGAAAATCCTCCAACGGAGGTAGAGGTTTACCCATAAGACTAGTTGGTCTTAGTGGGGTTCCTCTATAAATACTCGTGTCCACTTATCTTGTATTCTGTTAAGTCTATTCTCCGCTGCACTAAAGGACGCCCTTAACCCAGTTAAGGGCGCCCTCATTAACTGACTTACGATCCAACACTAGCCAATCTGGGTACTTAACCTCCTTGATTTTTCCTGTTCCCAACAACTTCTTCACTTCTTCTTCAATTGCTTGGACCCGGTCTGGTGCGAACCTCCGCCTTTTCTGCTTGACTGGTGGGTGTTCGGGGTCGACATTGAGCTTGTGCGTGATGATGGAGGGGTCGATCCCTGTCATATCTTCATGGCTCCAAGCGAAGCAACCTTTGTGACTTTTCAGGAACCTTACTAATTCTTCTTTGATGGTGGGTTCCAATTTTTCTCCGACCTTTACCACTTTGCCTTCTTCAAGAGTCACCTCCTCCTCTCTTTCTTCAGTTACGATTTGTGTTGGTGGAGGGGTGACGCTCTGTAATTGCTATGCTTCCGGTCTTAGGGTGGTTGGCTTGAGGGCCGCTTTGTAGCACTCCCTAGCCAGCCTTTAATCCCCGCGGATTTCCTCTACTCCCCAGGGCGTTGGGAACTTCACAGTCTGGTGGTAAGTGGACGCGACGGCTTTCATGTCGTGTAGCCACGGACGTCCTAGGATGACGTTATAGTAGGAAGGGCAATCCACCACGAGGAAGTCAACCTGCTTGTTGACCCCTTTAGCAAAGGTGGTGAGAGCAATGTCCCCTACTGTGTGTTTAACCTCGCCGCTGAAACCTACCAGTGGAACCGGGTGTTTGTGGATGTCGCTCTCGGACAACCCCATCTCCTTCAAAGCATCGAGCGTCATTAGGTTGGTGGAACTTCCGGTATCGATTAGGACTCTTTTCATTAGCACGTTCCCCATGTGCAGGGATATCACCAGGCCATCGTGGTGGGGTTCGGCGGAGAAGTCCGCGTCGCTGTCGTCGAAGACAATAGCGTGTCCCGTCGATCCCTCACCGGTGCGTCGTGGGTGGTCGAAACTGCTTTCGCGTGCGTGACGCTTTGCCGCCGAGTAAGTGAGGCCGCAGATGTTCGAACCCCCTGAAATAACATTGACAACTTTGTCGGGTGTCGGGGGATCCCTTCTTCTTCTTGGTTCGGACTGCAGGCTCTCCACTACTTCTTTGGGTACTTGGGCGTCAGGTGCTACATCCTTGATTCTACCTTCTACGATAAGGCGAGATAGTTCCTTCCTGAGCATGATGCAATCCCGGGTCCTGTGGCCGTGGTATTCGTGGTAGTCGCACCACTTGGTGGTGTCTCTGTCGGCCTTTGGGGCCTTGTCTCTTCGTGGCCACCTCACGTACTCCCCTTGTTTCGCCATGTTTCGCAGAAGCTTATCCGTGGAAATATTGAGCTTGAGTGATTCCAACGATGGCGGTGGCGGGTTGCGGAATTGATCGTCCGCCTGCCGCGCCCTGGCTGTATTCACCTGCCCGTGGCTAGGGCGTGAATACGGGTGCGCTCGACGATCCTTTCTCTGATCAGCTGAGCCCTTACGGTTGTCGGCTGGGCCTCTTTTCTCGTATTTTTCTCCTTCTGAAGTTCTTTTTCGCAAGGTCCTGCCTTCCTCTAGCCTGACGTGAGCTAGGGCCCTGGCTTGAACCTCTTCAAAGGTATAGCACGGGTGTTTGGTAAGTTCTTTGTATAGGCCACCATCGGGGATGATCCCTTGCCTAAATGCCTCCACTGCGGTAGTAATGTCACAAGATTGTATCGAGACTTTTTCGCGGTTGAACCGCTCTAGAAATTCTCTGGTAGTCTCGTGTTGTTTCTGACGGATCCGGTAGAGGTCGCTGGACTGTTGCTCGAATTTGCGGCTGCTGGCAAACTGAGTGCAAAAGGAGTCCGATAGTTCGGCGAAGGAACCGATGCTACCGCGTGGCAGCTTTATGAACCAAGTCAGCGCTGGAACCGTTAAAGTTGTGCCGAACCCCTTGCACATCACCGCTTCCTTGGAGTATGACGGGACTGCATCCGTCATCATCTTCTGTTTATAGATCGCGACGTGTTCGTCAGGGTCGGAGGTGCCATTGTATGGAGTCTTGTTTGGCACGGTGAACTTCTTTGGTATCTCCACTCTGGTGATGCGGCGGGAGAAAGGGGACTCATCGAAGCCATCGGGGGCTTCAGGTTCCAGGGGTTGGAAACTTTTCCGACCAATCCGGAGCTGATCAGCGATGACCCCGATCTGCTCTGTTACCTTTCTTCGTATAGTTGCATCAAGGTCTGTGGGCCTCCGACTTTCAAAATCCTCCTCGTCGGTCTCCCCCCCATTCGGCCAAGTATCCCGAGGTGGTGTTCGGCGTCTCCTAGCCTCTGACCGGGGGTACCTCGGCGGGTCTTTGTCAAGGGGAACTTCTTCGCGGCGGTGCCGGGCGAAAGCCTCTGGGGCGCCTTCTTGCAGCAGTGGTGTTTTGTCACGCGCGTCGAGAGCCTCACCTTCCTTGGAAGTTCCTTCTCCCCCTCCAAATTCGAGTCTTCAAACTATGCCTTCAGTGCGGCGATTAACACGAAGAGATCGGCGACCCGTGGCTACGACCTCATATTGTTGCTTCAACTGGCTGTTTTCTCGTGTGAGGCGTCTACATGGGCGTCGTAGAAGCTCTTCTGGTCGCTTAACTCCTTTTGGAGAAGTTGCATCCGCTCCCTGAGGTCAGTCATCTCCTCGTCTTGCGACCGGTTCTCAGGGAGTTCGGGATCCTTGCCGTGGTCGGCAAGGGGAGTTTTGGGGGTCTCGTTTCCGTCGCCTGACATTGCAACTGGGAAGTTCGAGTTGGTGTCTCGAACGGTATGTCTTCTCGTGATTGTTCCGATCACGGCCCCACGGTGGGCGCCAAATTGTTTGAGCCAAAATTCACCCAAGGGAATCCTGACCTAGATCGGGCCTGATCGAGGTGAATCACAAAGAACAAGTATGATGCAAAAGCTCGTCAGTTGTATTCAAAGTATGATTGAATGTGTAAAAGAGCGTAATCCTGCTCTAGGGCTTACAATTGGTTTATATAGTGCCCTTTAGGATCGATCTATCTTGTGGGAAAAGATATGAAAATACAAGATTCTAGCTAATCGTAATCCTAACGGAATATCTTGAAGGGATCTATCTTATATCTTTAACTCTATCTTGTTTAACCGACTTCGGTCCTCGCCGTCTCCCACTGTGCTCTGAAGAAGTAACGAAGAAGTACCAACCGGGTCTCGATACTTTTGTGAGGAAAATCTGGGCCCAACAGACTCCCTTTGATTTGAATGAAATTTGGTTTTGCTTTGATTTGGATGATTGAGACTTGTTTGCCTTGTGATTTGATTGCTTGTGACTCTAGCCTTATGGAGTAGATTCCATTGGTCTTGGGGTATGGGGGAAACCTCTATCTAGGTTTGGGTTTGAACCCCCAATTCCATAGCCTTAAGTTATTGATCTAGGAACCCAGTCTACATTGAGCTTCAATCTCTTGTGGAAGCAAGGGATCAAGGGCTGGTGATTGGCAAGAGTGAACGGAAGCGATCGATTGCCTATCACTTGACCTTACATCGAAAGGGAGGTAAAATTCCCTAGGGTCGATGTGTAGAGGTGGCGGGACCGAGGCGGACAACCTTGATCTCACGAGGGTCAACACTTATTGGCTGAATTGGGGTGGAATTACCCACATCTACTAGAGAAGGAACCCAAAAACCCAAGACCTATCTCTCCATTTTTGCCAAGTTCGACTTCCCCAGACATCGGGCCCGACTTACAACTGTGTCGGTCCCGTGCAAATCTCTATCGATCCACCTCGGGCCCGAAGTGACAATATCGGTCCCGAGTGGTTTCTCTTGATTTTCCTTGTTTTTAGTTTTTCTTTCCCTTTCTCGAGTCTTTTTGGTGCACTGATGTCATGCTTTTTAGTTGATTTTCTAGGTAGTTTTCTAGCTCGTTTTGCATGCTTTCCCTTTGTGTTTGTGTGTTTTGCATAAGATTTCGACTCTCTTTCGAGAGTTGGAGTCGTTTGTGTGTTGTTTCATGTTGTGAAGGTATTTGGAGCTTTTGGAGAAGTTTTCATGCATTTTCGGAGCTTTCTAGGAACCGTTAGATTGCAAGAGTCAAAGTGTCAAGGAACCAAGAACCCAAAGTTGCAACCAAAGGAGCCTCAAAGGAGTAACAAATTCTCAAGAAAATCAAGGAGCAAAAGGGCAAAAGCAACCAACAAAAGTCCAACAAATTGGAGCAAGCGCGGAACAAAACGAAGAAAATCCCGCACCCTGCAGGTGGTCGGCGCCGACCCCCATATGGTCGTCCGCGACCACTCTCAGCATCCAAAGAAAATCCGTGCGCTGCAAGTAACGCTTTTGGGCGGGATTTTCGAAACCCGAAAAAGCAGGCGGCTGTGCAGGCTTGTGGCAGAGATGTGGCAGTGGAGGAAGCTTCCCTCCCTTGCTGTTGTGGGCTGCTACAAAGACCCATTTTGTCTCCCTTTCTAATCAGCTTTTCCAAGGAGGGAAAAGGCTCAAGGGTGAAGGAAGAGAGAGGAGAGAGTGGGCTGAGGAGGAGGAAGAAGAAGTGGAGTTTGAAGAAGAAGAAAGTGACGGTGGAGAAGAAGAGTGTGAGCGTGAGAGAGAAGTGGTTTGTAAGGAGAGGTAGTGGAGAAGAAAGCTTGTGTTGGTTGTGTTCTAGGAAGAAGACAATGGTGTTTGAAGAAACTTGTGGGTTTTGCTTAAGTTTGTAAGTGGATCTTGAAATTTATTGGAGTTGTTTGTTTGTGATGATGTTTTCCTCTTCTTTAGTGTTGTTTGTGTGTTTGATTATGTGTGAGTAGTTAGGTTGCTAGGTGTGGGGTGAAGCCCACCATGAAAGAGCATTTGAGACCTAGATCCATGCTTGATTTGTGATCTCTGCCCATAAATCCCTCTTGTATGCTTAAAACCCTTGACGAAAGTTGGGGAATGTTCTTGTTTGCAAACTAATTGAAAGAGTATCTTGCTAATTCGGACTAACCGGGTTGTGATGAAAGTTAAAACCCTTAGAAAACAAGTTGGATTGCATGTTAACACCTTCATGAAAAACGAGGTTTTGATGTGTTCTTTTGTGACGAAAGTCACCCATGAGATTACGAGTCGAGTTGGTCTTTTATCATTACTTGAATGCATGCTCGTGGTGTCATGAATCCCCTCCCCTAGTTGTTTTTCCTTGATTTTACAAAACCCACTTTCGTGCCCAGAATAGGTCGGCCGCGACCAGTTACAGGGTCGGCCGCGACCTCCTCTGTAGTTGTTATCTTGGTGTTGTGAAGTTTTGTTTTAGGTCGGCCGCAACCTCCCTAGGGTCAGCCACGACCTATCCCTGAGACGTGTGCTTTGCGTTTGTTTGCTTGTTTTTCTTTGCTTTGTTTTGTTTTGCTTTTGTAGCTCGATTGCTAGACTATAGAACTACTAGCTCCCGTGGACGATCCTGACTTCGCTATACTCAGCGGGGTCTTGACAAATTTATTTGTGAGACTCTCTCAACATGCACTCATCGCACGAACTCCCGAGTGTTCGACACCCTACCTTGTGCTAGAACTAGGTTCGGTTTGAGACCCTCCGATCCGGACCGATCACCTTCAGCTCCAAGAAACACCTCATTAAGACGACACCTTGGAGCCCAAGTCGACTAGCTATGTTATCCCTAGTTTTGACCCTATAAATAAAGGGATGTAATCTTGTTTTTGATAATGTTTTATGTAATAGCTTGAACCTAAACTTAAAGACTTTGAGTCCTTGTTTTGGGTTTTGGGATGTCCTGGCGTGTGGGACTCAAGCTGAAGGCTCTCGTGAGACTCGAGGGCCAGATGGAGGGCTATGGTTCGTGAGACTCGAACCTTGGCCTAGCCATTCCTATTTTTCATACCCAACCATGGTTTTCGGGTGATCCGAAGGCCCGGAGGGCGGGCTTGGCTCGTGAGACTCAAGCCTAGCCTAGCCTTCCTTGGGCGTCTATACTTGGTTTAACACCGGGTGTGTTCGTCTACTTATCCCTTGGGGTTCTAGGGTTGTAAGGGTTGGTTCCTAATCCTTGTATCCCTTAGTCGATCCCTCTCGGTGAGTTGACCGAATGAGAGGGCTCGACTACATATCCATTATAAATAAAAACAACAAAAAGAATTTGTTCCACAAAGATCCCACACGTCCCAAATCGCAACTTTTCTATCAAATTCCTCAAGTTTAGCAAGAGTTCTCATCGAGGACGATCTCAAGAGGCAACACGAACTCGTTCGAGCCCGAACCGAGTCTGATCCTAAGGTGAATCACATCATGATCTTTTATGTCTTGGACACTTGACATTAGGACTGGACATTTTTCGCGAGTAACCGACCTACCCGGTTCACATGACCCAATTTTACGGGTGAACAACCGTAAAATAGCGGGTGATGGGTGGGTTGGGTGACGAGTGAAACAGTTGATGGGTCGGATATGGGTGAAATGTTTCACCCGTTTAACCCGACCCATCACCCACCACCCGTTTCACCGGTTTAACCCGACCCACCACCACCACCCATTTCACCCGTTTAATATTCATCCTAATTTTTAAATTAGGGTTGATTTTTATCTAAAAGAAAGTTTGGGACTTTGAGGTTTTTTTTTAAATATTTGGTTTCTTTTTTAAAAATACTAGAACCCTAATGAATATCGAAACCTGCCTCCGTTCTCACTTCTCACTCTCAATTCTCAGTTCTCACTCCTTCCCCTCTCTTTTGCGGTTGCGCCGCTCTCCGCCTGACTCAAACTCCCGACTCCCTCCGTTCTCACTCTCACAGCTACCTGCCGTCCACCTACCGCTAATCTGTTTTTCCAAAAAGTTTGTGAAATCAAGCTTACTTTGATGGAGTGGTCATCTGACATTGACAATATAGTCAAGGAAATGACTAAAAAAAATGGTGCTTAAGTTTAAATAAGTATTGGTTGTGTGTCAATGGGATTTTGGTTGTTGTTGCAGTATTAGATCTTAGAGATAAGATATAAGGTGTGAAATATTACTTTGAAAAGATTTATGGTGAGTAAGATTGTATTGAGATGGATAAGGCGAAGTCTTTGTTGATTAGTCTTTTGGAAAAGTATAAAGATTCCAGTAATGAGTCTAAAGGTCAAGAATTTGTATCGAACGGATCTTCCACTTCTAGTTTGCTTGCAAAACGTGAACTTAGTTCTACTTATGAGGATGCTTTCAACTTGGCCAAGAAAAGTAGGAAGAAGAAGGCAAATGTGAAATCTGAGTTAGAGTGTTATCTTGATGATCCCACATTTCCAGATTGTATTGATTTTGACTTTCTAAAATACTAGAAAACTGATCTCAAGTATCCAACCTTACAAAAAATTGCAAAAGATGTTTTGGCCATCCCGACATCAACGGTTGCATCCGAAAGTGCGTTTAGTATGGGTGGTAGAGTCGTGAGTGCACATTATTCTTCGCTGAATGTGGATACCGTTAAGGCATTGATGTACTTGTTAAGTGTGGTTCGTGGAGACTATACAGGTAAAAAAACTTATCTTAAATACAATTTTTAGTGACTTATGTTTGTTTATTTTATTAACATGATTTATCTAATTTTGTGTAAAATTAGGAACTTCGGATGATTTACTATCCTCTATTACATTTGTTGGATGATGATGATGTTGGAGAACAATCTAGTGACATTGGTGAAAATAATACCAATAATTAAAGCGTGTGCACTTTAAACTTAATTTATCTAATTATGTTTAATGCTTTCACATTACACTTTACAAACTTCTAATTTAGTCAATTCAAAATTTTGTATGCGAAAATGGTGAATTGGATGGTGATATCAGCATTTGAAAAAAAATGGTGAAGAAGAAGGGTGACAGAGATGATCATTGAAGAAGTTTTTGTTGCATTTCATTGATGTAGTGAACTTATATTTGCATCAATTTTTAGCTTTACTACCTTACAACTTATGTAGTAACATTGGGATATTGACATATTAGTCAAGTAAGCAAAACATTACGTTAACTGTATTTTTATTAGTTCTCTACTTTTGAATTTTTTTATTGTAATTTCAGAATTTGCGGGTGATGGGTGGGTCGGATATGGTGAAAGGTTTCACGGGTGATGGATAGGTTAGGTGATCCATTATTACTTGTGGGTCGGGTGGTGAAAGTGCCAACCCACCCATAACCCGACCCATGACCAACCGTACTTGACATCATTTTTATCTGGAAGAGTCTCTATATCTTCTTGAAAAATCTTCCTTCCAAACACACAATTAGGCTGCGTTCGGTTGCCTTTCATTTAAGAGCTTATAAGCACTTGGGAAATAAGCAATGTCAATCACTGCTTGGCAAAAAACAAACTCTGGACTTACAAGAACACTATTGCTCATAAGCAAGGAAAAAATTAATCAACAAGGGGGATGCTTATGAAGATAAGCACAATTTTACAACGAATGTTTATATTCAAAATACCCCTCTTCAATACCCAAAAATCTGGATACCCTTCGTGTCTCCTCTCCATCACAAGAGCTGGACGCTGCAATCGTCGCACTCGACTTCTCTCCCCAGTGCATCTCCGCCGTCGTTGTTGCTCCGGCAGCCACTACAGCGGCTCGGAATCGGAGGAGGGTTGGAGGAAGGCAGCGATCTCGGAGTAGTCCATCCACTTCTTGGCGGGGTCGGAGAGGACGGAACGGGCGTCGAAGATGACGCAAATGACGAAATCAGGTCACGAGAGTGGGAGAGTTGTGATGCACGACAACCCGGGTAGATCGTCGACCTCGGAAGCGATTGTAGGATCTAGACTTTGGACAAGACTCGTCTTCTACAATCCTTGTTGATTCTCGCACCAATTCGAACACACACACACACACACACCAATGCATAAGCACACGAACAAGGACTCGAGAACAGTATATTGCAAACCAAACTAGCACACTCTTGATTCAAATCAATCCAATCAACAAAGGTTTCAAAGGGCGCAGGAAGAGAAACAAGGTTCTCTTCTCAAAATACGCTAAAAATAAAAAAAGCAAAGCTAATGCAATTTATAGGATTGCATAGCATCTAGGGTTCCCAAAAATCTATCCTAAAAATAACATAATATCCAAACTAATTAGGTAATATAAGATAAGAGTTTCCAAAACAAAGAAATAAGGAAAGCCCGTCGTTCTGGATCGCCCGTGTCTCAAGATCGACCCCCTTAAGGTCGATCTCGACCCTCTCAAGGTCGGTCCTGAGGACACCTATAAGTGTGGGTCGATCTCGACTCTCATAGACCCTGTCAGGGTCTGGCACGACCCTCACATGGTCGGTCCTGAGGCTTGTCTTGGTTTTTGACGGCTTCGTTCTCCCGACTTTCAAGCAACATTACCGGCTTCTTCTTGGAACTCTCTTCAAGCCTCGAAGATAAACACTCAAGGGCCAAGGTTGTTGATTCGGGCTATTTTATATAGGTCAACTCTTGTATTTTAGGGCTATATTGAGAGTGTTTAGGTTAGGTTTGAGCATTATTGTAATACGTAGACCGAAGACACAAGGATGCAACAATCAAGAGTTTTAAGGCGTTTCGAGCTGTCTGCGCGACACCACTTGCTTGCGAAGGCCATATCCGGAGTTACAGAGGTCGGATTGAGCTGATTCCGGTGCCATTGGAAAGCTAACTCGAAGGGCTTCAAATCATTTTTAAACCAAAGTCAGATTCCAAGCAGAAGATGGTCAAAACAGCCTACGAAGCGACCGCGGTGGGAGAAATGCGACCGCGGTGGCTGCCGAGACGAACTGCTCTATTCTGTCGCGAAAGCGCGGGCGCGGTGGAGACGATGAGACCGCGGTGATGCCGAATCCGAAGCGGGCCGAAATCTTTCTATCCTATTTCCATTTCTATCTTTTGCCTCTTTCCTTATCTATCTCGTGGAGCTTGTTCCTTGGGCTATATAAGGAGGAATCTGCCTTAGGTTTTAGACACATTCCATTTCATAATTCAATTCTCTTTTTAGTTTAGTTATGGAGAGCTAGTATCCTTGGGTTTGTTCAAGGGAGAAGCTCTGATGTATGAACTCGTGAGGTTTTGGTAATTGATTTCTATCCTTTGGCTAATATTGATTCTCTTGTGCTTCATCTTATGAATGTTTATTGTTTCTCTAGGAGTCATGAACCTATTGAATTGATTGATGTTCTACAGTTTGATTAGGTTTGGACCGTGGACAAAACTAATCTGTGAAAACAACTTAACCTAGACCTGTTGTCTATGCAACTAGGATTAAGAAGAGAATTGATTGTTTTATCTTGCAATTGACTCGTAGCTTGATTGTTTGATATTATATCCTGCATATCCTTGTTCTCTATGCTAATTCTAGGTTTAAGCATCCTTGCCTAGGGTTATAGAATTGCTTGGACCGTGGACTTGCGATTCTTAACGATCAGGATAGGAATTAACCATAGGTGTGAATGAAATCAATGGATGAATCTATGATCGATGTTTGAGCCAAAATTCACCCAAGGGAACCTTGACCTAGATCGGGCCTGATCGAGGTGAATCACGAAGAACACGTTTGATGTAAAAGCTCATGAATTGTATTCAAAGTATGATTGAACGTGTAAAAGAGCGTAATCCTGCTCTAGGGCTTACAATCGATTTATATAGCTCCCTTCAGGATGGATCTATCTTGTGAGAAAAGATATGATAATACAATATTCTATCTAATCTTAATCCCAACAGAATATCTTTAAAGGATCTATCTTATATCTTCGATTCTATCTTGTTTAACCGACTTCTCTCCTCGCTGTCTCTCGCTGTGCTCTGAAGAAGTAATGAAGAAGTAACAACCGGGTCTTGATACTTTTGTGAGGAAAATCTGGTCCCAACAATACCCCTAAATGCAGCGTTTGGAATTTGAACTCTTTCAAATTTCGAATGGTGCATTTACGTGATTTGGCGTTGCGGTCAACCTCGATTTTCGGGATTTTGCAGACTCTCTTCTTAAACCCCTTTCTTCATTGTTTCCTTCCATCTTCGTCTTCGCTCGTGTCCGCCTTCTCTTCTTCCTCTTCTGTTTTTCGCTTTCGAACGCTCCAGGTACTACTCCGCCCCTTTCTGTTTCTTTGTTTGCTTACCATGGCTCCAAGGTCCCCCTTTACCTCTTCTAAATCCCTTAGTGAGGAAGACCTTCTTCCCTGCGCCATGACCCGAGATGAAATCGCGTTTGGGGGTTTTCCCAGAGGAACCCGATTCCACGCTCCAACCATCGAAAAGATCGATTGGGTGCGTAAGGGTTGGGTCTGTTTCCTAGATTACCCGTTTTCCCTAGGTTTGAAATTTCCTTTCTCTGACTTTATCCGAGAGTTCATTAGCACCTTGAAACTTTCCCCTTGTCAAATCCTCCCCACGACATGGCGTAAGCTTGCCAGAATCGACGAGCTTGCTGCGCAACGGGGCCTTAGAATGACCATGGGAGAACTCCTTCTTGCCTATAAAATCGTCCCTCAGAGAGCTGGTAGAATCACCCTTCATGCCCGGAATGTCAAGAACCCTTTAATCCCTAAGACCAAAATGCCTTCACGAAGCCTGCAAGCTCGATTCTTTTTTATCGAATTAGAACCCTTAAGGGGCATAGACGACGACGTGTTAGCGGTCTTTCGAGATGGATGGAACACATCTCGTAAGGCTCTGTGCCTCTCTTTGCTGTTATCCCCTTGATTTTGTGCTGTGAGTAATTCTAATCTGGGTTTCTTTTCTTCTTTGTGCAGTTCCGGTGGGAATTAATTCCAGGAGTACTGACACAGGTGTTTGCCGGCGACTACTGAAGGTTGAGACCGAAAAGTGCAAGCCTAAAAAGATCCGTCCTGAACCTGAGGATCCTGCAGAAGAGGTGGAGGCATTGGAGCCTGACGAGGACGAGACTAACACAGAGAAAACCCCAACATCTTCCGACATGGCAAGCTCTTCCGGAAAGAAATCAGGTTTGGGGTCATTCTTCCCTGAGATTCTTCTTTTTAACGATTTTCGCCTCACTATGGTTCAATTGTTGGTCGTTTGTAGGTGCCAAGATCGACATTTCCGCCGCTGGGATGGTCAAGAGACTAAGGTCGAGCGGTGTCAAGGCTATGACTTCCCCGACCCCCTCGATAGACTCTAAGAAGTGCCAACCTCCAAAGCGAAAAAGGATTGAAGAGACCCCGTCCCCTGCTACCAAAAATAGAGAACCCAAGGATCTCCTGAGCGTCTTTGGTGATAAGCTGTCGACCAACATCAAATCAGAGTTCCAGTCCTTATCCCTCGATGCCGCCTTTAGTCGGGTGGGAACCACTCTTAGGCTGGTAAGTTGATTCCTCTTATTATTTTTTATCAATACTTCTTTGTTTCTTTTGTGCGTATTCCAGCACTTTTTTCTTTGTTTATCGGGTTGCGCTTGCTGCAGGCCTTCCAGGAACTGATGGCGACCAACAGCCGTTCTCACGACGAGCTGTCGAGGGTGGAGGCTGATTCGGCCTATTTTGTATGCCTTATCTTGGTAGTTTTTAGGATGTTTTTGAGTGTTTTAGGCTAGCTTTTAGGCATATTTGTAGATCCAGGTCGAAGACACAGAAGTTGATAAAGTGAAGATTTTATGAAGATGGAGTCGTCTGTAGAAGAACCGCGGGTGCGGAGCCCTTGGCGCGACCACGGAATAGCTACAAAGACAAGGAGAAGACTTGAAGTGAAGGCCGCGACCGCGGGTGACCAAGCCGCGGGCGCGGTAGAAGCAGCGAAGACTGTTGGGACGATATTAAGGACGTCAGTCGTTAATATCTAAACCAATAATAATCGTCCCTTGTTTTGATAATGACAAACTCAAATGTATTTGATAAGTTGTCCAAGTTTTGATCTCAGGTAAGTCCAGTGGACGCACATGAGCGAAAAGGACAACAAGTGAACAACAGTCCCTATGCTGTAGGGACGCATGTTACCAGAACTTCCAAAGCTAAACGTAATTGGCGGAGTCCCTGCGCAAGATAGGACGGAGTCCTCATCAAGAAGGGACGCGCGCCAAAATACGGACGAAGTTCAAATTCAAATCAAGGCCGCCCCAACATGATTACATCATCGTCCGGCCTTAGTCCTCAGAAGGAAGCTTCCTTTGTCTGGGCACGTGTAGACAATGCCAAAGACGTCGCTTTCCCAGCGATGGTCCCCTACCCACGCGGAGGCTTCCCAAGCGTCAACAGAGTTGACTTCCTCAAGACGCTCATCGCACCGTTGATCAAAGATCGAGGATCCTGCCAAGTCTCAGAGGACGCTAGAGGACAAGAATCACTTCTGCTATAAATACTCTCCAAGGAGTATGCATAGCGGTATGTGGGTGCAAGAGTGGACTTTGAAGACTTTCTCTCAAGCTCTCCCGAAGCATTCAAGAACACGAACGAAGATCAAGAAGATCAAGTGAGCTTGAAGCAAGAGAAAGAAAGTCCAACCACATCAAATCCAAAACAAACCACAAATCAATTAGAGTTGTAGTTTGTCTCTCACAACGAACCGTGAGAGACGTGAGTGATAGCTTCCTTATAGCTAAGAGTGTTAGGTTACTTGTTAGGTTGAAAGGAGTGTTACTAGTGAGGCTAAGGACGGACGCTTAGCTCAGAGAAGTGTAACGACTTGCCTAAGTTGTAAGGACTCGCTCTTAATAAGATAAGGGACGGCTATTGAAAATCCTCCAACGGAGGTAGAGGTTTACCCATAAGACTAGTTGGTCTTAGTGGGGTTCCTCTATAAATACTCGTGTCCACTTATCTTGTATTCTGTTAAGTCTATTTTCCGCTGCACTAAAGGACGCCCTTAACCTAGTTAAGGACGCCCTCATTAACTGACTTACGATCCTACAAAGACGAAGGTTGGAAAATCGCCTGACCCGCGACCGCGGGTTGGTGACCCGCCATCGCGGGTGGCGCCCAGCGGATTTTTCCGCCGATTATCTTGTTTCCTTTTATTTTTATATCTTTTTAGTATTTTCGGATATTGTTTTTCCGAGACTATTTATAGGGTTTTTAGGTTGTATTTTGAGGAGAACTCATAACTCATATTCATAGTTAGGTTTTCAATTCTTCTTTAGTTATGGAGAGCTAGTCTCCTTGGGTTTGTTCAAGGGAGAAGCTCTGATGTATGAACTCGTGAGATTTTGGTAATTGATTTCTATCCTTTGGTTGATATTGATTCTCTTGTGCTTCATCTTATGATTGTTGATTGTTTCTCTAGGAGTCGAGACCCTATTGAACTGATTAGCTTTCTACTGTTTGATTAGGTTTGGACCGTGGACAAAACTAATCTGTGAAAACAACCTAACCTAGACCTGTTGTCTATGCAACTAGGATTAAGAAGAGAATTGATTGTTTTATCTTACAATTGACTCGTAGCTTGATTGTTTGATATTATATCCTGCATATCCTTGTTCTCTATGCTAATTCTAGGTTAAGCGTCCTTGCCTAGGGTTATAGAATTGCTTGGACCGTGGACTTGCGATTGTTAATGATCAGGATAGGAATTAACCATAGGTGTGAATGAAATCAATGGATAAATCTATGATCGAGGGATTATATCATGAGTGGATCTTTTGAATGAACTTGTCTCCTTATCACTTGTTTCCCCATATTTGTATGTTTGTTTATTTGTTTGTTTTGTTTCTAGTTTAGATTAGTTTAGATCTTTCTCTTCAATCCCCCTTTCTTTGGTTGATAATTGTATTAATACTAGAAGCCTTAAGTTCTCTTGGGTTCGACCCCTTACTTACTCACTATACTAGTTTGCTTGTTTGGGTTATTTATCTTTGACTTTGGATACAACGATTTTGCCTGAGTCAAATTTTGGCGCCGTTGCCGGGGAACTTTGGTCTCTTTCTAGTGTTAGTATTTTTATTGACTATTGTGTGGACCTATCTTACGGTCCACACCCTTGCTACTGATTATTTTCCAAGTGCTGTCGTTGTTTTCAGGAGACAGGATGGTTGTTGAGTACCCTGCGCTAGATGAAGGGGTAGGCTTTGTGTTGAAACCCAGTCTGATTGGTCTTTTACCTAGATTCAGTGGGCAGCCTGATGATGATGTAATTAGACACCTTACAGAGTTTGATCATGTATGTCTGTGCATAAAGCCTGCTAAGGTCACCGAGGATCAAATCAAGATGCGAGCTTTTCCGTTCTCTCTGACCGGATCAGCCAAGGAGTGGTATTTCTCAATATTAAACAATCCTCACTCTCAGCGGATCACAACATGGAGTCAGTTGAAGGTTGCATTCATGGACAAGTACTTCCCTATTCCAGTAAGGGCAGTTATTAAGAGGAACATCATCACCCTTCAACAACATGACGGGGAGAGCCTGTACGATTATCTTGATCGCTACAAAAGGCTCGTTGCTAGTTATCCAGACCATGGGTTCACAAATCATGATCTTATTGAGTACATCATGTTTGGCATGCGCTATGAGCACAGCATATTCGTGAACGCTTCATGTGGAGGCTCTTATCTAGACAAAGCTCCCCAGGAAGTCTTCAAGATAGTGGAGAACTTTGCTGAGGAGGATAGAAGTCCGACGCCTCCCTGCCTTGACAAGCCATTAGCTGAAGAACATGTTTCTAGGAAACTGGAGGAGATGAATGAGCTATTTGATAGGAAACTCCGAGAGATGAACTTGGCCCTTGAGATGAGAATGAGGGAGATTTCCGAGAAGATTAATATTACTCCTCAAGCACTGGTGAATGTAAGTGCTATGTCATTAAGGAGTGGACGAGAGTTGGGCATAACGAATGACGCCCCTGTTGCAATTCCGCGACCGCGTCAGGCAGACCGCGCCCGCGAAATCCTTACAGAGGCTCATATCCATTCCCTGGAGTCAGAACGCGACCGCGCCGCTCCATGCCGCGCTCGCGTATTCTATGCAGAAGCGGTGAAAATCCAAGAAGAGCCGACCCGCGACCGCGTATCAGAAACCCGCGACCGCGGGTATGTGGAGACAGCTTCCTCAGTTCCTGTTGACGATTCGCGACCGCGGCCTACTTTCCGCGAGCGCGGATTTTCTCTTGCCGACAATGATGTACATGAGCAGTTGAATCTTCTTTCTCTGGTCCCCCAGAAGCCAAGTCCATGTCTTCCAGAAGCACTCAAACACTCTATATGGGATGATGAGATGGATGATCCTGATTGTGTCACGACAGAGGAGCCTGACGATGCTTTGGAGGTTTCCCTTCCGCCTGAAGAGATGTCTATGTCTCCTACGGTGGAACCCTCGGTTGAGATCGATCACGATCCCTGTATCCTTTCCTCTTCTCCCTTATTTTCCATTGATTGTCCTTTGGGTGCTGACATAGGTCTTGAGCATGCTAGAGTGCCTAATGAAATCTCACTCGCTATTCCTAAAATAGGTGATAGTGCTAAAATTGAATTTGTCTTTTTTATGAATACTTTGAAAAACCACCTAATACTCCAAATTGGTTCCATCCTAATTAGCATGATCATAACTTCTCTAGCTACTTTGATAAATTGAAACGGTGCCTTAATAATATATTATTCACTTTCAGTTCATCTTTGTGCTATGTATGCTTGCATGAGAGTTGTTCGCAGATTTTTGATAGATTACTCAAGTCATTGACGATGTCTGATCATGAGTGCGTCGAGCCATTGACGTTAACCAAAGGCGCTTCTCGGGAGGCAACCCGAATTTGAGATTCAAGTTGAATTTGAAAATAAAATTTTTCCGGGCTAACATGCAGGTACTAGATTCGAAAGAACATTCTGCGGTAGATCCGCGCCCGCGGGGTGCATAACCGCGGTCGCGTTTCGAAAGCAGAAGACCCAGACGTACAGGTACTAGAAACCCGCGACCGCGGGTACCAGCCCGCGATCGCGGGTGTGCTACTCAGAAAAAAAAAAAAAGAAAAAAAGAAAAAAAGAAAAAAAAATTGCACCATCCCGCGACCTAAAAGTCGCGGATGGCCCCTCTATCACTCCCACATCCATCTTCATCTTCGTCCGACAGCTGCCGGCCCTACCTCTCCCCTCCGAGTCGCCGGCCGACCCCGCACCACCACAAGCACCACCGTCGGCTCCGTCCTCTTCCTCCTGCGTCGCCGTCGGCTCCCATCTCTCTCTCGCCGATCGTTCGCTGTCGGGTTTCCCAGACCTAGATCTGGGCCGAGCACATCGTCGGCCGTCCTTCACCACCACCCGCACCGCCGCTCCGCTGCTGTCGTCGGCCCCAACTCCAACTTCCCTTGCGTCGCCATCGCCGCCAGCCCGGATCCGCTCGAGAGAAGACGTCGCACCACAGCTTCGTACAGTTCGCAGATCTGCGAAGTCCGCAAGACCCGCGACCGCGGCTCTCAGACCCGCCCCTGCGGGTTCTCTTTGTTCAGTCCCGATCTCTGGTTCGCTCTCGCGACCGCGGCCCGTACACCCGCGCCCGCGGGTCAGCTCCAGCAGCTCCTCTCCATTCTGTCCTTATTTCACAACCGCGGCCCGTACACCCGCGCCCGCGGTTCATCGACAGAGGGTTCACTCGGTTTCGTCAATTGGTAACTTCCGCTTCTGTACTCGATTATTTTCACTGCATTATGTCGCATCGAGTGAGGGATCTTACTAGAGGGCAGAAGAAGATTTGGGATGCTTTGAAAGACAGGGATATTATTTCTACCAAGTTCTTCCATGCTCCGACTCTGAGTGCGCTCGGGATGTTAGACTGTACCCAGCGTATGCTTGTGCAGGGTGGTCTAGGGGGATTGACGCAGATTTCTGTAGTGACTTACCGAGGTCTTGTGCTTGAGTTCATGTCTACATTGCTTATTAATGGCGATGTGCTTTCTTTCCGGGCTTGTGGTAAGCCCTGCACTGTGTCTAAGGAGTAGATTAGAGGGTTGTTTGGTATCACTGCCCCGCCTACTAAGGGGTGGGATTCTTTGCCAGCAGGTCAGGATTTCTTTGATTTCTGGTTTGCTATTACTGGATGCCAGTTTAACAACCAGAGTGGAGAGTACAACTACAAGATCCCGCATCCTTGTATTCGCCTTTGCCACAAGGTGCTGGCTATGACGTTTCTAGGTAGGGTGAGGTGAACAAGGTTCCTCTTCATGATGCTCGCTTATTGTGGTGTTTGATGCCTACGCAGCCAGTAGTGCCTGATTGGGTGGAGCTTTTCATTGACACTTTGAAGAAACATCCCAAGAAGGCCGGGCGGATTGGTTTTGGCGGTCTGATTACTCTCTTGGCATTACCTCATGTAACTAGAGATGAGATCCAGATGTATCATGGTATGCCTTTGACTGATGATCATGAGTATGATGTCGCCCAGCTGAAGAAGGCGAGATGCTTGAGTGGTTCTACTGAGTCGGGGTGGTTCTGGATGTTTGGTTCTCCTGCTGCTCGTTATTTGCGACTTCCCCGTCCATTTTTTTTATGGTCAGCAGAACCATGATTTCTTTATTGCTCCTGATGTTTTTGATGAGGCAGCTGTTGCTGATGATCCTATGCCTGATGCACCGCCAGCTGGTGGAGATCCTACTTGGGACGCTTATGCTACTGCTTATGCTTCTGGTTCAGTTTGGGGTTCTTCTGCTGGTGCTAGTTCTTCTGCTCGTGATTTTGGTTCCTATGACCAGAGTCAGGAGGCTCGGATGCAGCGACTTGAGTCTACAGTTGATGAGATGTCCCAGGCTGTAACTGGGATGGTTGAGTTTCAGAGGAGGCAGGAGCAGTTCTTTCAGGGTATGTGGCCAGGTTATCCTTCTTACTATTTTCAGCCACCACCTCCACCTCCTGATCAGCAGTGAGTCTTTTGATTCCCTTCTCTTTACTTTACTTCATTGTTCTTAGCTTCATTGGGGACAATGAAGAGTTTAAGTATGGGGGAGGGGATTCACTGCTGTGTTTATGTACAGTTTCACTCTTGAAAATAATGAAAAGAAAAGAAAAGAAAAAAAAAAGAGCCAAAAATTGAAAAAAGACATATAAATCCTGGGATGAGTCGAAAACCCGAAAGGGCGGCTCAGGTAATAAGCAGGTAACCCGGACCAGCATTAGGCTGGGGTAAAAAGAGGTTTATGAGAGATGTGAGTTTTGGTGAGCACACCCTTTGAAAAATGAAATGAGTGATTAGGTGAAAACCCGAAAGGGCGCCTAAGTAGAATTGAGCGGAAAAATTGGAGTGTCTAGGATTTCATTCTACTTTGGGGCTTGGGGATACATCGTAGATGTCGGGTAGATCCTTAGGATTGCTCTTTCATTATTTGGAGCTTTGAGTGACTTGATGTATTCTTGTGATGTGTGTGTTGAGCTTTCATGTTTTGCTCATTATTTCTCTACTTGGGTTCGGGTTGTGAGCTGAGAGTTTATGGTTGTCTTATTTCCCTTTACTTCCTGAGATCTTTTGATGTGTTGTTTGTATATTTGCTTGGAGCTTACTCGAGGACGAGCAAGATCTAAGTATGGGGGAATTTGATTCGGCCTATTTTGTATGCCTTATCTTGGTAGTTTTTAGGATGTTTTTGAGTGGTTTAGGCTAGCTTTTAGGCATATTTGTAGATCCAGGTCGAAGACACAGAAGTTGATAAAGTGAAGATTTTATGAAGATGGAGTCGTCTGCAGAAGAACTGCAGGTGCGGAGCCCTTGGCGCGACCGCGGAATAGCTACAGAGACAAGGAGAAGACTTGAAGTGAAGGCCGCGACCGCGGGTGACCAAGCCGCGGGCGCGGTAGAAGCAGCGAAGACGAAGGTTGGAAAATCGCCTGCGGTCGCGGGTTGGTGACCCGCCATCGCGGGTGGCGCCCAGCGGATTTTTCCGCCGATTATCTTGTTTCCTTTTATTTTTGGGATTTTCCTTTTGGTACCCCTGAGGTATTGACAATTCCTTTTGGTGCCCAAAAATTTTTCAATTTCCTTTTGGTACCCTCATGTTTTGTACAACTAAGCCTCCGTACCCTTTTATGCACTTTTTTTAACAATCCGTCCAATTTTCTAAACTTTCTGTCAACCAAAAAAAAGAGAAACTAAAATCAAATGAAAAACCCCAAACTTGTAATAGCTCACGTGAGTCTCCTTCTTCCTTTTTGCGTATTGCATCTTGGCCATAAACTTCCATACCCAGAAGCAAGCTCAAAAACTTCACGGGGACAACACGGCCGAGGCCGGCGACGGACACCAGGTACAGCCCGAGATCGGCGACGTGGAGACTAATGACGCGGCCAACTCATCTTCGGCGACTACCAAAGAACCCTCGATTACTCCCCGGGACGATCGAATTCGAAGCTTCCGGGACTTTATGAGGCTTTGAGACTGAAATGCGAATGTAATTGAGTGGATTCGGGGACGGATCCGTCTGGTTGTGGCCATGGAGTTTGAGTGGTGGGTCGACTTGGGGGATTCTGAGATGGGGGAGAGCAGATCGGAGGGGTCGAATTCGGTCGGCGGCGAAAGGGGAGGAGGTTTCGATGGTGGAGATAGTAGGGATTTCAAGAGGGTGGTGGTGGTTGTAATGGGTTGGTCGCCGGCCGTTAGTCGCCGACGATGGGTTTCAAGATAGTGCTGGTGGACTGGTGGGGATAGTGGGGATAGTGCTGTTTGAGGTTTTTTATTTGATTTTAGTTTCTTTTTTCTTTGGTTGACAGAAAGTTTAAAAAAGTGGATGGATTTGTAAAAATGTGAACAAGAGGGTACGGAGACTTAGTTGTATAAAACATGAGGGTACCAAAAGGAAATCGAAAATTTTTTGGACACCAAAAGGAATTGTCAATACCTCAGGGGCACCAAAAGGAAAATCCCTTTATTTTTTATCTTTTTAGTATTTTCGGATATTGTTTTTCCGAGACTATTTATAGGGTTTTTAGGTTGTATTTTGAGGAGAACTCATAACTCATATTCATAGTTAGGTTTTCAATTCTTCTTTAGTTATGGAGAGCTAGTCTCCTTGGGTTTGTTCAAGAGAGAAGCTCTGATGTATGAACTCGTGAGATTTTGGTAATTGATTTCTATCCTTTAGTTGATATTGATTCTCTTGTGCTTCATCTTATGATTGTTGATTGTTTCTCTAGGAGTCGAGACCCTATTGAATTGATTAGCTTTCTACCGTTTGATTAGGTTTGGACCGTGGACAAAACTAATCTGTGAAAACAACTTAACCTAGACCTGTTGTCTATGCAACTAGGATTAAGAAGAGAATTGATTGTTTTATCTTACAATTGACTCGTAGCTTGATTGTTTGATATTATATCCTGCATATCCTTGTTCTCTATGCTAATTCTAGGTTAAGCGTCCTTGCCTAGGGTTATAGAATTGCTTGGACCGTGGACTTGCGATTGTTAATGATCAGGATAGGAATTAACCATAAGTGTGAATGAAATCAATGGATAAATCTATGATCGAGGGATTATATCATGAGTGGATCTTTTGAATGAACTTGTCTCCTTATCACTTGTTTCCCCATATTTGTATGTTTGTTTATTTGTTTGTTTTGTTTCTAGTTTAGATTAGTTTAGATCTTTCTCTTCAATCCCCCTTTCTTTGGTTGATAATTGTATTAATACTAGAAGCCTTAAGTTCTCTTGGGTTCGACCCCTTACTTACTCACTATACTAGTTTGCTTGTTTGGGTTATTTATCTTTGACTTTGGATACAGAGGCTGACATCAAGAATGCCAGAGACGCTGTCGCCGCGTCTGAGAGAAAGGTCCGTAAGCTTCAATCAACCATCGATACTTTGTCGGTTCAAGTGGAAGACCTTCAAGCCAAGAAGGCCTCACTGGAGTCTTGGATGCACGAGGCGAAGAGGTCAGCCAAACACTTCTCGGAGGTAGTGACTCAGGTGGCCGGATACTACACGCTGAAAGCGCGAGTGGAACTCCTTCAGGACCAGGCGGAAGGGAGAGGTGCGAACTGGGTGCTTGCCGCGGAGCAGGATTCTTTAGAAGAATATTTTCCATCCTGCAATCCCCCCCCAGGTCAAGAGTTCATAGAAACCGCTGAGCAAGTGGCCGAGGAAGAGGATTCTGAAAAGACCAAGGAGGCCGGGACCCCGGGTACCACCGCCGAGAATGCTTGCGCTGAAGATGGTGCCGTGGTCACGGGTGACGCGGAGGACACCAAGGAAGGTGATGCCGAGGCAAAGACTGAAGGAAAGGCGAGCCCGAATGACGACTGACCACCCCTGCCCTCTTCCTATGCAAATTTTATATTTTCTGTCGTGTTTAAACCATCTCTCCGTTTAAGACTTCTTTGCTACTTCTATGGCTAGTGAGCCAATACTTTTCTAATATTTTTGCTTGCAGGCCGAAAAATATTACCCTTAATCGTTTTGACGCCCACTGTATGGCGCTTTTTGGTATCTGCTTGTGATGTTTTTTTATCACTTTGATTTGCGTTTGGTCGGCAATTTTTAATGGTTTTGGATGCGTTAGTAGATCAGCATCCGGGAAAAGCGTCATGTGACTTTTCCCCAACGCATTATCGTTACGAAATAGGTTCAAGGTTATTGCGCTTAGTTTACGGCAAAGGTCCGTGCATAATTGCTTATGATTAGGCATCCTTTGGATCCATAAGTTTAGTCCTTAGGATGTATTGTTTTCACGGCGTCCCGCGAATGTGGCCTCGGGTTATCGGTGCTATAGCTTTCCCCTTCTCGTACTAATCCAATGTGACTACATTGATTGGACTTAGATGGGGGGTAACCAACTTATGGGTTACTTCATCACGTTGTATGCGTGACGACATCGTCTTATTTAGACGGTACAACCGTGCAAACGTACAGTGGTTGGATCGTCAAAGATGTTTTGTACGGGATGATTTTGAGTTGTGGGAGAGTTGTGCTCTCGCGAAACATATCAAATCATTAACAAAGACAAATTCTAGATTGTGTATTAAAAAATGATGCATCGACGTTGGGGGTGGTGACCCCTGAGTCTTTTATTGAAAAGGAAACAACTAGGTCCTAAGAAGTCTCAAAACTAATGTTAAAGACAGGATTGAAACTTTATCGAGAACAATTGAGTTTAGAAGTAATACTTCTTTAAGTGCGTTGCGTTCCAGCTTCGGGGGATTGCTTCGCCGTCTCTGGATTCCAACTGGTATGCTCCATTTCCAGCTATCTTGGTGATTTTATACGGCCCTTTCCAAGTTGGTCCCAATTTGCCGGCATTGGCTTCTGCGGTGTTTTGGAACACCTTACGTAAGACCCAATCTCCCACTTGGAAGCATTTAACGCGGAGATTCTTGTTGTAGCTCCTTGCGACCTGCTGCTGGTATTTCGAGATGTGCGCATGTGCTACTTCTCTGAGCTCTTGGACCGTATCTAGGTCGGCCTCCAATTCTTCTTTGCTGCTTGTGGATGTGGTGAGCCCGTACCGAGCGGTAGGCACCGTGACCTCAGCTGGTATAACGGCTTTGCAACCGTGCACCAAGGAGAATGGTGTTTGGCCGGTCGCGCCTTTGGGTGTAGTGCGGTCGGCCCATAGGACGAAGGGTAGCTCTTCCGCCCACTTTCCTTTGGCTTTCGCCAACCGCTTCTTCAAGTTGTTGATGATGACTTTATTGCTTGCCTCCGCCTAACCATTAACCTGAGGGTATCTGGGTGTGGAAGTGACCAAGTCAATGTTCCATGCCTTGCAGAAATCGCGCATCCTTTTGCTTATGAATTGGGAGCCATTGTCGCAAGTGATCTCCGCTGGCACTCCGAATCTGCTCAAGATGTTTCTCTTTATAAAAGAGATGACCCGCTTGTCCTTGATTTCCCGGAAGGCCTCTACTTCGATCCATTTGGAGAAATAGTCCGTCATTTCCAGGAAGAATACTTTCTGCCCCGTGCAAGGGGGTAGTTTCCCTACAATGTCCATTCCCCATCTCATGAAAGGCCAGGAGGTAATTGACGGGTGGAGGACTTCTGGTGGCTGGTGAGGTACTGGGGCGTGGCGCTGGCACGCGTCGCAAGACTAGGCGTACTTGTTAGCGTCTTGATGGATGGTGGGCCAATACCACCCCTGCCTAAGAATTTTATTGGCCAAACTCCGACCCCCAGTGTGGTTGCCGCAATCTCCGCTGTGGACTTCTCTCATGACCTCTTCAGCGTCTTCTTTCTCTATGCTCGTTGTAGGAAGCCCGCAGCCGATTTGTGAAACAGGATCCCATCGACGACGGCGAAACGCGTTGCTTTTGACCTCAGGGCCTTGGCCTCGTCTTTATCTTTAGGAACTTCTCCCTTGACGAGCCAATCGAGGTATGGCTTTTTCCAGCTTGATTCGGTTTCTTCTTTCGCCCCGTCGGGATTATGATACTTCTTTGATACCCCAGTCTTCAGGGGAGAATCTTTGGTTTGTGCTGTTGATACCTCGGTGATGGCCGATTGTAGCAAGTGGACCAGTGGCACGCTGTTGAACTCTCGAGGGTCCAAGGTCGATCCTAGCCCTGCTAGGGCGTCGGCCGAAGCGTTTTGCTCGCGAGGGATCTGCTCAAATTCAATTTGGTCAAACTTCTCGGATAGTGTTTTGACTATTCCGAGGTAGCTGATCATCCTGTCGTCCTTTGCTTCGAAGACTCCTAGGATCTGATTGATGACGAGCAGGGAATCGGCACGTAACTTGATTCTCTTTATAGATAAGTCGGCAGCTAGCTCCAGGCCGAATATGAGGGCTTCGTACTCGGCTTCATTGTTGGTTGCTTCGAAATCGCATCTTACTGCCTGGGCTATCATATCCCTCTTTGTGGACTTTAGCACAACCCCGAGTCCTGCTCCCCTTATGTTCGAGGCTCCGTCAGTGTGTAACAGCCACTCTTCCTCGGTACCGTTGCTGGAGGCAGCTAAGACTTCTTTGGTTGCACTTTCCTCGGGGGTTGGGGTGAAGTCGGCAACGAAGTCGGCCAGGACTTGTGATTTGATCGCTCTCCTGGGTTCGTACCTGATGTCGTATCCGCTCAGCTGGATTGCCCATTTCGCCATCCTTCCTAAGAATTCAGGCTTTTGCATGATCTACCGGAGCGGGTAGTTTGTCAGAACTACGATGGTGTGGGACTCAAAGTGGGGTTGCAGTTTGTTCGAACACATTACCACCGCCAGCACCAACTTCTCTGTGGGAGAGTAGCGTGTTTCTGCCGGCACCATGGTTCTGCTCACGAAGTAGACTGGAACTTGCTGGCCTTCTTCGTCCTTGACGATCACCCCGCTCAAGGCGTTCTCTGATACTGCTATGTAGAGCTGCAAAACTTCTCAAGGGACCGGTTTGGCCAACAGCAAGGGGTTAGCAAAATACTTCTTTAATTCCTCGAAGGCAGCTTCGTGTTTTTCGGTCCACTGGAAACTCTTGTTCTTCTTTAGGACTTCGTAGAACAACCGGCACTTGTCTGAGGATTTGGAGATGAACCGGTTCAGAGCGGCTATCTTTACAGCTAACTTCTGTACGTCTTTCACACTTCGGGGGGATTTCAGGGAGGCGATTGCCCGTACCTGATCTGGGCTAGCCTCAATCCCCGATTTGGTCACAACATGTCCTAGGAAGGTACCAGACTGTACTCCGAAGATGCATTTCTGCGGATTTAGTTTCATGTTGTATTTCTCCAGGATTTTGAAGGTCTCTTCGAGATGGTGATGGATCGTAAGTCAGTTAATGAGGGCGTCCTTAACTGGGTTAAGGGCGTCCTTTAGTGCAGCGGAAAATAGACTTAACAGAATACAAGATAAGTGGACACGAGTATTTATAGAGGAACCCCACTAAGACCAACTAGTCTTATGGGTAAACCTCTACCTCCGTTGGAGGATTTTCAATAGCCGTCCCTTATCTTATTAAGAGCGAGTCCTTACAACTTAGGCGAGTCGTTACACTTCTCTGAGCTAAGCGTCCGTCCTTAGCCTCACTAGTAACACTCCTTTCAACCTAACAAGTAACCTAATACTCTTAGCTATAAGGAAGCTATCACTCACGTCTCTCACGGTTCGTTGTGAGAGACAAACTACAACTCTAATTGATTTGTGGTTTGTTTTGGATTTGATGTGGTTGGACTTTCTTTCTCTTGCTTCAAGCTCACTTGATCTTCTTGATCTTCGTTCGTGTTCTTGAATGCTTCGGGAGAGCTTGAGAGAAAGTCTTCAAAGTCCACTTTTGCACACACACATCTCTCTACCGCTATGCATACTCCTTGGAGAGTATTTATAGCGGAAGTGATTCTTGTCCTCTAGCGTCCTCTGAGACTTGGCAGGATCCTCGATCTTTGATCAACGGTGCGATGAGCGTCTTGAGGAGGTAAACTCTGTTGACGCTTGGGAAGCCTCCGCGTGGGTAGGGGACCATTGCTGGGAAAGCGACGTCTTTGGCATTGTCTACACGTGCCCAGACAAAGGAAGCTTCCTTCTGAGGACTAAGGCCGGACGATGATGTAATCATGTTGGGGCGGCCTTGATTTGAATTTGAACTTCGTCCGTATTTTGGCGCGCGTCCCTTCTTGATGAGGACTCCATCCTATCTTGCGCAGGGACTCCGCCAATTACGTTTAGCTTTGGAAGTTCTGGTAACATGCGTCCCTACAGCATAGGGACTGCTGTTCACTTGTTGTCCTTTTCGCTCATGTGCGTCCACTGGACTTACCTGAGATCAAAACTTGGACAACTTATCAAATACATTTGAGTTTGTCATTATCAAAACAAGGGACGATTATTATTGGTTTAGATATTAACGACTGACGTCCTTAATATCGTCCCAACAGATGGCTCCTGTGTAGGGAACTTTCCGCGCTCTTTACCACCATATCGTCGATGTATGCTTCCATGGTTTTACCGATTTGGTCCTTGAACATCTGGTTGACTAGTCGTTGGTATGTCGCCCCGGCGTTCCTGAGACCGAAGGGCATCACCCGGTAGCAGTAGGTGCCCTGCCCTGTAATAAAGGAGGTCTTTTCCTGGTCCTGTGGCTCCATCTGAATTTGGTGATAACCGCTGAACGCGTCCATGAAGGTTAAGATTTCGTACCCAGCTGTGACGTCTACCATAGTGTCGATGTGGGGCAGAGGGAACGAGTCCTTGGGACAGGCTTTGTTGAGGTCGGTGAAGTCTACACATACCCGCTACTTTCCATTTTTCTTAGGTACCACCACTACGTTGGCTAGCCAGTCTGTGTACTTCACCTCCTTGATCTTCCCTGTTCCTAACAACTTCTTTACTTCTTCCTCGATCGCTTGGACCCGATCTGGTGCGAACCTCCGCCTTTTCTACTTGACTGGTGGGCGTTTAGGGTTGACATTGAGCTTGTGCGTGATGATGGAGGGATCGATCCCTGTCATATCTTCATGGCTCCAAGCGAAGCAATCTTTGTGACTTTTCAAGAACCTTACTAATTCTTCTTTGATGGTGGGTTCCAATTTTTCTCCAATCTTCACCACCTTGCCTTCTTCAAGAGTCACCTCCTCCGCTTTCTCTTCAGTTTCAATCTGTGCTAGTGGAGGGGTGACGCTCTGTAATTACTATGCTTCCGGTCTTAGGGTGGTTGGCTTGAGGGCCGCTTTGTAGCACTCCCTAGCCAACCTTTGATCCCCGCGGATTTCCTCTATTCCCCATGGCGTTGGGAACTTCACAGTTTGGTGGTAAGTGGACGCGACGGCTTTCATGTCGTGTAGCCACGGTCGTCCTAGGATGACGTTATAGCAGGAAGGGCAATCCATCATGAGGAAGTCGACCTGCTTGTTAACCCCTTTGGCAAAGGTGGTGAGGGCAATGTCCCCTACTGTGTGTTTGACCTCGCCGCTGAAACCTACCAGTGGCACCGGGTGTTTGTGGATGTCGCTCTCGGACAACCCCATCTCGTTCAAAGCATCGAGCGTCATCAGGTTGGTGGAGCTCCCGGTATCGATTAGGACTCTTTTCATTAGCACGTTCCCCATGTGCAGGGATATCACCAGGCCATCGTGGTGGGGTTCGGCGGAAAAGTCCGCGTCGCTGTCGTCGAAGACAATAGCGGGCCCCGACGATCCCCCACTGGAGCGTCCGGACTGACGCGGGCGATCGAAACTGCCCTCGCGTGCGTGATGCTTTGCTGCCGAGTAAGTGAGACCGCAGATGTTCGAACCCCCTGAGATGACATTGACAACTTTGTCGGGTGTTGGGGGATCCCTTCTTCTTCTTGGTTCGGACTGCAGGCTCTCTACTACTTCTTTGGGTACTTGGGCATCAGCTGCTACATCCTTGATTCTTCCTTCTGCGACAAGGCGAGATAATTCCTTCCTGAGCATGATGCAATCTCGGGTCCAGTGGCCGTGGTACTCGTGGTAGTCGCACCACTTGGTGGTGTCTCTGTCGGCTTTCGGGGCCTTGTCCCTTCGTGGCCACCTCACGTACTCCCCTTGTTTCGCCATGTTTCGCAGAAGCTTATCCGTGGAAATATTGAGCTTGAGTGATTCCAACGACGGTGGTGGTGGGTCGCGGCATTGATCGTCCGCCTGTCGCGCCCTGGCTGTATTCACCTGCCCGTGGCTAGGGCGTGAATACGGGTGTGCTCGACGATCCTTTCTCTGATCAGCTGAGCCTTTACAGCCGTCGGCCGGACCCCTTTTCTCGTACTTCTCAACTTCTGAAGTTCTTTTTCGCAAGGTACTGTCTTCCTCTAGCCTGACGTGAGCTAGGGCTCTGGCTTGAACCTCTTCAAAGGTGTAGCATGGGTGTTTGGTAAGTTGTTTGTATAGGCCGCCATCGGGGATGATCCCCTGCCTAAACGCCTCCATTGCGGTAGTAACATCATAAGACTGTATCGAGACTTTTTTTGCGGTTGAACCGTTCCAGAAATTCTCTGGTAGTCTCGTGTTGTTTCTGACGGATCTAGTAGAGGTCGCTGGACTGCTTCTCGAATTTGCTGCTGCTTGCAAACTGGGTGCGAAAGGAGTCCGACAGTTCGGCGAAAGAACCAATGCTACCGTGTGGTAGTTTTATGAACCAAGTCAGTGCTGGACCCGTTAAAGTTGTGCCGAACCCCTTGCACATCACCGCTTCCTTGGAGTATGACGAGACTGCACTCGTCATCATCTTCTGTTTATAGATCGCGATGTGCTCGTCAGGGTCAGAGGTGCCATTGTATGGAGTCATGTTCGGCACGGTGAATTTCTTTGGTATCTCCACTCTGGTGATGCGGTGGGAGAAAGGAGACTCGTCGAGGCCATCGGGGGCTTCAGGTTCTAGAGGTTGGAAACTTTTTCTACTGGTTCGGAGTTGATAAGCGATGACCCCGATCTGCTCTGTTACCTTTCTCCATATAGTTGCGTCAAGGTCTGTGGGCCTCCGCCTTCCAAAATCTTCCTCGTCGGTCTCCCCCCCATCCGGCCAAGTATCCCGAGGTGGTGTTCGGCGTCTCCTAGCCTCTGACCGGGGATTCCTTGGGGGATCTTTATCAAGGAGAACTTCTTCACGGCGGTGCCAGGCGAAAGCCTCCGGGGCGTCTTCTTGTAGCACCGGTGTTTTGTCACGCGCGTCCAGAGCTTCGCCCTCCTTGGAAGTTCCTTCTCCCCCACCAAAGTCGAGTCTTCTAACTATGCCCTCAGTGCGGCGATTAACACGAAGAGATCGGCGACCCGTGGCCATGACCTCATATTGTTGCTTCAACTGGCTGTTCTCTCGGGTGAGGCGCTCTACATGGGCGTCGTAGAAGCTCTTTTGGTCGCTCAGTTCCTTTTGGAGTAGTTGCATCCGCTCCCTGAGGTCAGTCATCTCCTCGTCTTGCGACCGGTTTCCAGGGAGTTCGGGATCCTTGCCATGGTCGGCAAGGGGAGTTTTGGGAGTCTCGTTTCCGTCGCCTGACATTGCGATTGGGAAGTTCAAGTTGGTGTTTTGAACGATACGTCTTTGCGTGATTGTTCCGATCACGGCCCCACGGTGGGCGCCAAACTGTTTGAGCCAAAATTCACCCAAGGGAACCTTGACCTAGATCGGGCCTGATCGAGGTGAATCACGAAGAACACGTTTGATGTAAAAGCTCGTGAATTGTATCAAAGTATGATTGAACGTGTAAAAGAGCGTAATCCTGCTCTAGGGCTTACAATCGATATATATAGCTCCCTACAGGATGGATCTATCTTGTGAGAAAAGATATGATAATACAAGATTCTATCTAATCTTAATCCCAACAGAATATCTTTAAAGGATCTATCTTATATCTTCGATTCTATCTTGTTTAACCGACTTCTCTCCTCGTTGTCTCTCGCTGTGCTCTGAAGAAGTAATGAAGAAGTAACAACCGGGTCTTGATACTTTTGTGAGGAAAATCTGGTCCCAACAATCGAGTGATTATTTCATGAGTGGATCTTTTGAATGAACCTGCTTTCCTTATTTGTTTTGTTTGATTGTTTGTTTTGTTTGTTTCTTAGATTAGATTAGTTTAGATTCTTCTCTTCAATTCCCCCTTATCTTTAATTGGTAATTGTATTAATACTAGAAGCCATAGTTCTCTTGTGTTCGACCCCTTACATGCATGCTATACTAGTTTGTTTGTTTGTGTTATTTATCTTTGATCTTGGCACGACAACTTTAGCCTAGTCAAATTTTGGCGCCGTTGCCGGGGAACTTTGGTTTCTTTCTAGTATTAGTATTTTATTGACTTTTGTGTGGACCTATCTTATGATCCACACTTGTATATTCTAAAGTCTTCCTTCAAGTTTAAGCAGTTTCCGGTTGAACCATTGTGTGAGTATTTCGAAAGAGTTCTAGACGAGTCAACTGACCTGATTGCTCGTGGAGTTTGCGAGTCTCGAGAGCAACTATGTAAAGAAATCACCTATGGAATGACAATGGATACGTTGGTTGAGATGATCCGTGAGATTGGGAAAAAGTTTTGGAGTATGACACCTGAGGAACAATTGAAGGTTTTCATCACCATGGCCGTGTGGAGTCAGTTGAAGCAGGACGAGCTAAGGGCCGAAACGCCTTCTGACCAAGAACCGCGCCCGCGGGATGCATACCGCGCCCGCGGTTTCGATGCAGAAACGGAGAAGCTCCCCCTGGAGGATAACCGCGACCACGGCCCACAAACCGCGCCCGCGGCTCGTGAGGAGGTTTGTCTGCCACTTTCCAGCCATGAGGGTATTGCCGATGGTGTCCCGAATTCCAGCATTCAAGGTGTCAACTCCGAAATTCTTGAAATCAGTCTTGACGATCCTTATATCCTTTACTCCACTTCTTCTCTCTCCTTTGATCCTTGCTTTGTTCTTGCATGTCAATCTTTTGTTAAGGATTCAATCTTTGAGCATGATAGGGTAGTTGATGATTTATCGTTCTTTTTATTTGATGATAGTGATAATTCAACTAGGGGATTTGCATGCTTTGCTGAATATTTTGAAAAATCACCTAAATCACCTAATTGGTTTCACTCTAGGAAATCTCACCCTAATTGCTCAAGCATGTTTGATAGGTTAAAAAGAAGTTTGAACTATTTTTTATTTCTTGCTAATTTGTCAATATGCTATTTGTCCTGTTGTAAGATAACTGTGCAGGACTTTGATTTGATGCTCAGGGCATTGACGATGTCCGATCATGAAAACGTCGAGCCAACGACGTTAACCAAAAGCGCTGCTTGGGAGGCAACCCAAGGATTGGGAAGCCTCCCAATCCTGGGAAGCCTCCGCGTCAACTCTGTTGACGCTTGGGAAGCCTCCGCGTGGGTAGGGGACCATCGTTGGGAAAGCAACGTCTTTGGCATTGTCTACACGTGCCCAGACAAAGGAAGCTTCCTTCTGAGGACTAAGGCCGGACGATGATGTAATCATGTTGGGGCGGCCTTGATTTGAATTTGAACTTCGTCCGTATTTTGGCGCGCGTCCCTTCTTGATGAGGACTCCGTCCTATCTTGCGCAGGGACTCCGCCAATTACGTTTAGCTTTGGAAGTTCTGGTAACATGCGTCCCTACAGCATAGGGACTGCTGTTCACTTGTTGTCCTTTTCGCTCATGTGCGTCCACTGGACTTACCTGAGATCAAAACTTGGACAACTTATCAAATACATTTGAGTTTGTCATTATCAAAACAAGGGACGATTATTATTGGTTTAGATATTAACGACTGACGTCCTTAATATCGTCCCAACAATTTCCCCCTTTTTGATGATGACAAACTCTTTCAAATAATGCACACAGAAGTAAAGCTTTTAGCATGAGGAACTACACTTTGATTTTCTTTTCAGCTTAGATTGGCATGCAACACATTCTTTTAAGTGCGTTCTATTTTATTCCTAACTAACGACCTTTTGACTTGGCCGAAATTCCCCCTGAACACATGCTTTCTATGATAACTTAAGGACAATCGCATCCCTGCAAAACTATACTTCCCCCTTTTGGCATCATCGAAAAGGAGAACAAGTCGAAAAGCATGCAAGCACAAAGTCATAACTAAAGAAAGGTACGCTTAGACAAAATGAAGCACAAATGTAGTGAATGGCATTCAGAATGAGAAACGAGAACGTTCATTACAGACATTCACAACAAGTGTTCAAAACGGGGACAGCGTCCCATTGTCTTAACAAAAACTCAAGAAATGATAAATTGTTTCAGGGTTAGAGAAGGGGGAGGTGATCATTTTCTGGGACGCTTGCCAAGGGCTTTGAGGTGTTGCTCCTGAAGATGGTTGTTCTGGGCAAGGAGCTCGTTGTTGCGCTCAAGAAGGTCTGTGTGGACGTGAAGTGTGTCGTGAACCTGCTGAATTAGATCAATCATGATGCACTGGTTCTCGATCATCATGCCCATCAGATACTTCATAGAGTGCCTCTCAGCCTCATCAGGGACGCTCATACCATCGAGCTCGTCCTCGTCATCAGCAGCGTCCTCAGCTGGCGTCCCAACTACTTGGACATTTTCAGCTTCGTGATCTCCTTCTCCAGGTTCAGCAGCAGCAGCAGCTTGAGCTCTCCTCTCAGCTTCGGCTTTCCTTTCAGCCTCTTTCCGTTCCTTGTCCAGTTGGCGCTTAACGGACGGAAGGGCCTCATCACACCTGAGTTTCCCAACTGGAGGGAGTGTAATTTGCCTGACGTCCCAATGAATGCCAAAGGAACGCTCTTGTTTAGGAGCATAGAGTCCCTGCTGCTTCAGAATTTGCTTGACCAAGCCGGGGAAAGGAAGAGAGTGTCTGCCTCCTGTGCACTTGCCCATGTGTTCCAAGATTACTCGGGGCAAGTTTATCGGCTTGCGTTCCAAGAAAGCGTCCAAGAGAATACTATCAGTGATCTGAACAATGGACTTCTTCTCTTGGCGGGGGACGACCATGCGCACAATGAAGTGATGCGCAAGGACGCCCGTCTTGGTGAGGCAATGAGCAACTCTGTCCTTAGCAGCTGGCTGTCTCCCATTAAATATTCTGTTGAGGATTTCATCTTGGGAGAAACGGCCAAAGTTCTTGCACGGCAGATCGTGCAGAGTATCTTGCGGAGAAGGACGCAGGCCTAGCATTCTGCGGACGGTGCCCTCAGCAACTGAGTACTCGTCCCCATCGATTTCAAAAGTCCCCTGAGGCTTCCCGTTTACTTCTGTGATTTCGAACTTTGAGTAGAAACGGAGAACCTCATCAGGGTCAACATCAGCGGCCTCAGCGCCCAAGTGCGTCCAACCCTGGAACTCAAGAAGATCCAAGAACTCTTGGCGCTGGTTCTCTGCCAGAAACTCGGCGGTGAAGAGGAGCGGCGATAGGATTTTCTTGAAGCGTTTCTGCTTGGAGCCATTGCTCACGATCACTTCATCACCACCATCTTCTTCATCTCCATCTCCCTCCTCTTCCTCAGGTTCCTCATCCTGGGGAGGGGCGTCCTCGTCATCGGAGGCTGCGTTCCGTTGTTCTTGGAACTCAACCATTGCAGTGTCCTCAGCTGTGGACGCCTGTTCTGTGGGAGGCGCGTCCACCGCTGGAGTCCTTGCCAAGGACTCTGTGGGAACGGATGGAGGAGACGTCCCTTGAACTTGAGCAGCTTCTTCGACGGCCGGAGCAGGCGGAGGAGGAGGAGGAGGAGGAGAAGCTCTAGGGGGAGAGGGAGAGGGAGTGCGGAGCTTAGCTTTTGGGGGGGGAGCAGAGGAGGAGCTGGGCGGAACCACTGAGATCGGTTTCACCTTGAGCGGAGCAGAGGGAGGAGGCGGCAGAGTAGCAGGGGTAGCATCCTTGGCCTGGACCTGGACTTGTGGAGCGTCCTTGGCCTGGACTTGAGGAGCGTCCTCTACCCTTGGAGGAGGTGGAGGGAGTTGACGAAGGTCCTGCATACTCGCTTGGATCGCCTTCTCAACGGCTGCTTTCTCTGCTTGCTCTTGCTCTTGGCGCGCCTTCTCCTCTTTTGCCAGTTGAATTTCGGAGAGGCGAATGGCGGCCATTTCTTCATCCGTGACGCCCTCAAGCTGAGCAGAGGTCTTGAGGCGTCGTTTTGGGGCAGGAGGAGGGGAGGAAGGGACTGGGGTTACTTGGGAGGAGGAGGGAGGCCCTTTGAGTTGGAGTTGTTGAGAGGGAGGGGGAGAGGACGGCCTTTTCCTCTTCTGGGACGGGACGGAGCCCGCAGGAGCTACCAAAAACTCCATGATATCGGGGAGAAGTTTGGCGAGCTTGTCGACCGTCCCTTTAAACGTGTCGGAAATGATTGCCGGTCCCATGAAGGGGGGGTTTTTGAAGTTGGTCTCTTGGAGGCGGGGCTTGACATAATTCGTCATGAAGTAATGCATGAGCCTCTGGGTTTTGGGAGGGTAGTCCTGGATGGACGCCCTATGGCAAATATTGGCAAGGGTTTTGGGTTCCTTTTCAAGCCAGTCCTCAACGAGAGGGTCAAGAGGAGGACGGCGTTTGGGTTGGGATGGAAGGCCAAAAGTGGTGCCTTTGCCAGCGATCCCTTCGTCGGATTCCGGCTCAGGTTTGAAGGGCTTCTCCAGAAATGAGAACCGCTTCTGTTGGGATTTGGATTGGGGGCGGGGTTGTTGTCTTTGAGGTGGAGGTTGGGAGCGAAGGGGCTTAGGAGGGGTGTTGGAGTGGCGGCGCTGGGTGCTTTGAGAGGAGGAAAGGTGGCGAGGGGGTTCTTGGCGGCCGGAAGGTCTTCCTCTCGACTCCATTAATGACCGGCCTTTCACCGGAGGAGATCTCGAAGAGCTTGTGTTTTTCGCCGCCGACGAGAGTGAGGGATTCTTTGAAGCTCTTGTGTTGGCCATATTTGAGATGGTTTAAATAGGAGAGGATTAGGGTTTGGAGAGAGATTTCGGGATTCGGTTGAAGATTTGGAAGATCTTTGAGATTTCTCAAAGTGTGCAAACAGCAGATGAGCGAAGAAAGGTTTTCGGAGTGCACAGGTGGGTATATATAGGAAGAAGACGAAGTTGGACGGTCAGGGGTAACAGGGTCTTTACACACAGCTTCCTCCACCCGCCTTCCCACACGTGGCTTTCTTCTTTGCTAAGGAATACAGCTGTTGAGCACTGTTTGCGCATATCCCGAGATTTTCGCTGACGATTCGTTAAAACGGTTTACCTTCCCAATTTCAACCATTCAAACTTCTCACAACTGCAAAGGACTCTGACCTGACGTCCTTTCAACACACAACACTACACAACACAGAACTGAACCACGGCGTCCCATTCACTGATCTCAACCTCTGAAATTAGAACTCTGTACAGACAACTCTCAGCTCTTAGCACGCGTCCCTTTGATCACTTAGAACCATTTTTGAAAATAAAGCAAGTACGTCCCGTAAAGGTGAAACAAGGAATGCTCATAGGACGCGTTTGCAAGATTCTCGGCTTGGGTAAGCTTAGAGTTCCCATCATTTCGGCTTATGATGAGGGTAGGGTGATCAGGGATACTCTTGAGATGAAAAGCGAAATAAATACAATTCAAGGACACAAACGAATACACATATCTTAGACTAGCGTCCTTTAAAGATGACTTTAATGCATGACACACCTTAAAACAAGTTCTCAACAAGACATAGCCAATCATGGAGGGAATAATAGAACGGGACTTGATCATTTAAAAGTTATCATCCCCAAGAGCAACCGGAGGTGCTCGTAGGGACGTCTATCAAGTGCTTTTGTGAAAATATCGGCCACTTGGTCCTCAGTCCTAACATGATCCACTCTAATTAATCCAAGTTCAACATTATCACGAAGAAAGTGATGCCTTATGTGAATATGCTTCGTCCTAGAATGATGAACGGGATTTTTGGCAATACTTATAGCACTGGTGTTGTCACACAAGATAGGGACTGTGTTGAGGGACGTACCATAATCTTCAAGTTGGTACTTGATCCATAGGACTTGTGAGCAGCACGAAGCAGCAGCAACGTACTCAGCTTCCGCGGTTGATAGTGCCACGGAGTTTTGCTTTTTGGATCCCCAAGATACAAGGCATGAGCCAAGGAATTGTGCCATTCCTGAGGTGCTCTTCCTATCCACCACATGGCCAGCGTAATCTGCGTCAGAGTAAGCTACCAGGTTCAGGGACGTCCTTCTGGGATACCATAGACATAGGTCATCCCGTCCCTTGAGATATCTGAAGATTCTTTTGACCTCTTGCATATGGGACTCCTTTGGATTTGCTTGGAATCGAGCGCACAAGCATACAACGAACATGATGTCGGGACGACTTGCCGTAAGATATAGCAAGGACCCTATCATTCCTCTGTAGAGCTTTTGATCTACACTCTTGCCTTCTTCATCAGCATAGAGGCGAGTGTTTGGGGAGATGGTGGGTTTTGAAGAGTTCATCCCATACTTCTCAAGCATTTCACGGATGTACTTTTGTTGATGAATCCGCGTCCCATCTTTGAGCTGAGTGATTTGGAGTCCCAAGAAGAAGTTGAGTTCTCCTATGAGGGACATCTCAAACTCACTACTCATCAAGTTCTTGAATTCCTCTACAAATTTCATGTTAGTGCTTCCAAAGACTATGTCATCGACATAGACTTGGACAATCAAGACATCTTTAAGGACTTTCTTTAAGAACAGGGTTTTATCAATGTTACCTCGTGTGTACCCGTTGGACAAGAGGAAGGACGCAAACCTATCATACCATGCACGAGGGGCTTGCTTGAGTCCATAGAGTGCCTTGTCCAAGAAGTACACATGATCTTGGTGATCAGCGTCCTCAAATCCTGGAGGTTGAGCGACGTACACTTCTTCTTTGAGCTTGCCGTTGAGAAAGGCTGTCTTGACGTCCATTTGAAAAAGCTTGAACCCTTTGTGAGCGGCAAAGGCGATGAGGAGGCGAATGGCTTCAATCCTGGCGACAGGAGCGAAGGTTTCATCATAATCGATCCCTTCCTCTTGCCTATAGCCTTGAGCCACAAGCCTTGCTTTGTTTCTTGACACGCGACCACTCTCATCAAGCTTGTTCCTGTAGACCCATCTCGTCCCTATTATGTTTTTGTTTCTCGGACGAGGGACGAGGGTCCAAACCTTATTTCTTTCGAATTGATTAAGTTCCTCTTGCATGGCCTGAATCCAATCAGCGTCCTGGAGTGCTTCCTTTATGTTCTTAGGTTCAACCAAGGACACAAAGGCGTTGAAGGCACAGAACGCTATGTTAGCATTAAGGGACTGATTCACGGCTGATCTTGTTTGAACTCCTTTTGACATATCTGAGATGATTTGATCCGTTGAATGAAGTCTCGAAAGATGGGATCCCTTATGAGTATCGTCCCTTACAGGAGTACATCTAGGGTCCGTCCAATCAGATTCATCTGAGTCAAACCCGTCGTCTTTATTGAGAGTTTCATAGAGTTCCCCCTCAGGTTGAGCGTCCTCTTCTTGACGCTGTTCTCCTTGTAGGCTTGATTCAGTGACCTCATGTTGAGCTGGAGATTCACTTTGAGATGGAACTTCCTGAACAACACTGGGAACTTCTATTGAGACTTCTTCAGGATTTTGAGTAGCGTCCTTAGGAACATAGTATTTTCCAAAGGACCCGAAATCAACTTCATCATCGGAGTCATCCTGCTGCAGAGGAGATGAGCGTTCTTTTTTACTTGGTTTATCTTTGTGAGAAGAACTTTCTTTGAACACAACATGAATGCTCTCCTCAAGCTTTAGAGTTCGTTTATTGAAAACTCTATACGCTTTACTGGTGAGGGAGTATCCAAGGAATATGGCTTCGTCACTTCTTGCGTCAAACTTTCCAAGTCTTTCTTTATCATTGTTGTGAACAAAGCACTTGCATCCAAAGACTCTGAGATAGTCGATGCGAGGCTTTCTTCCATTCAGCAACTCATAGGACGTCTTCTTCAGCAAAGGACGGATCATGGCTCGATTGATAATGTAGCACGCTGTAGCAATAGCTTCAGCCCAGAAGTACTTGGGGACGCTATTGGCTAAGAGCATAGTCCTTGCCATATCCTCCAACGTCCTATTCTTTCTTTCCACCACTCCATTTTGTTGAGGAGTCCTTGGAGCTGAGAAGTTGTGAGAGACTCCATGTTGATCACAGTAGCCCACGAACTCTGAGTTTTGAAACTCCGTCCCATGGTCTGATCTTATGGATTTGAGAGGCGTCTCAAGCGCAACTTCCACTTGTTTGATGAAGACTTTGAATGCGTTGAAGCAATCTGTTTTTGAAGCTAAGAAAAGAACCCAGGTGAATCGAGAAAAGTCATCTATAAGGACATAGATATACCTCTTTCCACCATAGCTTAACGTCTTCATTGGTCCACAAAGATCCATATGGAGAAGTTCCAAAGGTTTCTTTGTGCTGACATCGTTCTTTGACTTAAAGGACGTTCTTGTCTGCTTCCCTTTGATACATGCTTCACACTGTTCAATTTTCTCAGGATCAATTTGGGGAAGACCTTTCACAAGATTTCTTTGATGAAGCTTGAGGATTGTGCTTGGTCCAGCATGGCCAAGTCGACGATGCCAGAGGTCAGCGTCCTCCTTTGACACAGATAAGCACAACTCAAATTTTGGCTTGAACTCCTGATTGAAGATGTAGACATTGTTCTTTCGGACTCCTTTGAGGACGACTTTGTTGGATTTCTTGTTGATGACGAGGCACTCCTTTGAGTCAAATGTAACTAAGTTTTCACCTTGATCACACATTTGAGAGACGCTTAGGAGGTTGAAGCCAAGTCCTTCAACAAGGCTAACATTTGTCGCTTTGATAGACGGATTGAGAATAGCAGTTCCCGTCCCTTTGATCTTTCCTTTGCCCTTGTTGCCAAACGAGACAGTTCCTCCCGTGGCGCTACTTTGGATAGAGGTGAGATGGATCTGGCTTCCTGTCATATGGTTTGAGGCGCCACTATCAATGATCCATGGGCGTCCCCTCACTTCCACCTGCCAAAACAAGGTTAGTGTATGGCGACCCAGGCAAGGTGTTCCTTACCTGGTTCATTACAGAAATAAAACTCTGGTTCTGGCATGTAGTCACTTATATTCACATCATTTGAAATAGCATGCTTTCTGAAAGAACTCTTAGATCGTCTAGGACGTCTAGGGTTGGCCTTAGGGACGGACTTATCATTTTCAATGTTATTCCTAGCAGCTTTGCCACTTTCAATGTCGTTCTTCAGTTTCAGGCAATCATATTTGAAGTGATCTCCTTTTCCACAGTACCAACACGTCCTATAGTAAGTACCAAGGTAGTACTTCTTGTTGGGACGTTGGATTTTGTTCTTTTTCATCTTTTGAGGGTTACAAACTTTTGAACCTTCCCCCTTAGCAATCTTCTTATAGATCCTATGACTAGTGGAGTTAGTGTAATAGTCCCTTTTACCTTTCTCTCCACTCTCTAGGACTCGAATTCTTTCAAGAAGGCTCTTGGTCTTTTCCCTTTCTAATTCAAGTTCTGAGGTTTTGCTAGCCTCAAAGTCACTAGGGAGAGAGTTCCTAGTGTCAGACTCGTATCCTAGTCCTCTTTTGGCTGGGACAAACACCATTGGTTGAACTACCTCAGTTACCGGGCTCTTCCCTAACACTTTCACCTCTTCCCTAAGCTTAGCGTTCTCTAGCTTGAGGCACATCACTTCAGTTTTCAGGGATTTAACTTCGACATACGAGGACTCTAGTTGTAACGAAACTGTAGCACAGTTCTCACATTCAACTAGCCTATTTTCACTTTCAAGTTCAAGATCATCCATTCTATGTTGCATAACAACGCTTTCTTCCATGATTCTTTTAATGAGCTTAATAAGTTTGGTTTTGGAACAATTCTCTAAGGAGTTCATCATGGATTCACGAGTTACCTCTTGTTCCTTTTCAGAAGCGTCCTCTTCAAGGACTGGGGCGTCCTCCACAGCCATGTACGCCACTTGCTCATCATCTGAGGCGTCCTCTACGGATATGTACGCCACTGGTCCTTCTGGTTCTTCATCATCAGAACTCACATTATCCCATGCGGCTTCGCACGCTCCCAAGAGAGCTTTCATCTTCATTTCTTTTGAGTTTAGTCCCGTAGTACACCTTTTAGCAAAGTGTCTTCTTGTTACATTTGTAGCAAGTAAGTTCCTTCATCTCTGCCTCTGTATACTTGGGACTCTCCTTTTTGTAAGGCATCTTGTGTTTCTTGGAATCTCTAGCCTTTTTACCCCATAAGCGAGCAACTTTGTGTAGAAGGGCAATCTCTTCCTCTTCTTCCAGCTGTTCCTTAGTCTTGCTTTCCTTTTCTTTCAAATCTTGAGTACGCATCCTTTCACGATTCTCATTTTTATTTGTTTGCACCATTAGGGCAATATCTCTTTGGTGGCGCAGATACTCAGCGTACTCTGGAGTTGACGTGATCAAGGCGAGATCTGTCTGGGGGTTCCTAGCCAATTCAGCCATATCGGCTTCCCTCCTCGCTTCATAGCCTCTCAGCTTCCCATAGATCTCTTCCATATCCAGGGTTTTGTTGGCTGTGTTCTCCTTGAACGTAGTCCTATCAAAATTCCATTTTCCTGTAAGCCCATCAATGACTACTCCGACTCTGTTTCTCATTGAGACTTCAGCTTCTGGGATGCCTAAATTTCGCATCTTGGTCACAAGAGCTTCAAAGCGGTATGAGTAGTCCTTGACAGATTCGTTAGGAAGCATTCTGAAGGCATAGAACTCTCGTTTGATTTCAAGCTTGACGTCTTCCTTCATCTCTGTCGTACCCACATGGTACTTCTCAAGAACTTCCCATTGTAGTTTGGCTGTTGCCAAATTGCTAACTCGGGTGGCGTCCCTTTCGCAGAGGGATGCTTGAAGGAAGCATATAGCCTTAGCGTTTGTTTCCAAAAGCTTGAATTCGTCAGGACCCCACTCGTCCTCTTTGTCTTTCTTGTCATCAGGGAAGGTAAGGTCACCCTTCATGATCACTCTCCAACATTGATAATTCTGACTTCTGCAAAAGTTCTCGAAGTGGATCTTCCAGCGGTTGAAGTTGCCGTCTGTCAGACGAGGAGGGTTTACAAAAGAGATTCCAATAGGTTCCATATCCATCTTGTACCTGCAACTCAACAAAAATCTAGAGCGCCTGCTCTGATACCAATTGATGGATCGTAAGTCAGTTAATGAGGGCGTCCTTAACTGGGTTAAGGGCGTCCTTTAGTGCAGCGGAAAATAGACTTAACAGAATACAAGATAAGTGGACACGAGTATTTATAGAGGAACCCCACTAAGACCAACTAGTCTTATGGGTAAACCTCTACCTCCGTTGGAGGATTTTCAATAGCCGTCCCTTATCTTATTAAGAGCGAGTCCTTACAACTTAGGCGAGTCGTTACACTTCTCTGAGCTAAGCGTCCGTCCTTAGCCTCACTAGTAACACTCCTTTCAACCTAACAAGTAACCTAACACTCTTAGCTATAAGGAAGCTATCACTCACGTCTCTCACAGTTCGTTGTGAGAGACAAACTACAACTCTAATTGATTTGTGGTTTGTTTTGGATTTGATGTGGTTGGACTTTCTTTCTCTTGCTTCAAGCTCACTTGATCTTCTTGATCTTCGTTCGTGTTCTTGAATGCTTCGGGAGAGCTTGAGAGAAAGTCTTCAAAGTCCACTTTTGCACACACACATCTCTCTACCGCTATGCATACTCCTTGGAGAGTATTTATAGCGGAAGTGATTCTTGTCCTCTAGCGTCCTCTGAGACTTGGCAGGATCCTCGATCTTTGATCAACGGTGCGATGAGCGTCTTGAGGAGGTCAACTCTGTTGACGCTTGGGAAGCCTCCGCGTGGGTAGGGGACCATTGCTGGGAAAGCAACGTCTTTGGCATTGTCTACACGTGCCCAGACAAAGGAAGCTTCCTTCTGAGGACTAAGGCCGGACGATGATGTAATCATGTTGGGGCGGCCTTGATTTGAATTTGAACTTCGTCCGTATTTTGGCGCGCGTCCCTTCTTGATGAGGACTCCGTCCTATCTTGCGCAGGGACTCCGCCAATTACGTTTAGCTTTGGAAGTTCTGGTAACATGCGTCCCTACAGCATAGGGACTGCTGTTCACTTGTTGTCCTTTTCGCTCATGTGCGTCCACTGGACTTACCTGAGATCAAAACTTGGACAACTTATCAAATACATTTGAGTTTGTCATTATCAAAACAAGGGACGATTATTATTGGTTTAGATATTAACGACTGACGTCCTTAATATCGTCCCAACAGATGGCTCCTGTGTAGGGAACTTTCCGCGCTCTTTACCACCATATCGTCGATGTATGCTTCCATGGTTTTACCGATTTGGTCCTTGAACATCTGGTTGACTAGTCGTTGGTATGTCGCCCCGGCGTTCCTGAGACCGAAGGGCATCACCCGGTAGCAGTAGGTGCCCTGCCCTGTAATAAAGGAGGTCTTTTCCTGGTCCTGTGGCTCCATCTGAATTTGGTGATAACCGCTGAAAGCGTCCATGAAGGTTAAGAGTTCGTACCCAGCTGTGACGTCTACCATAGTGTCGATGTGGGGCAGAGGGAACGAGTCCTTGGGACAGGCTTTGTTGAGGTCGGTGAAGTCTACACATACCCGCTACTTTCCATTTTTCTTTGGTACCACCACTACGTTGGCTAGCCAGTCTGTGTACTTCACCTCCTTGATCTTCCCTGTTCCTAACAACTTCTTTACTTCTTCCTCGATCGCTTGGACCCGATCTGGTGCGAACCTCCGCCTTTTCTACTTGACTGGTGGGCGTTCGGGGTTGACATTGAGCTTGTGCGTGATGATGGAGGGATCGATCCCTGTCATATCTTCATGGCTCCAAGCGAAGCAATCTTTGTGACTTTTCAAGAACCTTACTAATTCTTCTTTGATGGTGGGTTCCAATTTTTCTCCAATCTTCACCACCTTGCCTTCTTCAAGAGTCACCTCCTCCGCTTTCTCTTCAGTTTCAATCTGTGCTGGTGGAGGGGTGATGCTCTGTAATTACTATGCTTCCGGTCTTAGGGTGGTTGGCTTGAGGGCCGCTTTGTAGCACTCCCTAGCCAACCTTTGATCCCCGCGGATTTCCTCTATTCCCCATAGCGTTGGGAACTTCACAGTTTGGTGGTAAGTGGACGCGACGGCTTTCATGTCGTGTAGCCACGGTCGTCCTAGGATGACGTTATAACAGGAAGGGCAATCCATCATGAGGAAGTCGACCTGCTTGTTAACCCCTTTGGCAAAGGTGGTGAGGGCAATGTCCCCTACTGTGTGTTTGACCTCGCCGCTGAAACCTACCAGTGGCACCGGGTGTTTGTGGATGTCGCTCTCGGACAACCCCATCTCGTTCAAAGCATCGAGCGTCATCAGGTTGGTGGAGCTCCCGGTATCGATTAGGACTCTTTTCATTAGCACGTTCCCCATGTGCAGGGATATCACCAGGCCATCGTGGTGGGGTTCGGCGGAAAAGTCCGCGTCGCTGTCGTCGAAGACAATAGCGGGCCCCGACGATCCCCCACTGGAGCGTCCGGACTGACGCGGGCGATCGAAACTGCCCTCGCGTGCGTGATGCTTTGCTGCCGAGTAAGTGAGACCGCAGATGTTCGAACCCCCTGAGATGACATTGACAACTTTGTCGGGTGTTGGGGGATCCCTTCTTCTTCTTGGTTCGGACTGCAGGCTCTCTACTACTTCTTTGGGTACTTGGGCATCAGCTGCTACATCCTTGATTCTTCCTTCTGCGACAAGGCGAGATAATTCCTTCCTGAGCATGATGCAATCTCGGGTCCAGTGGCCGTGGTACTCGTGGTAGTCGCACCACTTGGTGGTGTCTCTGTCGGCTTTCTGGGCCTTGTCCCTTCGTGGCCACCTCACGTACTCCCCTTGTTTCGCCATGTTTCGCAGAAGCTTATCCGTGGAAATATTGAGCTTGAGTGATTCCAACGACGGTGGTGGTGGGTCGCGGCATTGATCGTCCGCCTGTCGCGCCCTGGCTGTATTCACCTGCCCGTGGCTAGGGCGTGAATACGGGTGTGCTCGACAATCCTTTCTCTGATCAGTTGAGCCTTTACAGCCGTCGGCCGGACCCCTTTTCTCGTACTTCTCAACTTCTGAAGTTCTTTTTCGCAAGGTACTGTCTTCCTCTAGCCTGACGTGAGCTAGGGCTCTGGCTTGAACCTCTTCAAAGGTGTAGCATGGGTGTTTGGTAAGTTGTTTGTATAGGCCGCCATCGGGGATGATCCCCTGCCTAAACGCCTCCATTGCGGTAGTAACATCACAAGACTGTATCGAGACTTTTTTTGCGATTGAACCGTTCCAGAAATTCTCTGGTAGTCTCGTGTTGTTTCTGACGGATCTGGTAGAGGTCGCTGGACTGCTTCTCGAATTTGCTGCTGCTGGCAAACTGGGTGCGAAAGGAGTCCGACAGTTCGGCGAAAGAACCAATGCTACCGTGTGGTAGTTTTATGAACCAAGTCAGTGCTGGACCCGTTAAAGTTGTGCCGAACCCCTTGCACATCACCGCTTCCTTGGAGTATGACGGGACTGCACTCGTCATCATCTTCTGTTTATAGATCGCGATGTGCTCGTCAGGGTCAGAGGTGCCATTGTATGGAGTCATGTTCGGCACGGTGAATTTCTTTGGTATCTCCACTCTGGTGATGCGGTGGGAGAAAGGAGACTCGTCGAGGCCATCGGGGGCTTCAGGTTCTAGAGGTTGGAAACTTTTTCGACTGGTTCGGAGTTGATAAGCGATGACCCCGATCTGCTCTGTTACCTTTCTCCATATAGTTGCGTCAAGGTCTGTGGGCCTCCGCCTTCCAAAATCTTCCTCGTCGGTCTCCCCCCCATCCGGCCAAGTATCCCGAGGTGGTGTTCGGCGTCTCCTAGCCTCTGACCGGGGATTCCTTGGGGGATCTTTATCAAGGAGAACTTCTTCACGGCGGTGCCAGGCGAAAGCCTCCGGGGCGTCTTCTTGTAGCACCGGTGTTTTGTCACGCGCGTCCAGAGCTTCGCCCTCCTTGGAAGTTCCTTCTCCCCCACCAAAGTCGAGTCTTCTAACTATGCCCTCAGTGCGGCGATTAACACGAAGAGATCGGCGACCCGTGGCCATGACCTCATATTGTTGCTTCAACTGGCTGTTCTCTCGGGTGAGGCGCTCTACATGGGCGTCGTAGAAGCTCTTTTGGTCGCTCAGTTCCTTTTGGAGTAGTTGCATCCGCTCCCTGAGGTCAGTCATCTCCTCGTCTTGCGACCGGTTTCCAGGGAGTTCGGGATCCTTGCCATGGTCGGCAAGGGGAGTTTTGGGAGTCTCGTTTCCGTCGCCTGACATTGCGATTGGGAAGTTCAAGTTGGTGTTTTGAACGATACGTCTTTGCGTGATTGTTCCGATCATGGCCCCACGGTGGGCGCCAAACTGTTTGAGCCAAAATTCACCCAAGGGAACCTTGACCTAGATCGGGCCTGATCGAGGTGAATCACGAAGAACACGTTTGATGTAAAAGCTCGTGAATTGTATCAAAGTATGATTGAACGTGTAAAAGAGCGTAATCCTGCTCAAGGGCTTACAATCGATATATATAGCTCCCTACAGGATGGATCTATCTTGTGAGAAAAGATATGATAATACAAGATTCTATCTAATCTTAATCCCAACAGAATATCTTTAAAGGATCTATCTTATATCTTCGATTCTATCTTGTTTAACCGACTTCTCTCCTCGTTGTCTCTCGCTGTGCTCTGAAGAAGTAATGAAGAAGTAACAACCGGGTCTTGATACTTTTGTGAGGAAAATCTGGTCCCAACAATCGAGTGATTATTTCATGAGTGGATCTTTTGAATGAACCTGCTTTCCTTATTTGTTTTGTTTGATTGTTTGTTTTTTTTGTTTCTTAGATTAGATTAGTTTAGATTCTTCTCTTCAATTCCCCCTTATCTTTAATTGGTAATTGTATTAATACTAGAAGCCATAGTTCTCTTGTGTTCGACCCCTTACATGCATGCTATACTAGTTTGTTTGTTTGTGTTATTTATCTTTGATCTTGGCACGACAACTTTAGCCTAGTCAAATTTTGGCGCCGTTGCCGGGGAACTTTGGTTTCTTTCTAGTATTAGTATTTTATTGACTTTTGTGTGGACCTATCTTATGATCCACACTTGTATATTCTAAAGTCTTCCTTCAAGTTTAAGCAGTTTCCGGTTGAACCATTGTGTGAGTATTTCGAAAGAGTTCTAGACGAGTCAACTGACCTGATTGCTCGTGGAGTTTGCGAGTCTCGAGAGCAACAATGTAAAGAAATCACCTATGGAATGACAATGGATACGTTGGTTGAGATGATCCGTGAGATTGGGAAAAAGTTTTGGAGTATGACACCTGAGGAACAATTGAAGGTTTTCATCACCATGGCCGTGTGGAGTCAGTTGAAGCAGGATGAGCTAAGGGCCGAAACGCCTTCTGACCAAGAACCGCGCCCGCGGGATGCATACCGCGCCCGCGGTTCCGATGCAGAAACGGAGAAGCTCCCCCTGGAGGATAACCGCGACCGCGGCCCACAAACCGCGCCCGCGGCTCGTGAGGAGGTTTGTCCGCCACTTTCCAGCCATGAGGGTATTGCCGATGGTGTCCCGAATTCCAACATTCAAGGTGTCGACTCCGAAATTCTTGAAATCAGTCTTGACGATCCTTATATCCTTTACTCCACTTCTTCTCTCTCCTTTGATCCTTGCTTTGTTCTTGCATGTCAATCTTTTGTTAAGGATTCAATCTTTGAGCATGATAGGGTAGTTGATGATTTATCGTTCTTTTTATTTGATGATAGTGATAATTCAACTAAGGGATTTGCATGCTTTGCTGAATATTTTGAAAAATCACCTAAATCACCTAATTGGTTTCACTCTAGGAAATCTCACCCTAATTGCTCAAGCATGTTTGATAGGTTAAAAAGAAGTTTGAACTATTTTTTATTTCTTGCTAATTTGTCAATATGCTATTTGTCCTGTTGTAAGATAACTGTGCAGGACTTTGATTTGATGCTCAGGGCATTGACGATGTCCGATCATGAAAACGTCGAGCCAACGACGTTAACCAAAAGCGCTACTTGGGAGGCAACCCAAGGATTAGATAGATTGTTTTTCCATTCCTAGCTTAGGTTTATTTTCGTTTTCGGGCTAACGTGCAGGTACTAGGTCCGAAAGGACACTCTGGTGCAAAACCGCGCTCGCGGCATCCATACCGCGCCCGCGGTGGAGCACCAGAACCCATCCCGACGAACAGGTACTAGCGCCGCGGTCGCGGTGCTCGTACCGCGCCCGCGGTTTTCATGCAGTGGTCTCGAAAAAAAAAGTGAAAAAAATTTACCGCGCCCGCGGTGAGGTCGGTGTCTGGCAAAAAAAAATTGGAAAAAAAAAATCGTAAAAAAAAAACTTTCGGGTATCTATATCTATATCTTTCATCTATCTATATCCATTCTTTTCCATCTTCTATCTTTCCACCTTCTATTTCTTTTCTTTTCACCCACCTTTGTAATTCTATTCTTTTGGCTATGTGTAAAAGCCTAAGTATGGGGGAGCTTTGTTCCCCCGAGAGTCATCTTCTCCACGGCTCGAGTTCAAGTAATTGTCCATCTTTCAAGAGACGAGCCAAGGTACGAAGGTTGTTTGCACATTACATTGTTTGAGACGAAGTCAAGAACTCGTCCTTGCACGAGTACCGCGACCGCGCCACATCAGCCGCGCCCGCGGTGGTTCGCTTGCCCATGACTTCTGCTCTCTGTCATGATTCCGCACCCGCGGCCCGTACAACGCGCCCGCGGTATGCTTCCAGAACGGGATTTCGAAGTCTCTTTCGTCCATTCTTCTACCACCTATGAAGAGTTCTTCCATTCAACCCCTCTTCATCGTTTGTGAGTCTTCTGATTTCCTTCTTCCTTGCTTCTATCCTTTCTCTTTGCTTCATTAAGGACAATGAAGGATTTAAGTATGGGGGAGGGAGTACTCGCATTCGCTTATCCTAGTTAGTGTAGTTAGTGATTTGCTTCAGATTTTTGATTTTCTTCTTTTCATGGAGCACTTGCACCATACGTTTTGCATAATAAAGAAAGAAAGAAAAAGAAAAAGATAGAAAAAGCCATAGAGATTGAAAAAAGGCATATAAATCCTGGGATGAGTCGAAAACCCGAAAGGGCGGCTCAGGTAATAAGCAGGTAACCCGGACCAGCACTAGGCTGGGGTAGTAAGAGGTTAAAGAGAGTTGTGAGTAGGTGAAAACCCGAAAGGGCGCCTAAGTAGAATTGAGCGGAAAAATTGGAGTGTTTAGGATTTCGTTCTACTTTGGGACTTTGGGGCTTACATAATAGATTTGGATAGATCGTAGGTTGCTCTTTCATGTTTTTAGATCTTGAGTGATATATCATGTTGTGAGGTGTGTGTTTGAGCTTCATTGTTTTATGCTCATGATTTCTCCATATTTTTGGGTTCGGGTTGTGAGCTGAGTGTTTTTATCTTCCCTTGTATTTCCAGAGATCTTAGATGTGCTGCCTTGTTATATTTGTTTTGAGCTTACTCGAGGACGAGCAAGATCTAAGTATGGGGGAATTTGATTCGGGCTATTTTATATAGGTCAACTCTTGTATTTTAGGGCTATATTGAGAGTGTTTAGGTTAGGTTTGAGCATTATTGTAATACGAAGACCGAAGACACAAGGATGCAAGAATCAAGAGTTTTAAGGCGTTTTGAGCTGTCTGCGCGACACCACTTGCTTGCGAAGGCCATATCCGGAGCTACAGAGGTCGGGTTGAGCTGATTCCGGTGCCATTGAAAAGCTAACTCGAAGGGCATCAATTCATTTTTAAACCGAAGTCAGATTCCAAGCCGAAGATGGTCAAAATAGCCTCCGAAGTGACGCCAAAGTTTCTGTCCGAATTCCACGACCGCGGTGGGAGAAGCGGTACCGCGGTGGCTGCCGAGACGAACTGTTCTATTCTGTCGCGAAAGCGTGGGCGCGTTGGAGACGACGCGACCGCGGTGATGCCGAATCCGAAGCGGGCCAAAATCTTTCTATCTTGTTTCCTTTTCTATCTTTTGCCTCTTTCCTTATCTATCTCGTGGAGCTTGTTCCTTGGGCTATATAAGGAGGAGTCTGCCTTAGGTTTTAGACACATTCCAATTCATAATTCAATTCTCTTTTAGTTTAGTTATGGAGAGCTAGTATCCTTGGGTTTGTTCAAGGGAGAAGCTCTGATGTATGAACTTGTGAGGTTTTGGTAAATGATTTTTATCCTTTGGCTAATATTGATTCTCTTGTGCTTCATCTTATGAATGTTTATTGTTTCTCTAGGAGTCATGAACCTATTGAATTGATCGATGTTCTACAGTTTGATTAGGTTTGGACCGTGGACAAAACTAATCTGTGAAAACAACTTAACCTAGACCTGTTGTCTATGCAACTAGGATTAAGAAGAGAATTGATTGTTTTATCTTGCAATTGAGTCGTAGCTTGATTGTTTGATATTATATCCTGCATATCCTTGTTCTCTATGCTAATTCTAGGTTTAAGCGTCCTTGCCTAGGGTTATAGAATTGCTTGGACCGTGGACTTGCGATTGTTAATGATCAAGATAGGAATTAACCATAGGTGTGAATGAAATCAATGGATGAATCTATGATCGAGTGATTATTTCATGAGTGGATCTTTTGAATGAACCTGCTTTCCTTATTTGTTTTGTTTGATTGTTTGTTTTGTTTGTTTCTTAGATTAGATTAGTTTAGATTCTTCTCTTCAATCCTCCCTTATCTTTAGTTGGTAATTGTATTAATACTAGAAGCCATAGTTCTCTTGGGTTCGACCCCTTACTTGCATGCTATACTAGTTTGTTTGTTTGGGTTATTTATCTTTGATCTTGGTACGACGACTTTAGCCGAGTCAGTTGTCCCTCTCATGATCTTCTTGGCTCGACTTCTTGTAATCGGACCTTGAATTGGAGTCGTCAAAAGATCTTCGACATCTTGTGGAGTATCGCCATCTTCTTTGCTATCAGGCTCTTCCACTTGAAGCTACACCAATTCTTATCAGGTTCCAGCAGGTTCGGGTTGGAAATCGAGTTGCCTTTGTCAACAATCTGCGAGCTACATCGACAATAGAAATCTGCCCTCGTTCGTCGTCGTTTCTGGAAATTTCGAAATTGTTTCTGAAGTAATTTCCAAAATCTGATTACATATTCTTGTAAAGAATTTCGGTACGAGTCCAGGCATATAAGATTTGTCGAAATCGGAGTTTATTTAACCCCTGAAAATGTCAAAATACTCAGCAGTACTCCATTGTGAAACCCTAATCGCCGAGTTGCTTGCCGCGCAAGTAGTTGCTGCTACGTCCATTGCAGCTTTGATTTTTCTTTCCATCCAAGATATTCAATGTCGGAAGTTGAAATCCCAACTCAAATTGATCTCTTTTATGGAGATTATGATCCGTATTCGTATTTTTCTTGGGAAGAGAATACTAATGCTTGCTTGGAGTCTCTGATGGCCTTTCGGGATTCATGGCAGTTGTTGATGCTTTTCGAGGTGATGCTTATAATTGGTGGGTGAATGATGTTTATCAACGTCGTCTCCATGGTCTTGAACAGATTGTTTGTTGAATCAACTCAGATTTTTGATGAGAAGAGAGTTTGTTCCTATCGAGCATGCTAGATGAGTGGAGATGTGCAACAAGTGTCATCAAGGTTTCTATGATCATTCGCCTCTTGCATACTTCATGGAGCTTGAAGAGTTGCTTAATTTTGCTGGTATTTCACTTAGTTCTCAACAACTATGCTCTCGTTTATATGATGGTTTGAACTGCATTTACCAAGCGATCTTGGAGAACCAACCAAGAGATGATGTTAATGAGTTGGTCCGAGTTGCTACGGTTTTTTATTATCGTGCTCAAAGGTTTGAGGAATCTGAGATGGCGTGGGCTGCTAAGAGTAAAGCTCCACCTTAAGTGGAGGAGGAGAAATCAATTGCCCTTGCCGAGGAGGAGGCTCACATTGCTATTGCAACTTATGACGTCGAGCCATCACCTTGCATAGACGTGCCAGAAATTGTTAGAACGGTTCAGCAAGAAGTACTCGTCCAATTGCCCTCAAATTTTGTGGAGCATTGTGATATTGGTTCTGAAAGCTCTCTGCAAAATTTCGGCCAATTTGGAGATGATTTGCCCCTGGTTTCGCCACAGCAATTGTCGAACACCGACTCCTTGACTATGTTGATCGTTCTTCAGGTAGCACTCAAGCTTTTGACGCCAAATTTTGTGGGTGATGTTGTTACTGCATAAATTGTCTCTCCACAAAATTTCATCCAGTTTGGAGGTGGTTTGCTTGTCGAACCATTGAGTTTGTCCTTTAGTGCTCCAACATCGTCTTTGCTTGATTCTTTTGATCATGTGCTTGATGACTGCTTTGCTTATTATCATCCGGAGTATGGAGCTGAGTACGAGGTTAGTTCTTGGAGTTATTTCCAAGAGTTTGAATTCTTCTCTACACCTTTCGACAAATCGAGGACGATTTGCGGTCAAGTGGAGAAGAATGATACACAAGGGAATACGTCTAACTCAAGGGATTCATGGAGGAAGACGAGCTTAAGAAGAAGGCCTAGACCTTACAAGAGGCCCCGAGCATTCAAGTATAAGGAGGCTTTGAAGAAGCTACATGAAGTGCATCAACCGTTGTCAAGTAGACATTGGAAGATGAACAAGAAGAAGTTCAAGGCGGAGAACTGGATGGTCGTGGTCGACCTTCACAGGGTTGTGGCCGACCCCAAGGCTGGTCGTGGCCGACCATGCCATGGTCGTGGCCGACCATTATCCAAGCCCTTGTCTGTGTGACCGACTTTGTTCGTGTTTTCCTTTTATTGTTTCGGCAAACACTTTGCATCTTTGTTATATGTGGTATTTATAGATTGTAATTATTATTATAAGGTATTCTTTATATCTTATGATAATAAGTTAGGATTTTTATTGCTTTCTAGGGTTTAGAATAAATAGTAGACAATCTCGTTTATTTGGTTTTTAGCGTGGAATAGAGAGAGAACCATGGGTTTCTCTCCTGCGCCAATCTTGTTTTCCTGGTTACAATTTGCCATTGTTGAGACATCATTTGGTTGATTAATTCAAGTGTTCCTCAATCTTTGTATTTCAAGTGTTTCTTTTAAGTTTAGTTTGGTGTTATCAATCTGAAATCCATACCCTGGGCACTTCATACCGTGACTGTCTTCCTCCCGAAGATTGTCATACATCAGGTTCGATGTCGGAGTCGTCGTCAGGGATGTAAGGTGACAAATCCGAAACATTGAACATAGGATGGACGTTGTAGTCGTCGGGCAACTCCAACTCATATGCATTCGGCCCCATGTTCCTCTTGACCCGGAAGGGTCCATCTCCTCTTGGCTTAAGCTTGTTGTTCCTAGCATGTGGAAACCTGTCCTTCCTTAGGTCAACCCATACGAGATCACCCTCCTTGATGTGATCTCACTTCCAAGATCGGTCGAATTTTGGGTTCAACTGAGCGTTTGTGGAGGCGCTCGTGTAAGAAGAGTATATGAAACTCAAACTTGATTGTTGTATTGGAAATAGGTGGCGAAAGTATTGTTACAAGGTTTGAGCGTAGGCATTTTTGGTGGAACAAAATGGATGGAATGGAAAACAAGAACTCAACTAGGAGATTGAGAGCTTGTAGCGACGAGGTGTGGGTTTCCTCGGCCCGTTCTCCCTTGAGGAGAAGAGACCGAAGAGTAAGGGCTAAAAAGCTCTCTTTACTCAATTTCAATCTAAGAAAATATGAAGGCTTGCTTGTGCTTATATAGGCACGAGAGAGGGGAGGGGCGGCGTGCTTGAAGTGGACGCCAAGAAACATGAGGAGGTGGAGAGGATTGGCGGCCAAGGCATCATCTTGGAGTGGGCGCCACGTTCTTGGATGGAGGTGGCGAGGAGTGGCGTCCAAGGCAAGCATAGGCAGCCGCTTTTATTATGGTTCCTTGGCGGCCAAGCTAAAGCTTTAAATGCGTGGGGAGAAACAAACTTGGCGGCCAAGGAAGGCACTTAGTGTGGTGGCCACGCCTCCATTAAGTCGGGCTTGAATTGCCCTTCCTCATAATGGGCTTCGGGCTTTGCGGTGTCCTTGCTGGGGCTGAATATTTGGAGACTCAAAAATGTATCTCCGGGCCGGCCTTGCATCGCACTTGGCATTGCTAAATGAGCCTGGAGTCGCTCATGTATGGCCTTAGCCCGACGCCGCGTTATAGGCCCAGGGATGTGGCTCGCCTCCTTGGACACCCTTGGTCGAGTGCCCAAGCGAGGCGCCGGGCCGTGCCTCAGCGTCGTTGGCGCCGAGTGGTACCGGGGCGCCGGTGCCGTGATGTGGCGCCTGGGCGCCGGTTCCTTGATGGGGCACCGGGGCGTCGGTGCCTTGGGTGCCCGCGTCTTGGGCGCCGGTGCCTGGGGCGCCGGTGCCTTCGGTGCCTTGAGCGCCGGTGTCTTCGGTGCCTTGGGCGCCGGTGCCTTCGGTGCCTTGGTCGCCGGTGCCTTGATGTGGCCTTAGCGCGGTCACATCACTCCTCAAATAGCATCTCTTTCCTTCCACGATTCTCCAACGCCTTGTTCCTCTCAGCCTTCTTCTCCAAGTGGTGTCTAGTATCCTCATGCAGCCGCTTGATCCATGCGACACGATCCATGGAGGATTAAAGCCGTCGTTGCCGATGCTCTCTACCTCGGAGGTCATGAAGAGCTTCTATGATGAAATCAACCAACGGAATCTCCCTGCCATCGAAGGCCTCATCGCCAACAATTGCGTTTACGAAAACCTAAATTTCCCTCAGGCCTTCGTCGACCGTAAGGTAATTGGAGCTTTACAATCGGTGATTTTGATTGCAATTGAATCGTGTATGATCAAAATCAAGTGCTCGACCCCGCGATTGTGTTGTTAATTTCTCTTTGCAATGTATGGATTGTGTTTCTGGTGCAGGATATAATGGCATTCTTCGGGAAATTCAGTGAGCTAATTAACGATCTGCAGTTTGTAATTGTTGATATTTTCGGTGAGGATACTTAACACCTTGGTTGGTTGAGAGCATTTCGAGTTGTCTTTCATAGATTGTTTTGCTGCTCAACTCGCCTTAACTCGTCGCCTTGTCCCCTACGCGAATAAACAACAGGGTAGGTGGTTGTGGTCCGGATTTAGGAGGAGGTAGAGGCGGCGGTAGTGGGAGGCGATTAGGGGAAGAAACGATTGTGAAGAAGCAATAGGGTGTTTTGTGAAGATCGGCCGAATGGGGAAGAAACGATTGGGAAGGATAAGGTTTTTTTTTAAATTGTTTTTAGGGTAATTTTGTCAAAACACGTTCCAAATATACAATATCAACAAACCGTTCAACCAAACACCCTATTGTTTATCTAAAAAAATAAGTTTTCAATTTCAGTAATGATATTAGCAATTTATATGAGCATTAGCAATCGATCAACATCAGCATCAGCAATGAATTGCCAACGAGTGCCTTAGTATTGTTAGCTAATCAATGATGGTATGTATAACTTTCAAAGTTACAAAAACTGTTATTTAGTACTCCCTCCGTTAAGAAATACATGTCGTTTTATGATTTGTCTTAAAAATTAAGAATTCAAATAAATTGACTAATGTACCTTCAATCTTAGGAAGATCTTTTATTTTCTAGTATAGATTTAAGTAATTGCTTTCAATTAGTGGGGATAATATTGGAAAAATGGTGTTAAAATATCTACAATGACAAGTGTTTCTTAACAACTCAATCAGCCTAAAACGACAAGTATTTTTTAACGGAGGGAGTACTAACCAACTGCAAAAAAGGAAACCAATTAAACAAAAATAATTGCAATTAAATATAATTGAGTGAAAAAAATTGCTAAAATAGGAAACCTAAAAGTACGGTATGAAGGTGGGCAAGAGTTGATTGTGGAAAAGAAGGGTGACTAGCAATATGGGCCGATGGCCAGGGATTTATCCGAAAGAAGTTCGAGGGTGTTTTCTTAATTAAAATTTGAAGTGAAAATTCGAATGTGGGATTTTGACAAGGGAATTTTGGTGTTTGAAGCAAAGGTGAACAGTTTTTATCTCATCAAATCCTCAACGACAAGGGATTCTTTTTTTTTCCTTACAAATTGAAATTTGAATGTAAACTTCCAGATATATATTTATATAAATTACATTTCATCCAGTTTGATGAAAGGCGGGTGGGCAAATGACGGCAATGACAATGGTCAACGACATACATTGTGACATACTTCCAGGTGAGAAGAAGGAAGACTTCTCAAATCAAAACTAGGGATTCAGTTAATTATATAGTTAATAAAAATAATGGCTTCAAATCCTCCTAAGGAAACCCATGTTTTTCTTCATCTCAATCTTTGTCTTGGAAACTTTGTATGAGCAGACTTTCATGCATGTGTGTTGCAAATGTCGGTAATGGATTAGGTGGTGAAATAAGACTTATTAGTATAAGGTTAATTGAAAAAAAAATATGGATTAGTTGAGATTGAGCTCTCTGTTTACGTCAATTCTGCTGCTCCATTTCCATTTGCAAAGAGATCAGATGAAGTCATGAAGATGACTATGTCCATCTTAATGTTTGTTGTTTGGCATTTGTTTTCTTTCTTGAATTTCTTCTCCCTGGACTCTTTTTGTTTATAGTTCTTCTTCTTTGTCATTTATCTCCTTTGCCATGTTTATAACATGTAAATGATAGGACTTGAACAGAGACTCTAGCCACAAAAGCAAAAACATGATGAGCGAAAGAAGTGCTCCTCTCTTCAGTGAATTCAAGAAACAAGCGTCATGCTTTATCAAGGAGAAGATCAAGATTGCTAGATTGGCTCTCACTGATGTCACCCCTGCCCAACTGTGAGTTCAGTTTTATCGATATTTTGAGTTCCCAAGAAGATTACTTGTTATTTTCGAGCGTTCTAATCTGTCGACGACATCCCAATGGTTGTGTGTTTTTGTAGGATGACAGAAGAAGCCACGAGTGCGAATCTAAAGCCACCGGATACTAGAACCATGGCTTTCATATCAAGGGCTGCTTTTGAAGTTGATGATTATTATAGGATAGTGGAGATTCTGCATGCGAGGTATTAGCAAACATCGAATTTCTGGTCTACTAATGAAGGATACAAAAATTGCAGGAAACTACAGTGTTTTTAGATGTTTCATTGGTTGTATTTTTGTGGGTGTTCAAGGTTGTCAAAATTTGATAGGAGGAACTGGAGGCCATCTTACAATGCTTTGATATTGCTTGAACACTTGTTGACACATGGGCCAGTGAGTGTTGCAGAGGAGTTTCAAGATGAGAAAGATTCTATTGAAGAGATGCAATTCTTTCAGCATGTTGATGAAAAGGGGTACCTTTTGTTGTTTTCATGAAAGATCTTACAAAATTCTCTCTGTACATAAAAAAATAATAAAAAATCAATTGTAGCCCTCTTTAAGCATTGCAATCTGCATCCTGATTCGACGCAAAGACAAACGAAAGGTCGTTTGTGGATTCCACGGTTTAGGAGCATAATGATACCATAGAATGTTTACTTGTTGTGCAGATTCAACTGGGGCTTTGCAGTTAGCAAGAAAGCTGAGAGATTAATGGAGCTGCTAGAGAAAGGGCCTCTTTTGAAGGAAGAAAGGGACAGGGTTCGCAAAGTCACAAGAGAAATACAAGGATTCGGTAGCTTCAATGCGAGGATATTGTCCCCAAAACATGACATTTTGCAGGAATCAAAGTACACTTATCGTGATGCATTTCAGAGGAGCCATTCTCAGTTCAACGAGCATGGAAACCAAGAAGATAATGGTGAAAAGGCACTTGTAAACCCAGCTATCAGTTTGAAGATTACAAGTCCTAATTCAAAGGAAAACTTAGAGCCTATAGGGGAGCTGAATCCTCTATTGGAAAGCTCTGATCCCGGGTTGAATGTTATGAATTTAGAGGATCACCCCTTTGATTCCACTCAAAAGCAAAGCAGAATCTCTCTACTTCGAAGCTGAAGGGAAAATTAAGGGATCAAACGATGATGATGTTGTAACTAGACATGTATGTTTTTAGTGCAAACTTTCTCCTGATTTCATGCCATTTTACCTTCTGTTCCTTTATAGGTGTGTGGTCTCTAGGTTTAAACAGAACAAGTTTAAGTTGTTGAGCAATATTGTCTGATGTCAAGGTCTAACTTGCTATACGAGTACAGTATTTAACAATTGCATTTGGATTAGCAAAGATAGTGCATTGCCTTGCACTAAACCAAATGCAAAAACTAATAGATTGGGTAATCTAAATGCATCAAGCTCACTTCATTGTGAAAGGAAGTTCCCAAAGGAATAAATAGTTATTAGGACAAGCCACAAACTAATATTTACTAAGGATTATGCAATACGGTTAACATATATGTTATACACCTATTCCTATGCTATACACAATAAATAATTCTACAACCAATATCCAGGAAAATTGCCTCATCTAAGGTGTTACACAGATACAAGACTACCATTAGTTACCCCCTATAGAGTTCTTAGGGCAGCACTCATGCTCTATCTGTACATTGAGAAGGAACAAGTAATACATAATAACATAACATTATACATACATTGAAATGGCTGATCAAGATTTGCAAAGCCAGTCTTGAATTGCACGTCTAAGGGTGTGATTAGGCGTAAGATGCAAGTGATTCAATGGCAGATTTGTCAATGGAGACGTTTCTCGACCATTTTCTAACCATCCACACATGTTCTCTCTTTCATACGTATGACCATCAGCAGCTACTACAGGGTCAAGCATGATCTCCTGAAAGACATCAAAAACATGGTCAGTGATCAATGTAATCACCCACGTCCCCAAATAAACTAAAACAAAGGACAGATAGGAAAATAAACCCCTTACGTGGAATATTGGACATAAGAAGTATGACGGGGTTGTTTGATCTTCTGAAGTATGAAGCTTTTGCAGATCCCTAACCATGGTAGGTGTCAGAGATGGCCTATCCTGGCTATTTGATTTACAGAAATCCAAACCCAGAGTAGCCAATTTATCGGCCAAGGAAATTGGCCAATCTCCAGCAGATGGATCCAAGATTGAAGTCAACTTTCTCTGAGAGACTGCTTTACGAACATCAGTCACCAGCCCAGAAGCTGACCTGCCAGTTATAAGTTGTAATATTATTACTCCAAAGGAGTAAACATCTGATTTGGGTGTCAATACACCAGTTCTAGAGAACTCCGGATCTGTATACGGAAATGCACCATGGGGTTCAGCATAACGTCGAAAACTAGGACAACGTAGTGTTTCATCTGTCACTAATCTAGAAATCCCAAAATCACATAGCTTGCAATGCAAATTGGAGTCTAGCAGAATGTTTTCTGGTTTTAGATCACCGTGAACCATCTTTTCCGGGTAGGATGAGTGAAGGAATACCAGAGCAGATGAGATCTCCGAGACCATTCTTGTTCTGACCTTCCATGACAGAGGAACATTGCTTTTGTTAAAAAGACGGTTGTGGAGACTGCCATTGGGCATGTAATCATATACAAGTGACCAGCCCTCTGGACACGCTCCAATTAAAGTAATCAAATGAGGGTGTCGGATCTTCCCTAAAATTTGTACCTGCATGCACCACAAGATATCATTAGTATAATCTATATCACAGAAAAGATTGTCCTCTAACAGTACAAGAAACATTCCATATGATTATGATTTGGCACATGCATAGAAAGTTTAAACTCTTACATAAAGGCATCTTATGTGCGAACAATTGGTTTCCCTTTCTGTTGGGCACATAGAAGAACTAATAACAAATACTGACCTCTTTTTGGAATTGTGAGGGTCCCTGGACATAATGCACATAAAATTGTTTTACAGCAACCGTCTTGTCTAACAATTCTCCTTTGTAGACACAGCCATACCCTCCTTCTCCGAGTTTGAAACTATTTGAAAAATTGCATGTTGCACTCTGTATTTCCAGGAGAGAAATCTCTACCAAGCCTGGGATGTTGTTTAGAAACTCACTGTATCCATTACGAGATGTAACTCTCATTTCCCTACTGCTTCTCCACCTGTCAAGCCAACAGTCAGCTTCCATAGTCTGCCTCTGAAGAATCTGTTTCTCTTCTTTTAAATTGACAGTAGGTGCTTGGACGAGTATCAGTTGCTCAGCTGCTTCTTTGCACCGGGAATCAGCCTCCTGAACACGACTACTTAGCACAGCTACATTTGTCATGGCCCTCTGATGTTCTCTAGTTAGCTCTAGCCTTTGCTCAAATTTTCTATCACGTTCATTTATTGTAGCTCTTACTGCATTTTCAGCATCCTTTCTTTGTATAACTTCAACTTCAAGAGCAGCTTCCAAATCCTTTGCCTGAGTTTAGATAAAAAGCACCAAATGACTTAAGAAATTCACAAAATAAGTATTCATGTTAGTATGCTACTGCATTATTAACATTTCAAGATACATAGGACTCAAATATCAAAGTTTATTCAACATAAATTACTGACTGCCTTTGTTTTGCAGTTTCTGTCAGAAAGCACTTAAGAAAGATGAAGTTAAGCTATAAATGAAGGACCCTATATTTTTTTTCAGTCAGAGCAAGAAGTGTCTGCAGTCTATGCTAACCTTGATGATAGTGTGCATGGCTTCAGCTTCCATTTGTTCACGCTTTATGGACTCGGTGTATGCTTCTTGCTTTGATTTAAGCTCCTCTGATTTGACTTCTGCAAGTTGACTAAACAAAGTTTTTTCCTCAGTTTCGATTCCAGAATCAGAAGTAATCTGTTCCTTAGCAGATGAAGTGCATGAAGCTCCATTACTGGTACTATTCACATGAAGTGAACTGCCGGCATTCAGGTCACCATTGGTGAGGGCACTACACAAAGGTTGTGACAAGAGACAATCATCTTCTCTCTCAACATCTGTATCCTGAATCCAGTCTTTCGTTTCACTTGTATTTGCACGGGATGATATAAACTGAATATCCCCAGCATAACAAAAGGATTCTGTCTTTGGGCATCTCAATGATATTGACCTGAATCTTTCTTCTTCTACATCAACTGGTTGACAAATAACTGTGTCCAAGTTGAAGCCTTCAGAGGCTTGTCTTGTCCAGATATTTTTGCCCTTGTGAACAAACCATATCTCACAGAAAGAAGGGGCATTTTTTGCAACATAGTTCGCTACACTAATACTCTTTTTCACACTCATCCAGCTGAAATACACATTCAGAGATACATTAGTGGGAAGGCAACTTCAAGCAAAAATCCGAGACAAATATTTTCAGTACTTGATGGCACAACTGACGCAATAATCATATCCATGTGCATAGCTAGGCTCAAATGGTTCACAAAGAACTTACTTCTTAGGTACATCTTCCATAACAAGCTTTCTTATGTTATGCTTGATAATTAGATCCACAAGCCCTGTCTGCACTTGCTCAGCTTCAGTGGTCAGTATGCTTGCTTCAACCTGAATGGAAGAATATTACTTTAGGCAGTAGTAAACCAAACATGTGACTAATACTATGACAACAAAATAAAACTTGAGCAGAGAGGTTGCACACATAATCTAGATACATATGAAATTGAAAGTGCACTTAAGGTTCCATTTTTTGAATGCATAGTTTAGACTACTTGGTGGGAACGCAGTAAGTATGTTGCGCCTCTTATCTATCGAAATTAAAAAAAAACCGTCTTTCTGCTCCCACTTAATATTTAAAAACATAAAGAGCATGAGCAGTAAGCACAGTTGAAAGGGCTAGATTCAGAAGTACCTTTCTTCTGCAGCAAAGGGTCATGTAAACATCTAATAGCTTCCTAGTCTTTTCCCACTCCTCATTCCTGTGTGCAGCCACCACAGCAGGATTGGCCTGGGTTGCTGGTAGTTTGCCCACTGCACAAAACCATCTAATAATGATCAGAACGTGGACTTTCCTCCTGAGTCCCCCAAAGGATCCAGATAAGTAACATATCTCAAAATCAAGATCATCTGGTGCTAGATAATCACTCCTTGAGAGCTTTTCCATCACGCATTGACATATAACTACAGTAGTTTTTATAGCAGATACCAAATTGGTACGTGCAGAGACCCAAATGCAAGGGATTACGCTAAAGCAATACGTTTTCCGAGCAAAGGGAGCTTTAATTTCAGAAATAACCGCTCCCTTAGCATCTCTCAGCATGAAAGAGCAAACCCTAATTGAGATACATAAAATTCATAACCTAAATCGATCAAACGCAAATTGAGATACATAGAGAGAGGCTCACAGAGAGTAGGGATGGTGGAAGAAGGCTGATGGACATGAGCAAGACAGACTGAGCAGCGGTCAAATTTGTGGAACGTCCATTGCAGCAAAGCGATGACCTTATCGACCGATTTCCCCACCGCCACAAACACCGTTTCGTTTCGTCGTGCCTCCTCCTCGGCCAACCTAGAGCTCGAACTCGACTCGCGATGACTCGTCCGATCCAACTCGCCAGAAGGCAAGCGTGGATACCGTTCGACGACTGTCCCTTGCGGATCTGAAGGCCTCAAAAGCTCCATTTTCAAAATTCCGTCGGAAGATGATGGTTTGGACTTTGGGGATGTGAGAGAGAGAGATTGCGTTGTGGTGTTCTGCTCAACGGAGTGGGATTTGCGGAGGGATTGAGAGTGGAATGCCGTTCCGTTGTCAAAGTCGTCTTTCTGCCGTACCAAAAATTGATTAAAATTATTAATGTCTCATCTTCGCAGGGAAAAGCCGCCTTGACTTATAAGTGGGCCGTGATGGCATCAGTGGCGAAATGATGACGTATATAATTTCCGCGGTAAAAACTACTGTAGTCGTTAGCTTTACTTATCAGTACGGTAACCCGTTTTAATAATCTGATCAGGATTTATTAGGATTGTTGTGTAAGTGAATCCAACGGCCAATTCTGAAAGACGAGTCAAGGTCAAGGAACAAGAAATGGGATATGCGAATCTATTTCTCTGTCTGGTTATCTAATTTGAAATTTTCATCCATTGTTGTTGTGCAAGTGTAAATTTGGTTGTCTTTTCTAGCAACCAAGAGACCCGTATTGCTAACAGAGTGATCTCAAGTTTTGACTTTTAGGAATTAGTTGGAATCACTGGCCGTACTAACCATTTGTCTTAGGAACTACAGAAATCCAGTCGAGGTGTCTTTTCACATGTATGTTTTTTTTTGGTCAGTTTTTCACATGTATGTATACATGACCTTCCTAGTTCATTTTCCCATACACTCTTTACACATGTGTATACATGATCTTCCTAGTTCAGCCTTTGATTATGTAACATTTTGATACACAAAAAAAAAGCCCAATAATTGCTTGGAAAATGCTAAAAGAAAACGAAAACAAAGATCCGAGAAGTAATTTTTGCGGGATTATCATAAGTGGATAAGAAAATTCAATCAACCAAGTAGTGTTGTAATCAAATACAATAAATGAACATTTCTTGAAAAAACTAAACTCCTATGCAGAAAAACACAATCAAAAACAGAAAAAAAAAATTGCTAGAAGCAGCAGCAGCCTTCTTCCACCATCTCAATCTTGCAAGTTTTGCCGGTACCTTGGTCAACATTGGAAGTTTACATATTCTTCTTTCACCAGTCTCGATCTTCATACAGTGTAACTAGAAGCATTTACGGTGCACAATTGAAGGTCCAGACTCGTCATACTCTGCCTTGGCAATCAACATCTGCATTTTCATCAGACAACAAATCTTGTAAATAAACAGACAGGGAAAATTCCCTTGTGGGCTGCCTATCACCCTTACACTAGAATGCAGATGATCTGGAAACACCTATGCAGAATTCATTCCTCTGACTAATGATAGCTTTTATGAATATCACTTAGAACAGAATAAAATATCACTTTGCAAATTAAAGAATCAGCCTGCAAATGACCCACAATCAAGTGGTGCTAAATCTATTGTGGGTCGCTCAATTTCAGTTCATATTCCTAAGCTGGCCAAAGTAAGGAAAGATGATCAAGGTTGCCCAAAGGATCAGGGTTAAAAAGACCAAAATAATTATACTTGTTTTTTTTTTTTTTGCAAATGGTAAAAATTTATAGAAATAGAAAGAAGAACAAAGTCTTTTGAACAACAGAACCACAAACACACCAGATCACTAAAACCAAATACATCAAAAAGCCTAAGATCTGCTCGAACTTCCTGCAAGGATTCTAGTAGCAGGTCCACATGAAAATCACTCTCCACTACTAGAATCACGATGCATATATTTGGAACAAACCAATAATATGTTTCCTCATGAGCATGCCTCTGCAACACTCACTCCACAATTACTGAGAGGGGAGCAGATCGCACAACAGGACTACCCAAAAAACAGCAAACTCCCAGCTCAAAGCGAGCAAAAAAGCTCCCAAAACAGAACACCATCTCGAACGCCCTGCAAGGACTGAAGAAAGGATACCCCGATCCTTCCTAAGGTCTCGATGCATAAACAAAGGCCAAACCCACCTTTGCGTCCTCATGATAGCCCTGCTAGCGCACTCAGCAAAGGTGAAGAGGGGAGATAGTGTTCCAAATCAAAAGACCAACCCAACCCAAAAACCCAAGAATCGGGAAACGAAATTAAAGTCTCAGTCTTCTCCTCAGAGTTGTGCCTCTCCTACCATCAATCTTCAACTTGGCCAAGATTCTTAGCTTACATTCTTCAATAATATGTTGAGCCACAGTAGTGACATTTGCTTGAACTTGCTTGAAGATTAAATCATTCCTAGCCTTCCAAGTGAAATAAAGGATACCCATCACTGCCAGTAGCTTAGAAAGGAAAATATTTGAGCTCTTTTTTTCACTTTGCAAGAACCATTCCCAGCAATCTCTAAGGCAATCCCATCTGACATTAATCCCTGCCCAACGAAGAACAATATCAGCAACCTGCTCCACAAAGCTACACCTAAACCATAGGTGGCTCTCATTTTCTTCCTCGGTACTGCATAAGCTGCAAATACTGTTATCAATTAGCCCATACCTATACATCTTGGCAGCTGTTGGGAGTTTATTCAAGGTGGCCAGCCACGCATGGAAACTCCATCTCTTAGAATGAACTCCTTTCCAAACCATAACATTCCAATCTTTTTCCATAGAATGGTGCCTAAGGAGATCATAAACTTCAGCCGTATTAAACTTTCCTCTCTTATCAATAAGCTTGACAGGGACAAGGTTTCTATCCCTCTGAATCTCAGCTTGCAGGTTCATCTTGACAATCAAATGATCCCTAATTTTCAGCAAGTATTTCCAAAGCCAGGAATCACTAGAATAAGAACTTATCTGCCAGAAACAGCCTCTCTTCAAGAGATTCCTTTTAGCCCAATCAGTCCATAAATTCCTCCTGTCCCGAATAATATCAAAAGCCAGTCTATAGGGCAAAGCGCATGGAATTTCGCCCAACTCCAATGATCGAGCGAATCCATACACGAAGAAATTGCAGTGTACATAACAAATACATACATAGCAATCAATCACGAACCCAAAATGCATACCAAACTCGAAGCAAAACCTAGAAACACAGAATTAGAGCAGAATGAAGGTGAAAGCAAAAGAATCGGACCGACATGCCTTAGAAATGGAATGATACGAGGCGAGAGAGAGGAGAGTCTAAGGGGGATCTCGGATGCGCGCCGAAGGTTTCAAACGCGAATGAAACCAAACAATGAAAACTGAAACGAAATGAGGATTTATTATAGAAAATGGGGTGAAATGGCCCTCATCAATGATCAACGGCTCTTACTCGGCTGCACGTTGTGCTTGGAACCAGCCCACTCTTTCCGATGGCCTTAAGTTTCCATTGGGCTCATTTCAGCAGGGCCCAAAATTCAATTGGAATCCATTTACAAATCATTGTTTTTTGACAAGGTAAACATTCCTTCTTCTTTTCTTTTTGCTAGTAAAAAGGATCTCCCATCCCACTAAACGCCGTGGCGTGAAGGTCCACGCAACCCGTTGGCTGGAGTAAAAATTTTAAAAATTTTGAAACGGTCACGATAGTGTCTATTAACGGTAATAGTATAGATACCGGATTCTTCGTGATATACATTATCTATTGTATTTTCCTTAAGAAAAAGATCGTATTATTGAAAATATTGCTACCTAAATATTCTAAGGTTTCTATCTTATTCCCAAATAATAAGATTCTAGGGTTTCTACCTTATATATAAAATCTACTATATTCTACCAAATTAAAAAATTTCAGAAAAATATCTTACTTCGATCCGAATATTTGAATTTCTCTTGTGGTGAAAAGTTTTACGCTCTACGCTACCGCATTGAGTGGACGTCCATGCCATCGCGTTGAGTGGACGTCCATGCCACCACGTTTAGTGGACGTCCACGCCACCACGTTTAGTGGAAGTCCACGCCACCACGTTTCATGGGTGTCCACGTCACCAACTTCTCAAACGGGTAGTCCGGGATCCGGTTTTACCATCCACGTTATCACGTTCCGTGGGATTTTCACGCCACCACGTTCCGTGGGGCAGATAGACAAAAAGGAGTGTACAAATAGGACCTCAGTAGTTAAATTGAAAACTAGAAGGCGGTGGGAGAAGTGACACCGAAGCGATCTTAAACCTTATATAAACAGCCCCAGCTGGATTTGCAAGTAACGTTATTATATCAGCCTCTACTTAACATGTAAACTAAACAATTTTCCAGCCTTCAACGATCTAGCTAACAAATCCCATGGATTTCATATTCTTCAACGAGCATGAAATCAAGCCCCACCGATTACAATGCTCAACTCCAATTTCTTTCTCCATGAATGGTGTCGGCAATGTGCCGAAGAGTGCCTCTGCAGGCCGCCAGGAGGCTTGCGACAACGAGGACGACGACGGATACAAGACGCCTACGTCGGAGGGGAGCAAGATTCCGGTGTTTCGTCAATGCCCGCCCGCGCCTAAGAGGAGGAGGTGGAGGAGGCGCTCCTCCAATCAGACAGCTAAGATTTGCAATTATTATTCCCCGGGGGCGGCTATGATGAAGTTTTCAAAAAGCCAGCGTTCTGCGCTGAGACGCTGGAGGTTGGCAATGCCGTTGAGCGTGATGGAATTGGAAATGCCGGAGATTTGTCACTCAATTTGCAGTGGAAAGATCCAGTACTAGTACTATCAAGAGCGCTAGATAAACCCTAATTAAATGTTCCTGTACGCATGTAGTACGTTAGCTAGGTTTTGATTACTATTATTGTTAGTACACAAAATATGCCGTGTACAAGTTTCAACTCCTTCTTCAATGACCTTCTTCTTCAAGCTTCTTCTCCCAGCCTCTTCGCCTTCAATGACCTGCAAAACAATGGACCAAGGGGCGAGCGACCCCTAATCCACCTCCGATGCTTAAGTCAGAATAGGTACAATGTCGATTAAAAGGCGTCAGGCAGAACGATGGCTTAGAACCTAGAGCTTACCTTCCACATGGTATACATGTGTATTTATAGAGGAGAGGGACAAGAGGGGGGCGCGCGCCTCTAGGGGATCGGCCCACTAGGGTTAGGGCGATGCCTTGCTCCCTAAGTCAACCAAATATCCTATCTCAGGCGAAGATAAGATTCTCCTCCATAAATAATATCCTAACTAGAGTAACTACCCTATTAAAGGATAAAGCATAATAAATATGGATAGCAAAATAAATAAGATAGAGAAATAAATACTAACTAACTGATAGGGAATTTTGCCCCCCCACAATTATATATAGCTAGTCTCCTCTAATTTAAATCTCTTCAACCCAAGATTTACTAGTTACCTAGCTATATAGTATGAAAGAGTATCACTAATATTCGATGTGATGGAAAGAGTATTCATCACTAATATTCGATACAGCCTTCATGTTACACTGACAAAAATTATTGCTAGTGCTATAAATTAAGGACCACACACACAAAGGTAAGAGATCTAAACGACATAAATGGAGCACGTTCTAAAGCCTTAATTTGCCTCCGAACTTATTCCACATTCATTTTTCTTATTATCTTGGAAGTTGGAACATACATCTTTCTTTTTCTTGTTTTTATCGTATGTGGAAAACGAATGCGTATTTACATCATTATTTCATCCAACTAATTAATATATGTCTTGGTATTCCTCCAATTTTGTTTCCCTTACATGTCGGTGCATATCTAGGACGTACAGATCTTAATTATGCATGGCAAAGGGTGAACAAGTTCAATAAAGGCCCGCCGTACGTAAATGCTACAAATCTTTGTTGTCAGTTAGCTAGCTCAAGCTGTGATCTGGGTTTTGGAAGAAATTGGTCCCCCAAACCGACGAGTTCATTTTGGACCAAATACACATCACAAAGGAATTGATATGATTGAGCAAGTATCGACATAAGTCACATAACCCGGGGCATATCATAAAACTCATTGTGGAAGGTTTGCTACGATAGTCTTTCAATTGCAAGAGAAGTAAACGGACATTTTAATTGTGTTCTTTTACAATGCACGTCAATGCACGTGTCCTCCACAAAAAGTCACAACATTTTGACGATTGATCAGCTTATGATAGGAAATACAAATGGCATCTTTACTGGACTTATGTAAAATCTTTGTTATGTGTTAGACCTATCTCGTATGTGAACTTGTACCGATATAACCCGTCTATCATACAAGTACATTAGCACAGGATGGTTGCCCCTCCGTCTAGTAATATCATCTTGTCGGATTTGTTTTGTTCCTTGGTTTGGGACGAGCCAGACGATATACTCGATCCCCACCTGTGATTGTGTTAATTAATCTGCCAAGATAGTGTGATTTGGGCTAAGTTCTTGTTGGGTTCGTCGATGACTTGTGAGTCGGCTAAAGTCATTGTGCCAGAAATCAAAAATAAAACCCAAACAAGAAAACACAAGTATAGTAAGCAAGTACGGGGTCGAACCCAAGAGAATCAGTCTCTTAATCAGATTTTAGTGTTTTTCATGCAAAGTAACCAAAGGGGGATTTGAGAGAGATTTCAATCAAAGTTAACAAACAGAGTTCATTCAACCAATTCCACTTTATTAATCCGTTGATCATGAACTCATCCACTTCTTTATATTCCTAGGTCAATTCAATCCTTATCTTGATTATTCGCTAATCCACGGTCCTAGCAAATCTATGATATGAACAAGAACGCTTAATTCAAATCATGCAATACACACAAAGATATTAGGAAATCAAATCATTCAATCAAGCTACGAGTCTCATGCACAAATTAACCATTGAATACTCTTCCCTAAACTAGTCCACGGTCCTAGAATAGAGTTGTTTCGAGAATAGGAAAGATGGATAGACAACAACCAATCCTAATTCAAACAATAGATCTAAGCCAATTAATTAAGTTGATCAGGCTTATATAATCAAACAAAGATCATGGGATGAAGCACAAGAGTATCAATAAAGACCTAGGGAGAAATAAGTTACCAGAATTGCACAACTTCATAATAAAGATTCCTTGATTGAATAAACTCCAAGGGAGATTAGTTCTCCATTACAAAGAAAGCAAACACTTTTATTAAAAGAACAATTAAATTCCTAAGATGATCGATTCTTCCTAAAACCTAAGGAGGCTCCTCCTTATATAGCCCAAGGAACATGCTCCTCGAGATAGATAAGGTAAGAGACGAAAAGATAAGAAAGGAAACAAGATAGAAAAGAAAAGATTTCGTCCGTCTCGGATCTCGGCATCACCGCGACCGCGGCACCACCACCGCGCCCGCGACGGTCTATCTTTGGACTGGCTGAGTCGGCTGCTACCGCGCCCGCGTCATAGACAACGCGACCGCGGCCTTCACGGGTCTTGAATGTCGTCGCCTTGCACCACCGCGACAGCGTCATAGACAACGCGACCGCGTAATCCATGCAATGGCGAACTTGTCTTCAATTAAGCTCTAAAAACTCTTGATTCTTCACATCTCGTGTCTTCGGTCTTCGTATTACAATAACGCTCAAATCTAACTAAAACACTCTCAATAACACCCTAAAATCTAAGTGTTAACCCATACAAAATAGGCCGAATCAATTTGTTAGTTATCAGATTATTATGTGTCAAGTGTATGTACCCTAGGTTAGGACAATTGCCACTTCAATGGGTGTGTGAAGAGTATTACCCCACAGGCCCAATTTTGGGCATGTGCAAGGTGTGCATCCGCACAGGGCCTTCGGTTTCTTTAGGACCTCGGATCAAAAGTATTTTACTACAAATTAAAGTCAAATACTTAAATAACACAACTGCTACTTTAGTGTAGTGGTCTAGAGTGTAGCAATTTATGGAATGGTCTAGGGTTCGAGTCTTGATATTAACATTCTTCTGTCTTTATTAAAGAGAATTTTATCTCGTCTAATTCCTTATTATTAATTGAATTGAAAGAACTATTTCGAGTAATTAAACATATAAAGATTAACAATATTTTTTAGACCTTATATTTTAATTTTATTAATAAAATACTTATTTACTCATTATTTCAATTATACCTTTTTAAAATTGTATTCTAATGAAAAGTAATTAATTCCTAAGAAATAATTATAGACCATAAAATAATGGCTCCAAAAATTACTAATAAATTTAGTATAAAATCTAATATTAATTAAATTTGAACGCTTATTGATTCGCCCTATTTTGTATGGGTTAACTCTTGTATTTTAGGGTTATATTGAGTGTCTTTAGGTTAGAGTTTATGCTAATTGTAATACGAAGGCCGAAGACACAAGAATGCAAGATTCAAGAGTTTTAAGGCGTTTTGAGCTGTTTACGCGATACCACTTGCTTGCGAAGGCCATATCTTGTGCTACAGAGGTCGGATTGAGCTGATTCCGGTGCCATTAGAAAGCTAACTCGAAGAGCTTCTATTCATGTTTTTACACAGAAGTCCGATTCCAAGCCGAAGAGGGTGAAAACAGTCTCCCAAGTGACGCTAGTGTTTTTGTCCCGATTCCGCGACCGCGGATTGGCCGACGCGACCGCGGTGGCTGCCAAGAGATGAAATTCTATTCTGTCGCGAAAGCGCGGGAGCGGTGGAGACGACGCGACCGCGGTGATGCCGGATCCGAGACGGGCCAAAGATCTATCTTCTTTTCTTCTTCTTATATTTCCTCTTTCCTTTTCCATCTTTTCTCCTTTCCTAATTAGATTAGGGGAGCATGTTCCCTGTGTCTATATAAGGAGGAGCTTCTTAGGTTTTAGGTACCTCTTACCTCTTACCTGCTACCTTCTACCTTCTTCCTCAATTAATTCTTTAGTTTAGTTATGTAGAGCTAGTCTCCTTGGGTTTGTTCAAGGGAGAAGCTCTGATGTATGAACTCGTGAGGTTTTGGTAATTGATTTATATCCTTTGGTTAATATTGATTCTCTTGTGCTTCATTATTATGAATGTTGATTGTTTCTCTAGGAGTAGCTAACCTATTGAATTGATTGATGTTCTACTGTTTGATTAGGTTTGGACCGTGGACAAAACTAATCTGTGAAAACAACTTAACTTAGACCTGTTGTCTATGCAACTAGGATTAAGAAGAGAATTGATTGTTTTATCTTACAATTGACTCGTAGCTTGATTGTTTGATATTATATCCTGCATATCCTTGTTCTCTATGTTAATTCTAGGTTAAGCGTCCTTGCTTAGGGTTATAGAATTGCTTGGACCGTGGACTTGCGACTGTTAATGATCAGGATAGGAATTAATCATAGGTGTGAATGAAGTCAATGGATGAATCTATGACCGATTCATTATATTAGAGTGGACCTTTTGAATGAACTTGTTTTCCCTATTTGATTGTTTGTTTGTTTGTTTTGATTTCCTAGATTAGTTTAGTTTAGATCTTTCTCTTAAATCCCCCCTTATCTCTAGTTGATAAATATATTAATACTAGAAACCTTAGTTCTCTTGGGTTCGACCCCTTACTTGCAGATATGCTATACTAGTTTGTAGTTTGGGTTATTTATCTTTGATCTTGGCAAGACGACTTTAGCCGAGTCACTTATAAAATTATCCTATGCTGTACGGGCCCTCCAAAATCCATTGGCCGGCCCTGTTACCCCACATCGAAATTTAAGAGATAATTTGAATCATATTAATACTCTTGGGTTACTCTACTAGCTTATTGTCAATTTATTTTAGGATGGAACTCAATCAGCCTATGTGCTAGCCTCATAAGTGCATGTGTGTTAGTATAGACACGTTTACGTTTATCTACATATTAGGCCCACAAACTTTCTTTATGGATGAGAGCTAGGTTTGGTCTTGAGCTCGTTATCCACCTTACTTAACTATTGATTCCATTGGGTTGGGTTTAGCAAGTCGCTACCCGTCCGTTACCTACTTTACTTTACCTACCAATGTCTAAGTGTCAATGATTGCACTTGAGAGGGTGTGTTAGGGATAAATTTATCTCACATTTGAAATAATAGTATAAATTATCTATCATATAAGTACATGAATTACTCTTCCTATGAAACCCATTAACTTATGTGCTAGGCCTGTACGTGCATCCGCACTCGTACCGACATATCCTTGATTTACATGCCTACTAAACCAAGAAACATTCTTCGAATCTACCTAGCTACTTGCCCATAGACTTTATGGTGGCATGTATCATAATAGGTTTGTATGTGACTCATAATGTGAGTTGTTTCTGATGTTATCTTTACCATATCTAGGCTTAGTCATTTGCTACATACATGCTTGTTTACAAATTTGTGGTTTTGGGTTAGGGAATTATTAGCCGCCTTTATCTTACCTATGTCCAAGTCTCAATCAGTTAATCAAGTTTTAACTTCAGGGGAATGTGTTGAACAATTGTTCACACATTGAATATCTAAAGATAAAATACTTTCTATATAATTAAATATTACATTACTCATCTTATTTCCAATTTTAGATAAAATCCTACTAAACTTTGATTCTTGTTGTAGTAGTGATGCGTGTATGTGCATTCATTTACTATTTGCGTATTTACCAGCCCAGCTTTGTCGTCTTACACTCAATGTGATGAACTGATGGTTGTCCTTAGACAAAGAAGTACTCCATAGATTTTAACACCCCGATTGAGTAGTGATTTTAATGCCGATATATTATGTAAAATCCATAGACACTAACGGTGGCGTACTATGTTGTATAATATGACATATGTGGAACAAAATGTCATATACGTTGGAGGCCATTTCTAGTTTCATAAGGTGGGATAATACTTCGCTTTGTTATGTATATAAATAGTTAAAGTAGTTCTAATGAATCAATAGACATCCTCGTCGAATTAAGCACTACAAAACGTTGTGAGTTTAACTTTTAATAGCTAAAAACAATTGTATCCAAATTTCTTCATTATACGAGATCATATTAGTAAGAGTACAACAATGGAAAAAATGTATGGATATTATTACTTTGCAAACAATACCAACTTCTCTCCTATTTTGATAATGACAAGCCCGATGAGATTTGATATTTTGTTTAGATATTGTGTATTAAAGGAAAAGCTAAAGCAGTTGTAACCAACTGAATCCACAAAGGCTTGCTAATAATGAAAAATGCACCAATCGCTTAGAGAAATACAATTCTAGGATATTATAGAGTTGGAATTAAGTTGTAATCAAAAGGTAACATATCGGATCTTTTGTACCTTAAAACGTGTGGTGCAAGAACCAATCTTTCTAGGGTTAGGAGAATAAGATCGTGATAAGTTGATTTATGGAATTAAATCAGGTGAGAATAAGTGATTTTAGTTCATATCTCATGTGGGTTAACCTTAAAAAAATACAACTAGGTTTAGGTAGTTAAAGCTCACCGATCACCATAACCATCCAATTGCTCGTAAGAACTGATGAGAAGAAGTAAGGTTTGATATTATCTTAGTATTAATCGATTGAGCATATTCTTAGGTTGTTAAATTAGGATTTGTAGTGCTAGATCTAGGGATTATATTAGACTATTGTGAAGTCTCCGCTTGTCTTTATGGTTTGTGTAAAAGTCATTAATATAAGGAAGTATTCAAACTCCTCTAGCGAGGAAGTGGTTTTTTTTTTATACATTTAGATGGTTGTGTAATGGTTTTCACTATAAGTGATCGTGCTCTTGTTCTTGCATTATTCTATTACCCATAGGAACAATGCCTGTATTACTAACATACTCTGTCCAATAATTCTTATCAGAGTAAGTGCTAGATGGTGTGTTCATTGTAGATTAATAAGATGAACTAGAAGCATAACTATGAAGTTGGGTTGAACAACAATAAGCCACCTCTACTCAAATCTTGAGAATACCAACTATTTGAGCTAGGAATCGTCTGAGCAAGATCAGCGACTCCTTAGCCAAGATCGGGCTAGAACAAAGCAAAGAGAACGAAATAATTGATGAAGAAAACGTGACAACTTGTATTGATGATGATGAATGATCGTGTATGTGGTTATGCGTACATTGTGCGATCCCTCCCCTCGTATATATAGGGGTTCCTAAGATAGAGTATCTATAAGATATGCTTCTAACTAGATAGATACGAATCGTACTAGATAAGATGTTCCTAGATGTGATATAATTACGGTTACATAAGATAGAATTTATACAAAATCCCTACAAGATACAATTTAACACTATCTTGTAAATACGCTGGCTTCATGGGCTTCATTTCTCGTGGGTCTTTCTAGAAGCGTTTACAGACTTTAGGCCAGGACCCAACACCAACATTGAAAACTCTTGGTTGCAAAATAAGATTGTGAACATAATACATTCGTATTACAATTTTTTTTTTTTTTACATGAAGTTGAAAGGGAACCTAGAACAAACTGAGCTCTCACACTCTTCTGAATACAAAAGTTCAATCTATGAAAAACAAAAGCACCACTCCTAGCATTGTTAGAGGGATTAATTGAAAGAGACTCAACATGTGAAAGCAAGTCCAAAGCCACCTTATCAATTTCCCCAAAGGTAGAGAAAGAAAAAGGTATAAACTTATATCCATTCTCCTCACATTTGGACACATATATCTTCTTTTTCCTCTCTACAAAGTTGTGCAAAGCCCCCCCAAGAGCCCAAGCACTCACACCTCCACTAGTAAAAGGAGAGACATTGGTCACATCCACACAAGCATCGTTACTCTGATGCTAATTAAAGAGTAAAAGGTCTATGGGCCTAAGATCCTACCCATTCTCCGAGAGGAAACCCATGGGCGCTTCTTTCCGCACTGCGGTCCCAACTTTGGAACAAATGTCACCCAGAATATCACGCACCAAATCATGCCTAAACTTGACCCCCACCTCACTAGAACAGTTGGCAGCATGATCCTCCCATTTGTCCCCCACCTCAGTTTTATCAACATTCAAGCACAAACCGCGAGCAGGCCCATCAGACCTAATAATATCAAGAGCCTTGGCCACCATAAGGGTATCTCCAACAATGGTGTCATCATCAAGATACCAAACTTGGAGGTTGAGACGACAAGCACGATTATTGGACTGAACTAGGCGATGCAAAGCAAAAGTGAACAACAAAGGCCCCAAGGGATCACCTTGTTGTATCCCCTGACACGACCAAAGGATGGAGTCTCCGTAGTAGAGCCTAGCCGGTTGGGATTAACAGAACTCAACCCAAGGAGCAATAGACGGGCACCTAAACCTACTTTCATAGAGTAGGACACTCCTATCAACAAGGTTGAAAGCGTTCTTAAAGTCCACTAAAAGCATAGAAAGCCCAACCTCCATGCCTTTAGACTCAACAAGCTGGTTCACAGAATGCAAAACAGCCTCACACCCCCTAAGAACACCCACTCCAAACTTAAAGTCTTGACAATAATTATTCACAGAAGGGCCAACCACAAATGAAGCAACCTTGGAAACAAGCCTCCTTCATACAGTGCCAACGGAAATAGGACGCACACCACAACCCAGCTTGATCAACGCAGTCAAGAGGGAACTAGCAATGAACTCGCCTAACTGGCTAGGACACTGACTTCGCAAGAACAAGTAAACAACCCCGGTGATGGAACCTAACAAGTCATCAGCCACCGCAGAAGCACCCCCGCCTAGAATATCAACCAACTGTTGAGCCCTAAGCCCATCACGACCACATGAAGTCCATTTAGGGAAGCTGCGGATCCTAGCCTACACCACATCTTTGTTAACAGAGAGAGCGTCCTCACCCAATGGAGAAGAAGGCAAAATCGGGGGGGGGGGGGGTGGGGGGAGCATAAGGGTGTTTATCCTCCAATTCACGGAGATTGTCAAGATTAAATGGGGCAACTCTAAAAGACGTAAGGACTTTAATAGCAGCGGTGAAGTGCACGTCCTCAAGTTTACGCTTACATTGGAAAAGGTTAACTTTGTTAGGGCTTCTTGATTTCACCACACCCCTATAGGGAGGCACCATATCCGATAACTAAGATTCGAAGTAATGATTATCAATTTATCAAGCTTGGTGTACCAATACCGATGGTGATTATGAGGTCCTTGATATAAAGAAGGAAAGTAAGAAGGATTATGGACCAACCTAATATCAAGGAATGGAGAGAATTTTCAAAGCATGAATGTACACTACCAATAATCGGGCCTATTGTAACAAAAAAATTGTAATGGTTTTTGGTGGCGTTACAATAGAAAATCTAGGGTAATGATTTTTATTGAAATGGTAACGGTTTGAAATGAAAATAACGAAGGTAACGGTTGTTGGTAACAGTAGTATATTAATGTAACATATGAAAATAAAAACGGTAACGGTTGTTGAAATGAAGATAAATACAAAATGTAAGGTAACACATTATGTTGGAACCGTAACAGATCTTGTAAAAGGCGCAAATATTAGCAAAGCGCGCGAGTATTTCAGAATTTTGCCTCCAAATTTTTTGGGTAAATTAAAATTGCCTCCAATTTTTTATGCATTTTCTTATTGTATTAACAAATTAAAACTTCTATCAAAAAAAAACAAATCCGAGCCCTCTGGTGCCCTCTCTTATTGTATTAACAAATTTTTTTATGCCTTTTTCTTATTGTATTAACAAATGTAAGGTAACCCCTTTTGATTTAGCTCTCACTCGATCTCTTCATCTCTCTGGCCGGTGCCCTCTCGTCACGCCTGCTGTTCAACCCTCTGTCCCTCTTCATCTCTCTGGTTTTCTCGTCACGCCATCTCTTCATCTCTTCTTTTTCGCCTCCAAGTTGGATTCCGACCTGTTGCACTCTTCGTCACGCCCGGCCCTCTCTTCGTCACGCCTACTGTAACACCCAGTCTTCTTGACAAGGCGTTACTCAGTAGTAGACCTCACGAGGCACTACCAAGCTAGTTTGACAACTGAACAACTGGATCTTGCAACGCGGGCACGGCGAGAAAACAAGAAAACATCCAACTCGTACAAGAAAAGAAATACAATTTATAGTTTTACAACTCAAGATGTCATGAACCAACCCCAAGAACAACACCATAAACCAACACTAACCAGTATTCCACTAACAAAACTCATGCTTGCACTATCCGATATATAATCACAAGAACAAGTAATCCACTCAGCACCCCAACCAACTCCTGTGACACGTTACTGCACTGCATCACCATTTCGCCGAGCTCGGTCACGACAACCTGAATACCTAGAATGAAAAATAGTTTCCCCGAAGGGTCAATCCTATCCTATCAAGTCAGAATCAACACGGCAACTACAAGACGTTTCAAAACAGTTTTTCTAAGGTCAGCAACCAAGTGTCCACAAACACACACATAGCTCTAGTCCATTCCTAAATCCAGTTAGTCACACAATCATTTCCAAAGTCCATATCTAGGCACTAAACCATTACTCACACGTTCACAAATTCACACATCCACACACACAATCGTACACTTCACTTCAGTCAACTTCATATAAGACCTGCAATCAGAAACTCTACCTATGATATGCGGCACTGCCCCTATAACACCGCATACCTTTACGCTACCTAGGCTAGCGGCACTGCCCCTATAACACCGCATGCCATGACAACGGCGTATCAATCCCACGCCGGACTCAGAGACGGGCCATCTCGTAACCAACCATCCTCATTCCAACCGTCCATCTTATCACAACCATCCATTCATCACAACCATCCATCTCATCACAACCATCCATCCATCACATTAAGCCTCCACTGGAGCGCTGCCCAACACAAAGAAAACCGACACACAACTATATATATACCAACTTTCAAAACAAGTTTTCAAAACGAGTTACACATAGCAGACATATCCATCACATTTCAAAGATCGACCGGGACTAGTTCCCAAAACCAATCTCATAACTACCATGCAACCCTAACAGGCTAGAACAGAATTGAGCAAGTCGAAATTCGACTTACCTCTAGAGTGAAGGGTTTTCCTTAAATTGTGAAACATCACGGGCTCGTAAGAAGATGATAACCTGAATAGGATTTTAATATCAAAATTCAAGACGGCAAAAACTAAATTAATTACCAAATCGGCTCCTGAACCCATTCACGATCCTCGACCAAACGTATACATATTTCTTCTTTACTCTTCACAATTCCCCACCTGCTGACCATGTTTTTGACTAGCACCTACTTGCCGCATCCGAATCTTACTCAGATCAACTACACGTACTCTTTGAAATTATTGTTTGACCTTTTGGCATACAAATCTTCTATACCTCCCAGTAAACAATTGCCAATATGAACTTTGTTTTGATCTTAGCTTTTCTTTTAATTTCAATTCCCTTCATTTGCTTACTCTCATTGATACAAACTGGTTTGACTTGCCCAGAAATGACAACACCCTCTTAACCTCCTACCAAACAGTGCTCGACAGTCCCGCCCAAACATTACGATCAACACAGCCCATTATTCTTTAATTAACACCCCTAACAATATTGACTTAACTTTGATCCTTCACTAACACCGAACGCAAGTCACCCTTTGATCCCAAAACTTCCACCGAGAACTCCCTCGTAATTTCCCTGTAAAACTCTCCATCTCCAACCTCGACCCTTACCGTCGTCCTATCTTGACAACAGCGGAACACTGACGACCCCACCCAGCGGACAAAACAACGACACAGAAGGAAGACAACAAGGAGACTCACCAGCGACACGTGATCGACAACGGACGGACGGCGGCGGGATCGTAGAAGACGGTGATGGCACTTCCGGCACCTCTTCGATGGAAGGCTAGACGACGAGGACGACATCGACATGGAAGGACGAAGGATGAGGGACGTTTCTCGGCTGAATTCAATCTCCACTGTGCTCGGAGATATGGGCGATGGACGAAGGGGCAAACGAATAGAATTTTTCTTTTAACTTTGCCCAGCCTTATCTATGCACGACGTGGATCGAAGCTTCATGCTTAAGAAATCAAGTTGGCCCTCTTCATATATATCCATCTGTATCTATTTGTAGGAAACTTACCCAAAGGCTTCCTTTTTGGGTTTCACGTAAACATATCCATCTTTACATCTTGTTTACGTCGGCAATTCGATCAAGTCGGCACAAACTCCTTGTAAAATTACACTTTCGATCCTTTTATTCTTCTATATTACAAATCTTGCCCAAAACTTTAATTAATTAATTTATTTTATCCTGAAAAACTTCCCACTTGACTGGGTAGAAAGACTTGGACTCACCTACGGGTCCAGAAACGGAACCGGATAGAACCGAATATTACACCTACTGCACTCTTCTTGTTAAGCACGGAGCTGCTCTCTCTTTCCGGTGAGTCCCGAGCTAAATCCGAGCCTCGTGTTCTATCATTATGCCTTGTCTTCTTCACTTCAATTGATTCCGAACCCTAGCGCTCTATTTGTTTTACCTGTTGTTCAATTCGTCGGTTTGTTAGGGTTTATGGCTGAGATTGATTTTTTTTCTTGTTAGGGATGTTTGCTAGTTGGGATAGGGTTTGATGGATATAGGTTTCGAATTCTTCCTGATGTTTGCTATTTCATCTCCATATGAGTCCCAAGTTGGATACAAGAACCCATATCTATTTTGTTTCAATTACTCAAATCAAACATTAGTGGGAGCTCTCCACACTCTCAAACTTCCAATGTGTTGATATGTATCGGCCAGTCTACAGTATTTCCGACTTGAATTTCATACATGTGTTGCTCACTTGGCATTAATTGTAGTCTAGTATATTGGATCTTCCTGAACTCGTTAAATACTGTGAGTGTCAATGAGTAGCCAGGAGTTGAACAAGGGAAAATTGGGTGAGTGGAGGAGTGTGTAACAATTAATTGACTTGAATTGGTGATGTTTTCACAGCCCTTGTTGTGTTTGGATAAGTATCTCTGCAATTTGGCCTTTCTCGAATTCATGACAAAACGGTACCCATGCGCTTTGATCCTTGTTATGCTGACTGCTGAGGGTTTTCTGCTCGACAAGTGATTTAGAAGACTGTAGGGAATAGTTTACATTGTTCGTGAGAAATTGGAAACAGGCTCCTGAAAAGAGATCGATTTGAAGAAGAACTTTTTATGTTGACTTGTTCTTTTTTGTTGTGACATTGTTCTAGTCTTCACTGTATTAATATAACTAGGACAACACAAATTGATTTATATAGTGTTATGGAACTGCTCCTTTTGAATTTCAGGTCAAAAGCCTGCACTGACATTGAGCTCTGGTGTGCCTAGCTGGAGGTGATCACAACATCTTCTTCACTCTAAAGGAGGGTTTTCTCAATCTCTCTGGTCTCGGGAATTAGTAGCTGTGTTGCCCCCTTCTCTAGTCTCTGGATTCTTCTTGCAGCTCAAGCCTCCAGGTATATCTTCAACCTTCTTTCTTCGTCTCCATGATTAGGGGTTTTTTGGATTTCGCTTTCTGTTCTATCTCCATGATTAGGGGTCTTTTGGATTTCGCTTTCTTCGTCTCTTTCTGTCACTCGATGTTGGCTTTTCAAACCCTAGCTCTTGATACTTTACTTTGCCCTAAGGTGCTCGAACCACTTTTCAATTTTGGAATTCCGATCTTCTTAATGTTATATGTGCGTTTTCCTGTGCTTTATCGCTTCGGATTCCCCTCCTGATAAAATTTTGGACAATGATTGAATTGGAGTTGAGCTTTGAAAAACATGTAGGGATTATTATTAATTAAGAGTTGAGCTTCTCTTGATTGAATTAGAGGGGTACGCTGAAACAATGATTTTGAAAGGGTAGAAAGAAAGTAGTTTTTTTACTGCATTATGTAATATCCAACACAGTGTCAACACAAGAAACTAACCCAAGAGTATTTCCATTGTTGGCATGTAATTTTGAAGAGGTCTATTTCAACGGCAGAGGCTTAGCAAACTTTTTCACCAATAAGATCACCAAAGTAGTGGTAAATATTACAGGAAATTTAGATAACACCTACGAGAAGGAAACAAGGTGGGAAGCAAAAGAACACTATGCAATGGGAATGTTGAGTCCTCCATCCAGTACTTACTAATATCTTGACCTCAAAACTATGTAATGGGAAAGTAGCTTTATTAATTTGTTCCTTTTAGGGGTTGAGGGCAGATTAGTACATGATAACTATTTAATAATCTGTTGTGACTGACAAGTCATTACCCCTTTGTCTAAAGTTGAAGTATTATTAGCCTATAGATTCCTCCTAGTGGCCTGCATTGGAAATAGTTCATCAAGTTAAAATACTACTTCATACCTTAATTTAGAGTAGACAAACACATTATGTTCTAGTTATAAACAGATATCCATGATTACTAGCTAGGTTTAACACCTTAAATTGGTAAATTTCACTGTGGTTAATGTACATGTGGTTCCTTGTTTAATCGAGGTTTAATCGAGGTTTTTCCGTTCTAGGTTTTAATTTCACTGATTATATATTGATCTGTTTGATCGAGGTCTTTTGCTTGTACATACTTGTTTCTGCTGATTGATGGTTCTCAGCCATTTGCATTTTGATGGTTGTGATTCACAATAATCTCTATTAGCAACCTCTTGCAAGATCATAGTTTACGTATGTGTGTCTTTCTTTGGCTAATAGTTTAAGTAATAATCTTCCTTAAAGAACATTCCACCACCTACTAAATCATATCATCTTGTAGAAAAGCTTACTTTTTAGCATGTGATGCTGCTGATCAGAGATTTGAGTTTTATAAATAGTAAACTTTCTTTGAATTGGCTTTGCATTGTTACTCGTGCAAACTGGATAGGAGCAATACAATGATAGAGTTTAATGTCCCAGAGCTTGAGATGTCCACAGGTTTAATCACCTTTAGGAATCAATTTTATCAAAAATTAGATCAAAGCAAAAATCCTTATCCATGCGCATTATGAGGATTTAAACAGATCCATTTCTTATAATGTTTCTACCGTAGTATTAACAAGACCTGTTTGTGCATTAAACCTGGCTTGAAATTATATGAATTGATTGACATTATGGGCATAATGTTTCACAAGTTATTATACTTCCCCTCTGTTTTAATTTTTCCAGGATCTAAGCATTTATCTCATCAGGAGCTGAAGAAATCCCTTCCCCCAGGTACTCAGCAAATGCAATTACATATATTGATTTGCTGGTTATATTGAATTTCTTATCTTTAGGAATCTCCCCTTTTCACCATTTGTTAAATTGTGTTTGTAACAAGCCTGAGTTTTGACTATATTTCTACTCTAACTTGATGCAATTACATGTATGTTGTTGGAATTGATGTTCAGTTTAGGATTATGAACCCGATTTTATTACCTCTGGTGAATCATGATTTTTGTTTTGAGCTGTTAGTGACTCTGTATGTTGGCAGGGGTTTGGTGGGAAGTAGGGTTGCAATTTGGTTTGTGCATTATGTTACATGCTTGATCCTTTTCATAAAAACAAAGACAATGGTGGATGTGTAATATATTATCTAATAAATAAGGGTTGAAGTTTCTTAATTTGTTGCAAAACGCTACCCTTTAAAGGGCATAGAAATTGTTAGATACAAAGGCTGTCTTATTCTCTCAATCTCTCTTTCTTCCGGAGGATTAGTTAGTTGTTTTTGTGATATCATGCTTTGACAAGAATGACAATAGGAGTTGAGGAGGAATCTTGTAATGGCATGTGTGTTTGCTTTTCTTGAAACCTTTTCCCTATGAACAAACATTATGCAAAAATTATAATGAAACCCCTTCTTGCACCAATTAATATATGTTGCATATACAGTAGTATTTACAATAAAAAGCTAAGACAACTTTGTGCTCTTCTCACAACCACTTGAAATTAAAGAGCTAGAAGATTACAACTTTTGTGTGCATTTGGTATTTGACCATTTTCAGATTAGTCTTGAGCCAAGTTTCTGGTTTTTGTTTCATAGTCCATTTACCCTAATCTAGTACTAGTATTGACTGACATGAACCTTATGATCTTGAATTGTGCATGCCCTTAATGAGAATCTGCCTTTTGGGATTGCCTGATTATTATCTTTCTCAGTTAAATCGTCCAAGCTTGCTGAAGTCCTTACTCACTGGAGGTGAAATTATTGGGGTCCTTGTCAAAAGTTGGTAAACAAAAAAAAATTGTGAATTCAGGAAATATGCATCTCTAATTGTAGTTGTGTACTTTATCACACTGCATCTAGTAGAGTAATTGTTTGACATATTGAAAATGTAAGGTGCTGAAGTTTCCACTTCAGCTCATTTTATTTGCGGTTGATTGATTTGCAATATATGAATCGATGTGATATTCTTTGCTAAAGTTTCTTACAATATTAGGTTAGTCATAGATTCTTGATAGGACGGGAAGCATCTTATGATGTCTTAGCCACTATAGGATCTTACAATATTAGGTTATTAATAGATCCACGATAGAACGGGAAGCATCTTATGATGTCTTACCCACTGTCGGATCTTACACTAGAACATGCATTATTAGGTTCATTCATTACATTAGGTTCATTAAATGTTTAAGATGTTGCTACAGTACACTTCTATCTATTTTGTTGCTTCTCATCAGCTTGTAATGTACTGACTTCTTTCTCTGTTGCTTCTCTTATGTCTATAATGTGGGGTTTGACACCAATGCTTCCGGTCCTGCTGCTTCTCTTCGTCTGTGTTTAGGTCAATCATCATTCCTCCATCTTGAACTGTTGTGATTTAAGCTACTTAATCTTACATTGTTGTTTGCAATTTGGAATATTCTCCATGATTATTTGCTAGAAAATAATGCTTCTTGATTTAGATATACTAGGCTATCAATGAACTGAATTCTGCATGCTGTATTTTTTTTTACTAGAGTACAAAACTTCTTTACTTAAATATACTAGGCTATATATATACCAAGTAACTAATTAAGTTGCATCATGCATGAATTGTTGTTGCCAGCTACTTCATTATGAATAGTTGTTGGTTTTTCATTAATTGTTTGACCTACCTACATCTTTTATTGCTAACTGAAATAGAGAACTAGGCTTTCAAATAATTAACTAAGCCAGTTCTGTATTTTTTTGAAAATATAGAAATGGCTTCTAACTGGTATGAGTGTCCTAGATGGAGTAGTGAATTTGAAAAAGGATTGGATGAATACATAGACGCTGCATTTGCAACTAGGGCCCAAGGAGATCAAATAGCCTGCCCATGTGGGAAGTGCTTCTATCGCTATTGGTTTAGGGAAAAGCATATAGTGAAAGACCATGTCTACTCCAATCATTTTGTTCCTAGAATAGAGAAACATCATCAGTTTCTGAATGCTGAGGAGACTGTTGAATTCACCGACGGAGGGTTCAGAAATGATGATGACATGGATGGATTGTTGCACGATACTTTCAGAAATCATCAGGATGAGGAGTCAACGAAATTTTACAAGTTAATGGAGGAGGGCAATCAAGAGTAGTATCCGGGCTGCAAGAACTTCTCAAAGCTTTCATTTACACTCAGATTATTTCTGTTTAAGTGTGAGAATAAACTAAGTAATAGTGCCTTTAGTGATCTGTTAAAGCTTTTAAAAGCTATGCAACCTGATGCAAAGTTGCCATCTTCTTTTAGCGAAGCAAAAGTGTCTTAAAGGGATTAGGACTGAGTTATACAAAGATAGATGCATGTCGTAATGATTGTATGCTCTATTGGGGAGATGAAGAAGAGGCTACACATTGTCGTGTTTGCAAATCCCCTCGATGGAAACCATATGAGAGGACTGAGAGAAGGGGTAAACCTTGACAAATCCCGTATAAGATTCTGAGATATTTTCCCATAAAGAAAAGGCTGCAAAGATTGTTCATGTGCTCAAGGACTGCAGCAGATATGACATGGCATGTCAATGGTCGAGCTAAGGACAATCTGTTAAGGCATCCTGCTGATGGTCAATCATGGAAGGACTTTGACTTGGCATTTCCTCAGTTTGCTGCAGAAGCTCGCAATGTGAGGTTGGGATTGGCAACTGATGGCTTTAATCCTTTTAATACCATTAGTATTTCCCATAGCACATGGCCAGTTATATTAATGAATTATAACTTGCCTCCATGGTTATGCATGAAAGCTGATTTCTTTATGCTAGCATTGCTGATTCCAGGCCCACAATCTCCAGGAAATGACATTGACGTCTACTTACAGCCTTTAATTAAGGAGCTGAATGAGCTATGGGAATTTGGTATAGAAACATATGATGCTGCAAGTAAACAGATGTTCCAGATGCATGCAGCATTAATGTTTATTGTTAGTGACTTTCCTGCCTATGCTATGTTGTCGGGCTGGAGCACAAAAGGGAAGAAAGCATGCCCAGATTGCCATTATGAAACCAGCTCGGATTATTTACGTAATAGCAAAAAGAATTGCTACATGGATCACCAAAGGTTTTTGGGCATTGATGATCCTCAAAGGTCTGATTTGGGAGTTGCACCAGAGCGTTTGAAACATCATGAAATATTAGCATTGCTGACTGATTACCAACATGAATATGGGAAGTCTGTAGAAACAAAGAAGAAGAATAAGAAGAGTTTAGATGCTGAAACTCCATGGAAAAAATTGTCAATATTATTTCATCTGCCTTATTGGAAGAGTATTGCATGTGGTCATTATCTTGATGTGATGCACATTGAGAAAAATGTGTGTGACAATGTACTCGGAACTTTACTAGACATGGCTGGTAAGACAAAAGATCACTTGAAAGCTCGTAGAGATTTGGAAGAATTGAATGTCATGCCTGAGCTTCATCTCAAGGAAAATGCAGATGGAAAAATTGAAATGCCCAAGTCCAGATTCTGGATGGTAGTGAAGGAAAAACGTACATTCTGTGAAATATTAAAAAGGGCAAAATTACCAAAAGATTGTGGGTCAAATATTGCACGTTGTGTCCAAGTTGCTGAAAGAAAGGTCATGGGATACAAAAGTCATGATGCTCATCTTCTAATGCAACATTTGCTTCCTGTTGCAGCCAGAACAACACTGCACAGAGATGTTGCCCTCCCTTTAATTCAATTGAGCTCTTTTTTTAGAGGAGTTTGTAGAAAGGTCATCAACCCACAAGATCTTGATCAGTTACAAGTTGATATTGCTCAAACTCTTTGTGACTTTGAGAAGATTTTCCCCCCTGCATTCTTTGATATAATGATCCACCTGCCTGTTCACATTGTTGAGGAAATTAAGCTTGGTGGCCCTGTTTGCTCAAGATGGATGTATCCTGTTGAGAGGTATCTTCGCCAACTTAAGTCTTACGTTCGAAATAAGTCATTAGAGGGATCGATTGCCGAAGGTTACATAGCAGAGGAATGTGTGACCTTTTGTGCAAGGTATTTAGGGGACTCGACACTTGCCTCTGCTGCAGTGAGAGAAAGTGTTGATGTCAGTGGTGAAGAAAGTGTTTTGCCAAGACTAGGTACACCTATACTGGGTAAAGGACAATTAAGGAAGGATCGTGGTACTTGTAAGATTGATGTAGCAGTATGGAATCAGGCACACAAGTATGTGTTATTCAATTGTGGCGTAGAAGAAGTTGAGGGATACATCAAGTAAGGATTGCATTTATGTTCTATACTCTTTAGTTTGTTTTATAATCAGCAAGCCTGACCTTAGTATATATGAAATTTCAGGGAGCATCTGGCTGTTGTGAGTCATCCAAAGAAAAGAAAATGGGATAGTGCCACTATCCACAACAGAGATTTTGTTGTTTGGTTTAGGGAAAAGGTTCAGTATGAGGTTGGCCAAGGTCAAGAAGTACCTGAGCATATTAAATGGCTATCAAATGGGCCATCTTATATTGCAACAAAATATACTGGATATGGCATCAATGGGTATAGGTTTCATACATTGAATCGCGATGCTAATTCTGTAACCCAAAACTATGGAGTGACTCTGACGGCATTAACTCCTAGTGTTGCCAGCAGTAATGACCAAAATCCTTTAATGGGAGATGTAACTTACTATGGGGCCATTGATGAAATCATTGAGATCTATTACCAAGGCAGAAATAGTGTTGTGCTGTTTAAGTGTAGATGGTTTTATTCTGAAAAGGATGATTGTGGCCTTACTCGCATCAATAATAACAGGTTGATTTGTGGAGATGAACCATTCATCTTTGCATCTCAAGCACATCAAGTTTACTTTGTAGAAGATCCTAAGAAACAATGGTGGTCTTTTGTTGTTTTTAATCCTCCTAGAGAACTTTGTTGATAGAATAGGTAAAATCTGTTATTTATTGATCTGTCATACTAATGTTTTGGTTTGTTTCATGTCTATTATCACAATTTTGGTACATGTACTAATAACCATCAACAAATATTCAACTTATCTATGCTTGCTAATTCTCTATGTTTGCTAAGTCTGATCTATGCTTGCTAATTTTGAGCCTGCTTGCTAATTCAAATTGTTGGTTTTTGTTATAATTTAGGTTGCAAAGATGAAAAGGAGGTCGCAGTCTAAGGCTGAGCAGATAAGCTTGTCAACTTATGAGAAACAAAGGCTAAATAATCTAGAGTTGAATGCATCAAGGATGGAAGCAGCAGGCTTAGGGACTTTGGCCAAAAAAATTTTGGTTTCCAAAACCCAGGCAGCTACAAAACCAATTGTCCCAGAAGAAGAAGTCTCCAAAGATGACATGAATTCAAATGACTTGCTAAATGAAGATAGAGATTATCAGCCTAGTGAACATGAGGAAGGTGAAGAAGAAGAAGAGGTAGTACCTGTTGTGCCTAACCTAGTACTTGTTGTGCCTAACCCTGCACCAGAGAAAGCAAAAAAGGTATTTCTATGTATTTTTCTCTCAGAAAAATAATTTTTTCATTTTTACAGAGTTCTGATTATTTACAGAATCCCAGTAACTTTGCTCATATATATTTTGGTTTATGGATTTGTAGGTTTTAAGACAGGAAACAACAATGGTTGAATTGGCAATTGCAAGATCTAGGAAAAGAACTTCATCAAGTCAAAAACAGCCAAGCCCAATAGAAAAAGCTATCAGTGTTGAGCAAGATAAAAGGGACCAGCCAGAACAAAATTTTCCAACAACCAACAAGGTACATATATATAGTACATATCTTGTTGGAATTGACACTATCAATGTTTCTGATTTTACTTAACCTGTTGGAATTTTAGGCTGTGAGACAACAAACCCAACAACAACCAAGCCAGCAGCAGCCTGAATTTACAATGACTAGAGCTAGGAAGAAATTGCAGCAACCAAGTCAGCAGCAGCCAAGGCCACCATTACCTAACACAGCCCAACAGAAATGTAAATTGGTTTTGGATTCAGCTCAAAACCAGAAAAAGGTTCAACCTCAAGCCAAAGGCAATACACAATATTGTGCTCCCGGGTCACTGGCTCGATACAAGATAATGAACAAACGAAAACGTAAAGGAGATGATGGTGACCTTCTAGCTTACCAGTTGCCTCCAAGCGCCAGATTGCCTCCCACTACTCAGTTGACTACATTTGCTTTAGAGGACGACGAAGTAGATGAAGACTTAGAAGCTGAATTAGATTCAGATATTTGTGCTGAGCAAGTGCTGTTGGAATTAGCCCAGGAGAGGGAAGCTGAACTCTCTCATGATGAATTAGTAGAGAACCAGAATCAAGCCGATTTGGATGGTCATGAAAGGAACAAGGACACAACATCAACACGTAAGTATATTTTACCATTGGCTTAAATGTTGAATTTTCTACTGATTTTTTACTTTGAAGTCAGGAATTTATTCTACACCTTTTGGACTGATGTTGTTTGTAGTAGAGGCTGGGAAAAAGGATCATCGAGGCCAAACACTTATGAAACATGTGCATCGTCGTTCAATTGAAGAGCGACCTCACATCATCTTAGATGCAAATGCTCAGCCAGTTGCACCAAAGGATGCCCTTGTTGAACTCAGCAACTTCTTAGGGACTTTAGCAAAGAATCCTGAATTTGCACCCTTGAATATCCTTGATTGGAAATACATGCCCACCAAAGAGCACATTTGGAGTTATGTCCAGGTATAAGTCAATTTCTTATGTATGTTTTTTTTTTCTGTAATGATCATACTAATAAAACTTTTACATGATTTGTGAAGGAGAAATTTCATATTCCAGACGAAGGGAAAAGTTATGTGCTGGAATCTGTCAATACAGATTGGCGCAAATATAAATGTCTAGTAAAGAAGGAGCATTACAAGAAATACGAAACTGATGCTCAGCGGTGGGAAAATCGTCCAAGCACGATTCCAGAAGTTCACTTTAGAGACCTCTTGGATTATTAGGATAGTGATGTGGGACAGGTAAATTCTGTATTACCTTAATTTCTGATATATATATATATATGTTGAGTTGATGATGAGTTGATGATGCTGTTGGATATCTTATTTTCTGATATAAATTATAGGAAATTGCTGTTAAGAATTCAACCAATCGTCAAAAGCATGAAGATGTTCACACTTTGGGTCCTTGTTCACTTGCAAGACTTCGATATGAGCTGGTAATGTAGTTTTCTTATATATTGACTGAACAATTTTTTTTCCCTGAAATCTGCATCTTTAATTCAATCTGCATGTTTTGTTGATGGTTATATTATGATCACTTTGGCTGAAATTCATCCTTTTGTAACTAGAAACACAATAATCCAAACAACGAGCCTCCACCCGAGTACACAGTCTACCAAGAATCTAGGAAAAGAGATCCAAAACGTTCATATAAAACGAGTGGTATCAAGACCAAGACGAACATTGTAAGTTGAGTTGCATGTTTATTATGTTTAGTTAATTAGTGTCAAAATCTGTGTGCTTCTATTGCATATATGCTTGTTATGTTTTGTTAGTTTCAAAATATTTGTGCTTTTATTTGTTATATATATTACATGTAGTTCTGACTATGGCAAAAGGGATATCAATATCCTCTTTCTAATGATTACACTGGGTTTTTTTTGTAGGATGAAATGAACAAAATTCAATTGGATATTGAAAAAGGAGGCAAAAGCAAAGAAGTAGATCTTTACTGCGAAGTGATGAAACAACACAACAAGCCAACATTTCTTCAAGGGCGAGGATCGAAGATGTCTAAATCCAAAGGAAAGGAGAAAAAAGGCAGTTGCATAGTTGATCAAGCCTTCTTTGAACATATGAAATCTGAGTGGACTGAAGAAATAGCTTCAAGTTTGGCATCAAAAATTCTGTCTCAGTTGCAAGCTGCTAATCCTCACATGAATTTGGTTATCCCAAATTTCACAACTGCAACAGAAAGCACCAGTCAGGGAAATTTGCAGCCAACAACACAGGTATGTTTCTTTAGCTTTTGTCAACTGATTTTCTTTGATTTGTCTTATTCTGGCTGAATTGATGATGTTGGATTCTCAAGCTGACTTGATGTTGAATTAATAATGGTGATAATGCTGTTTTTAGGCTGGCTGAATTGATGTTGTTGAATTCATAATGCTAAATTGATTATTTTAGGTTCTCAAGCTGGCTGAGTTTCTGCTTGATCATTTTATGATGTTGAATTGATAATGTTGTTTTCAGATTCATTTCTTTCTAGGAAATTGTATTGCTATGTTTTGTAAATGTGGTTTGTTCATGGAATTGTGAGAATTCCTGTTAGAGCAAAGACTAATTGTATTGTAGATGGTTGATATGATAGATATCGATCTGTTAGAGCAAAGATTTTGAACTGTACGTCTGAGAGGCAAATTCTTTGAGAGTAGTGTTTGAAGACTCCTAACTTCTGTTGTGTTCTTCTGAGTGAATTAGATTCAGTTCAGCTTGTGTTGAGCCTCCTAACTTCTGAGTACAGTGATATCGGATGTCTTGTTCTTGATTGTGTTGATTTGTTGTGTGAATTGGTATAATATTGTGCATGCTGTTGTGTTCTTGATTATGTTGATTTGTCATGTGAATTGGTATAATATTGTGCTGTTGTTGTGTGCTTGATTTTGTTGATTTTTTGTGTGCTTGAATTGTATAATGTGCATGTTGTACTTGTGCTTGATATTGTTGAAATTTGGTCATATGCTAGCTGTTGCATGTGTGTTTCAGATTGCTGATTTTGGTCCTTAAATTCTTTGCTTGTATTGACAGGCAGATGATGGACAAGAAGGTGATGGACAAGGAGGAGATGAACAAGAAGGAGCGGATTAATTGCATTTACTAGGTATATATAGGATGCATGAGTTATGTTAACTTTTGTGATTATGGAATACATTAGTTAGCAGCTTGAAGAATGCTAACCTTTTGGTCATGTATGACTTGCAAACAATGGTACCTTATGCATGTATTGTACTAGCTAGCTAGATGCATGAATTATGTATGACTTTCTAACAATATTAATGCAAGCTTCCTTTCTTTAATTCCTCTTAATTATATTTCTTCCTATCCATTAACAATTTAATTTATTATCTGTATAATAATAAATAAATAAATAATATTTTAGTTTCGTCATATATGTGATACTAAGGTAACACTTGTATAATATATGGTTACGCTTGTGCGTCTGGTGAACAAGGTAATGGAAGTATGTCAAATGTAATGGTTCTATCATAGGTAACAGATTTTGATCAAATGTAATGGTTTCATCTTTTGTAATGGATGTTTAACCAATGGTAACGGTTGAGTTACGGGAATATGAAACCATTACCATAGATAAAACATCTGTTACCCTAGATCTATGGTAACAGCAGCGGATGTAACGGCATAAAATTTCCAAGAAAGTGTTACCATAGACCTGTTGTAACACATTTTTGGCTTATTGTAATAGTTATACAGCGTTACAATAGGCCCGATTATTGGTAGTGTATCTCATGAATGCTCTAGGTCATGAGGACATGTTAAAGATAGTCAAAGTAAAATCCTCCAAACAGATTTGGGTTACTATTTAAGAAATGCATGTGGGATATGCAGATATGAAGCAAAGCCAAATTAATCAAGCAAAAAGCGAATTCAACAACATCAAAATGACAAATGAGGAAATAATATGTGAATATCAGGCTAGATATCACGTGCTCCTTAGTTGCTTGAATGCCTTGTGAATTGATGAGTAAATTGTTAATTAGAAGAAAAAGATTTTGATTGTTTGGAAAAATAAGGATTACGAGAAGTATCATTTGAATGTTGAATTAAGAGAGCCTAAAGAGAACAAAGGCGTTGCCCTGAAGATAGAGAAGGCCTATAACCACGTGAAGGTTGAAAAGTTCGGTGAAAAGGATGATAAAGATGAGGAAACAACTCTAATCATGTGAGCAATAATGAAAAATCTCTATAGCACAGGCAAATCAAGAGGATTCCATGCACATGGTAGCATTGCTCCAGGAAGAGATCTCAAGGATATAATTAGCTACAAGCTTCAGGAGAAAGATCATTACGCTGAGAACTCATGGCAATGATTTTGGAAATTAAGAGAAGAAAGCATATATTGTTGGATGGGACATACACTGATAGTGATGATGAACCAGAATCTTCGACACGATCCAACATGTGTGTTATGACTATTCAAAGCAAAATCGTCGATTAAGAGGTAAAGCATGATAAATTTCTTGCAAACTTTGATAATAATAATCGTTATTTTTTAATTAAATTGCTTAAAAGAATGTATGATGAAAAATTATGCATTTAAGATCATCTAGATAAAGTTAAGGAACAATCATAATCTGAATAGGTAAAATGATTCAGTCTAATGAAAACATTCTAAATGACATTGTAAAAGCTCAATATGATTTAAAATATGAGTTGAAAGATATTAAACTTGAAAGGAATATGTTACTCAAAGAAAAGAAAGGAAATCATGTTATCAAATTTTGCCCATGTAGACATGGTAAAGATTATGTTGAAGGGAAGAAAAATGATCTACAATCTGAAATGCGTGTAAGTGAAATGATTCGTTCAAGCGATAAAGAAATATTGGGACCTAGGAGTAGAAACATTCACTTAAAAGAAATATTATATGTTCTTAAAAAATATTAAAAGTGATGGAAAAGACTGGTAAGCTGATCAATCTTCTCATAAGATGCTCTTGAAACAATTAAAAGGTAATGAACCCAAGAATTGAATGTTGATCGTGTCAAGGAAAGAAAGCTCCAAAAACCTCAACCTAAATATTATCTTGGTATATACTATCAATTTTATGGAGAATGTGGTAAGGAAGGTCATCACAATACCCAATATAGTAAAAGAAAAACTTACAACAAGTTTAAGGATAATAGAGGTAACAACCAGTCTAACTATGGGAGTAGCAGTGGTCAAGACAACCAAAAAAAAAAGAAACAATCATCACCATTGGCAAGGAAACATCAGCCAAAATGAAAATCATTATTTGTTCCTTCTATTCAAGTTAGTTTTAACAAACAAAGGAATCAAATGAACAATCCTACGAGATAAGACAATAATGCTGATTTGATTGAATATTTTGTTACTAAACCCTGAGGAACATTAACGCTTTTGTCCTAACGGACCTAAGAAGGCAACTTTTGTTTGGGTTGTTAGACCATAATTTACTCTTCTTCAAGATAAAGTGAGGGGAATAGCGAGTGACATATAAATAGTGTGTGCTCCTTCCACATGATGAGTAACAGTGAAAACCTAACCTCACTTCAAAGAAGTGTTAGAGAGAAGGTCTTTTTCTATGGCAAAAGACAAGGAGTTTATAATTGGTGTAGGGAAAATTGAGATCAATAATCACATCAAAGTAAAAGAAGTATGTCTTGTGAATAACCTTGGTTTGAACTTAAAGGTTTTTGTCGGAAATCACCCGTATGATAGGTCATATTGCACTAAACCACCCGTACATTCAATAACTAGTAGAAACCACCCACATAATTGGTTCCGCTAACAAAACACCACCCGAAGCCAGATTTTGTTAAAAGAGTGTTAAACGCACATGACCACGTGGCAATTATTTATTTTAACTTTTCTTATACCATTTTAACAACTTAAAAAAAAATGAAAAACCCGATTTAGTTGATTTCCACCCAAAAACATTATTTTGCCCTAATTTCAAAAACCCGATGAGTCTAAACGAGCGATTGCGATGAAGAAGAATAGCGATTGAGCTTTGAATCCGAGAACAACAACAATGAAGAAGGTGATTGAGCTTGGGCGAGCATCGACCTGGGCGACGATTGAAGAACGGGTTAATTAGGTGAGCATTGACCTGGGGCGTATTTGGGCGATTGCAGTCGAAACCAGGAAAGCATGTTACGCAAGAGAAGATTGGCGCAAACAAGAAGTGAAGAAGGCGCAAGTGCACAAGAAGTGCTTTGATAAGGTGCGCAAATTTTGTAGATTATCAGGCTTTCGATGCTCTCTCATTGAACTACAGTAATTGTTAAAAGCATAAGTTGACAGGGGGAAATCACTATATAAACTGTGGACATCAGAATTGCTTTTCATTGTTAGAATAAATTCGTTGTTCTGACCAAAAGCATTATTTGACTTTTAGAAGACTTAGATTGGTGTGTATTTGACTAGTGTTTGATTCTTTGCCTGACATGCACTTTAAAGTATGATTTTTATATGATATTTTTTACAAAGATTCCTTAGATAGGTGTAGTCATCAATGTTATGCTAATAAAGTTTTTTTTGTCCACAAAATTCACACTAGGCGTGGTCATCCACTTGTATTGCAACAATAGTAAGAATCAGCTAGTTGTATTATTACTCTTGTTTGTACGTAGATAAGTTTAACATTCAGATTTCAATATGAGGGTCGATTTTATACATCTCAATCAAATGAAATCTGCTACATAAAGGGAAAGTCAATCTTTACAAAGGTGTTGACCTAGACATGCTATCCAAAGTGGTTATGAAATTTTTAGATTATAGGAAGAGGTTAGGTTGATGAGTGTGAGAGATTTGGTTCTCACAGCCTGGTCAAAAAATTCACACTGGTTTGATATTAATTAGAGGAGATAGTGATGTCATGGAAATGGTCCAGAAAGTTATTGGAAATGATGCACTAGTCCACTTGTATATGGTCCAAGGAGATGAGACCAATTCAACAACTTTGAGAAACCAAAGCCCAAGTGCTCAGTTTGTAACTAAGATGAACTCTCATCATGTATATCAGATAAGTGAGTGGTCCAAATGAAAACCTAAGCCAAAACCTAAACAACCAAACTGTTTTGAGTGTTGAGGGAACAATCCCAAATCTAATAGAGCTAGAAATAGAGAAAGAGATTGAGAATTCAGATGGATCATTCGAGTCAGGTGATGAAGAGGTGTTAGGGTCAGAAAGCTCCGATTCAGACAAGGATTTTGAGTTCATAGAAAGTGAAGGTGAAGATGATGATCTATTTGTAGAGAATGTTGATGAGGATGTAGGTTTATATGCAGCTAATGGTGTTATTCATGAATCAAGTGTTGGAGAAGCACCTTACATTAATAATGAGATCCCACTGGATGATTCTAAAGACCTAAGGAGTGTTAGTGGCTCATATGGGGAGAGACATGTCAGAATCCTGAGTTCAATCCTCTTGTAGATTTCAAAAAACAAAATCTAAAGTCTAGATTGATTTTTGGCTCAAATGAAATCTTTAGGCAAGCTCTAAGACAACGATCAATAGAAAACGGTGGAGATTATTATTACCTACATATTGACAAGAGTAGAATGTCTGTTTCTTGCAAATATAAGTGTGATTGTGTCACGAAGCATGCTAGGAAGAAGTGTAAGTGGAATATAAGTTTTGTGTAAATTTAGGGCATGTGTTGGGAAGTTTGGGAAAGATGGTAGGTTTCAGTTGAAGACAGTTTGATACGTCATGGCCCGAGCCTTCCCTAGTCGGCGTCCTAGTGTCTGTCCGCCCGTCCCCACCAAAGGCCATTTGCACCCTGGACACGCTCGGCGCCGCACATGGCCCCGAGGCCGCGGCCCTTGCGCCCGACATACTTGAGCCAACAGTCCCTTTCTTTGGATCCTTGACTAGGAGTCGTGCTAGGCTTCTACAAGGCCAGCTCTAAGCCAACCAAGCCATTCCAAGCCCATCATCTTGTGTGGTGGACGAGGCCTCTACCTTGCTTCAAGTAACAGGCCCAATAGAAGAACCAAGTTGGCCCGAGCCCATTTCTTTAATTGAAGACACCAGGCCTTCTACTCCTAGCATCATCAAAGGCGTCTCACATCAAGAGCATTGCTTGGACGCCACACAACGTCGGTCATCAAGGCTTTGCTTGGGCTCCACACAACGTCTCTTCAATACTCGTCATTAAGACATTACTTGGGCGCCACACAACATCCCCATCAAAGCCACCTCATAAAGACCCCCTACAATTAATGATAGAATGGCTTAGGGTGCAAGCAACTTACTTGGTCCGCAAGGATGACATCTCCACCATTCATTCACTCCTTGGGCCGTAAGCAACGTCTCAATCAATGCCTCGTCATCAAGACACCCTCATTAAAGACGAGTAACTTGGGCGGCAAGCTACATCCATGGCAGCCAAGGCACCGTACCGCCTCTCTCCTCTTCCTTGGGTTACAAGCATCATTAAAGGCGCCCTCCCTTCCATTGCCTGTATAAAGAACTCTAGGCTCTCATTTTTACTTAGCTTAGAACTTGACTTGAAAGACGATTGTGTCTCTTCGGATTTTAGGCTCTCCTCCCTTCTCTTTTGGTGAGTTTATCCGAGAGAAGAAGGGGGTTCGGCCTTGTGAGTTTATCAAGGTCCTAGTCAGGCACGTTTTGGGTGAGTCATATCCCTAGGCGTGTTCGGGCTTGCTTGTTTGAGTCTTTGGTGCGTTTATCCAAGGATTCGATCAAGTACTTATCCTTGTTTGTTTTCTTGTTTGGTGAGTTTATCCAAACAAGAGTCAAACACCTTATCCTTTAAATACAAGTCGAATTTATACACAAAATCTTGTGTCTTTATTCACTCAAATTCACACCAAAAATAGTCCCACACAACGCCAACGACCCTTACTTGTTCCAATCACGTGTAAGAGACTCCTTCAACCTAGAAGAAGAGACGATCCTGAGTACGAGACGCATCATTTAGTATCAGAGCCATTTCGAAGGAGTTCCTCAAGGTGTATGGAGCCTTTTCGAAGGAGTTCCTCAAGGTGTAAGGAAATTTTAAGAAGCAAACTTTGAGAGAGTGAGCTGAGTGCCACAAAAACGAGTCAAACATAAGTCCGTCTTCCTTTGTTATTTCTTTGCATTTGAGTGTGAGTGGGAGACATAGTGTGAAGAAAGAAAGTTTAGAGATAACCACCCGGTTTCTCTGGACTAACGGAGGGAGTTTGGAGTTGGTGAGAGAGCAAACAAAAAGCAAACACATCGATCAAGTCCAAGCACAAGTGTGTCGTTTGGATTAAACTAATCTTACTTTGTCCCGTGTTTCTTTACTTGTGAATCATGTCTGCATATTTTTGCAAGAACAAGAGGGCAGATGCCTCCTTCAGCTCTACTTGGTCCGATGAGCGTGTTATCCACTTCATCCAACAGAGTATTAAGGAAATGCGAGATGCCGAGCGAGAGGAGAAGGAGCAAACTAACCGAACCCTATAGACCATTGAAGATAGGCTTAGTGCCTTACTTTAAAACAATTCTCAGGAATCCAGTAAGGTCCTCGGTCAACACCGGGCCGAAGAACGATTATAAGAGAACGCAACCCCTATCCCATGCTCGCCCCGCCGTTGTGAGATGGCTCGAAAGGTGGAGGCCGTGGAGATCTTAAGTGGAGAAGAAAGTGACTCACTCCATGAAGAGGAGCCAGTCCCAGGAGAGGAGCTGAACCAAATAGAGGACCCAATCCAAGTGGAAGAGTCGTCCATTGAAGAGGAGCCGTCCTTGGAAGTGGAGGCTGCACAAGAGGAGCATTCGAAACCAAAGGAGATCATCATCGAACTGGTGGAATCCTTGAGTGAGGAGCTAAGCCACCGAGATGAAGGTGAGGTGAATGTGGAGGAAGAGGGGGACTTGGATGAAATACCCTCATTGTGTGGCCTAACATCCTCCGAGGAATTTTACATGGAGCCTTACATCGAGCAAGAGTCCAATGAAGAAGTGGGAGAAGAGATGGAGGCAAAGAGGGTCGAGCAAGTAGAGTCATTGGCCTATGAACTTTCTGGAGCCTCGCCCACGAAATATGAAGCATAATAGCGAAATCCATTTTATTGTCAAAGCATGGTGCTTGGCATCGAATGTGTGGTCAATGTTGACAGAGGTAGTGTCTCGAACCTTGTGTCCACAAATATGATCGACCAACTGGGGACTCCACCTTGGAGACTTGATGATCCATACAACCTTGAGTGGCTCATGGAGTAGATAGCACCCGTCCTAAGGCGTGGCCCGATTCACCTTAATCATTACATGCACCCACACTTCAAGATCGAGGCTAAGGACTCAAGGGCGATTCCATCTAAAGGTAGAGAGAATGATGTGTCTCGAGATGGGGAGCATCACGATGGCACCAAGCCATGGCAACCATGCTACAACAACGCGCACCCATGCTCGACACCGCTAAGGTCGAGGGTCTTGTTCAAGAAAGAAGAGAATCAAAAGGCGTCACCTTGGCATTGGGACAAGAATGTGCTCCATAAGGGGTGGTGGGATACTCATCACTTCCACCAAGACCAAAAACTCATCAAGCTCCAGCTCATGGATCTTGAGGAGGTGGAGCCCATCCTCAAGTGTGGGCCCGCTCTGCTCACTCATCAAGTATGGCAACCAATCGAGGTCGGGCCTAAGGATTCGAGGTCAAATCCTTCACAAGGGGGAGTGGATGATACGTCACGGCCCGAGCCTGCCCTAGTCGGTGTTCTAGTGCTGGTCCGCCCGTCCCCACCAAAGGCCATTTGCGCCCTGGACACGCTCGGCGCCGCACATGGCCCCAAGGCCACGCCCCTTGTGCCCGACATACTTGAGCCAACGGTCCCTTTCTTTGGACCCTTGGCTAGGAGTCGTACTAGGTTTCTACAAGGCCAACTCCAGGCCAACCTAGCCATTCCAAGCCCATCATCTTGTGTGGTGCACATAGCCTCTACCTTGCCTCAAGTAACAGGCCCAATAGAAGAACCAAGTTGGCCCGAGCCCATTTCTTTAATTGAAGACACCAGGCCTACTACTAGCACCATCAAAGGCATCTCACATCATGAGCATTGCTTGGACGCCACACAAAGGCTCTTCAATGTCGGTCATCACGGCTTAATTTGCTTGGGCGCCACACAACGTCTCTTCAATACCCATCATTAAGACATTACTTGGACGCCACACAACATCCCCATCAAAGCCACCTCATAAAGACCCCCTACAATTAATGATAGAATGCCTTAGGGTGCAAGCAACTTACTTGGTCCGCAAGGATGACATCTCCACCATTCATTCACTCCTTGGGCCGTAAGCAACGTCTCAATCAATGCCTCGTCATCAAGACACCCTCATTAAAGACGAGTAACTTGGGCGGCAAGCTACATCCATGGCGGCCAAGGCACCCCATCGCCTCTCTCCTCTTCCTTGGGTTGCAAGCATCATTAAAGGCGCCCTCCCTTCCATTGCCTATATAAAGAACTCTAGGCTCTCATTTTTACTTAGCTTAGAACTTAACTTAAAAGACGATTGTGTCTCTTCGGGTTTTAGGCTCTTCTTCCTTCTCTTTTGGTGAGTTTATCCGAGAGAAGAAGGGGGCTCGGCCTTGTGAGTTTATCAAGGTCCTAGTCAGGCACGTTTTGGGTGAGTCATATCCCAAGGCGTGATTGGGCTTGCTTGTTTGAGTCTTTGGTGCGTTTATCCAAGGATTCGATCAAGTACTTATCCTTGTTTGTTTTCTTGTTTGGTGAGTCTATTCAAACAAGAGTCAAACACCTTATCCTTTAAATACAAGTGGAATTTATACACAAAATCTTGTGTCTTTGTTCACTCAAATTCACACCAAAAATAGTCCCACACAACACCAACGACCCTTACTTGTTCCAATCATGTGTAAGGGACTCCTTCGACCTAAAAGAAAGAGACGATCCTGAGTCCGGGACGCATCACAGTTGTTGCAAAGCATGATTGTGGGTGGCAACATTTAAGTTCTAAGATGACATCAAAGTGGCTAGCAGAGAAATATTTAGTGCACTATAAGGATGACCCTCATTGGAAGTTGAAAAGCTTTATTAACTCTGTGAGAAGAGACTACAATGTTGATGTCGCATAACACCAAGCATGGAAAGCAAAGTTTAGGGCAAAGCTTAAAACATAAGGTGATGCTCAGGTACAATATGGCAAGGTCTGAGATTATGGAGGAACCATACAGTAATGGAATGAGAAGAGTTGTTAGAAAATTTGTGTGTGTGTTTTGATGGTTCCAAATAGGATGCTGACAAGAGTCGTCGACCTTGCAACAAGTCACCCAAGGTCGCTGAACGTCAAGAAGTGATCTGGAGGAATTTGGCAAGAGACTGTGTGTTTTGGTGAATCCAAAATAGGAGTCGCCGACTTCACAAAAAGGATATCAGAAGTCGTCAACCTCCCGCCAACCTCATTACTCAAAAGTCGAAACGTGCAGAATTCTATAAAAGGCAAAACGCGTGAATGGTTTAAGGAAGGCACGGAAGATGATTTTGAGGTGTTTTTTAAGGCAAGAAGAAAAGCATAAAAGAGGAAAATCTTCATGGGATATTTGGAGATCACAAAGAAGATTTTATTGTGTCCTAGGTGATATTTTAGGAAGGATTTTGTACCAATTGTGTACAATTCATTCATTGGGCAAAAAGGATGAATTGTGTAGCAATCTTCTTGGTTCTTTATATATAATTTCTTGGGTACATTGTAGGAACTAAGAGAGTCAAGAGAATAACTTGTATTGAGAGTGTGTGGTGTAGAAGAGAGGATCGTGGGATTCGGTCCTTAGGAAGGTTGAGTACTAGTGAGGTATAGAGAGTGAGGGTTGAGATAAAAGGAAGAGTACTTGCAAGAGAGGGCATGGGATTCGCCGGAGCGTGGGATTCGCATCTTGAAGTAGGAACACCTTTTGTAGCCCGAGAAATCAGTATAGCGAGCGAAGTGCTCTTCAAGTCCTTCTAAGTTGAAGCTTAGAGGGCAAGTGGTTTTTCTCCTTGTAAGCACATTGGCTACAAGGAGTTTCCACTCTAAATCATTGTGTCAATCTGGTATTTCGTAATCTTTCCTGTGTATTTTAATTCCGCTGCGTAAACATAAGTTGTTGACTCTGGTCGCCGACATCGTAGGTGTCGTCGACTTTAAGTACTAGCACAGATCCTACAAGAGTTCAGCTTATGTCCATGTGCGTCTAAACAATCAAGAGAAGCCCTTGTTTTAGAGGATTTATGTTAGTTTTAAGGGTTGCAAGAGATGTTTCATGGTGGGATGTAGGCCTGTAATAGGACTTGATGGGTGTCACTTGAAAGGTGCATATATCGGGCATGTGTTGGTTGCTATTGGAAAGGATGAGAATGACAACATATATCCCATTGCATTTGCATTTGTTGAGGCTGAGAGTGATCGCTCGGGAATGTGAGGGTCTAAAGATACAATTTATAACCCGACCCCGTTGTAGCACGTGGTGGGTGTCGAACGCTCGGGAAATATATTCGAATGATATGCCAAAATACTTGAAAGCTGGGAAAAAGAACTTAAAACAAAGGAAAATGGAAAGACCTCTCGGGACCGACACTATGTCACTCGGGCCCGAGGTTGGCGACAAAGAGGGAAGTCGGGACCGACGTAGAGCACGTCGGGCCCGATGTAGCTGGTGATGTCGAACTCAAAGATTGAAAGGTAGATCTTGGGTTTTTGGGTTCCTCCTCTAGTAGATGTAGGCTTTTCCACCCTAATTCAAGCAATAAGTTGATCAGATCTTTAACTTTGTAGTTTACGTCGAATCCAGAATCCAACAACAAAGAGGTGAGAATTGCGATTTACTGAGAGCTGGTCAAGTCTTACGGGAATCTTATCTTTAGCCTTAATTCTATCTATAACTAGATATTGTCTTTATGATATTTTCGGCCGTAGGAAGTTTGTTAGGGCTGAAATATATCTTGCTTCAACTATTATTCATATCTTTTGAGTTGTTAGGTTTAGTTAATTAGATAGCTTCTTTTCCAAGCAAAATTCTATCTTAGGATCATTGTTAAAGATAGAATTTTGGTTTCCTAGTTTGTCTATTTAAACACAATTTTTCATTCAATAAAATCAGATTGGAACCTGGGAATTAACTTGTGATAAGTTGATCCCTTAGGTTTTTAATCCCCAAAGCTATCTTCTTGATTCAAGCAATTCGAGCAAATCAAAATCCGTTGCACTTGTGTTCTTCAACAACTTCTCTTCCATCGATCATCAACGTCTTCATCAACAATCCTGCGCACATCAACCCGATATCCATATCCTTGGGCACTTCAACGCGTGGCGGCCTTCACCTCGAAGGTTTTCATGCATCAGGTATAGCAATGAACACTCAAGCTCAAACATCATGCAAGTAAAGACTTTACTATTGAAGCTAATATCACCAAATCCTCCACCTAGAGATGCCTATTACAAAGTACACAAAGAATTCAAACTTGGCTCAATGGAGGTCCTCAAAGAGGTTCTATTCGGCCGGGTTGTAATGGGGCTTTTGGTATTTCTCCAGGTGGGAATTGTTTGGTCTTGTGGTGCTTACAATGGGGATTGAACAACCTAAACTCTCACCAACTTCACCAAAATTCCACAGTCCATTTCACACTCACCCAAAAAGCTTAAAATTTTCCTCTCAACCCAAAATTTCACTTAACATTCCACGTCATCTTTGCAGTTAGGCTTTTTCTTGGATTTTTCCACAACCTTCTACTTTGGACCGACTTTCTTATGACATTAGGCCCGATGTTGCTTCGAACTCGGTCGGACCCTTTTTTCACTTAAGCTCTTCACCTTCATTCCACTTTTCACTTCCAACATTTTCTTTCTTTCTTCTTTTTTGCACTTTTTCTTTTATGCACAACAAAGATGCACTACCCACATGCTTCATAGCACCACTCCTTGCCCTTAAACCCAAGAGAATCTCAACTCATCAAATACAATCCAAACCTCTCTTCTAAAGTTCAATCCCATAAGGGTCAAGTCATATAAGGGTAGGAATAATATTTTTGAGGAGTTTCAAACAAAGGCCTAGGCTAGAACGGGGCTACAAACAAAGGATTAACTTCATGGTAGGATATGGAACATTTATGTGACTAAAAGAATAAAGTTCAAAATCAATGTGACGATGTTAGGACAAATCTCATGACGGTCTTGGAAAATAGATAAACACCGCAATAGCAAGTTTTACTAAGCATGCATGAGCTAATCACACAAGAAACATGAGGGATATACAAATAGAACAAGCATCCCTAAAATGGCCAAAAATCAATCTCACAAGGGTCACACATACTTAGTTGCATAAGGACTCATTGATGCGTCCTTGCCCTCGTGATCGACTAGAACACGGATGTCCCGATCGAGATCGTAGGCGTAAGTGCGTTTTCCCTTGATTGAATGATGGTTGATGAAGTATTAACGATGCGGAAGCGATTGATGAAGTAGAACGAACGAGTGATGCAACGGTATCCCGAGAGAAGGAGAAACTCGACTTTACTTTTCAGGAATTCAATATTGCATAATTTGTAAAGAAGCAAAATACAAGAGTTTTATAGAGGGGGGATCGACCCTCTAGGGTTTCCAAAGAAAACAAGCTATCAAATCATATCTTTATCGATGGAAAGATATAGATAGAAAGATATAGATAGGATTTGTTACAAAGTTCCTAAAAATAAAAAGATGGAATTAAAAGAACAAGCTATCTATTAGTAAGTCAAATAATTATCCTAAAATAATAACTTGACTTAAAAGAAAATAAAATCTAACTAAGGATAGGCGGCTCGAAAGGATTTCGAAACCGAAGTCGCGCGGGGAAGTCCGCCAGAGGAGGTCGCAGCCGACCTATAGGGGGTCGGCGCCGACCTAAATCAGCTTGGTGAGAATTCTCTGGAATAGGTCGCGGGCGACCCGGATGGGGTCGGGGCCGACCCTTCTGGGCAGGATTCCGAGCTTGCTGAGGTCGAGGCCGAGCTCAGCTGAGTGGAGACGCTAATCCATCTTGAGACGTCCGAAGAGCCTTGAGATCGGGAGACTCGGACCATTAAGGATTGAGTGGCTTGGGCTATGCTTTTGGCTCGACTCCTTGTGATAGGACCTTTGGACTTAAGTTGGAGAGCGTCTTCTTCTTCTATGGCCGACATGGTGGGCAGAGTCGCATCATCCTCCCCCACTTGGCTTGAAAACGTCCCCGTTTCCTCAAAACCGAATGGAGGCTCGATGTACCGCTTGAAGTCAGCCACATTGATGGTAGGATGGATCCCATAAGACTTTGGTAGCTCGAGTTGATAAGCGTTGTTGCCAATGCGTTTCAACACTTTGAATGGGCCATCTCCTCTTGGATCAAGATTGGTCTTCCTCTTGGATGGAAAGCGTTCCTTCTTGAGGTGCATCCAAACGAGATCCCCGGGCTCAAAGATCAACTCCTTCCTGTTCTTGTTCTTTTGAGCACGCAATTGTTCCGCACGCCGTTCAAGTTGGATTTTGGTGCGCTTATGCAAGCTGCGAACATGCTCGGCTCGAGCGGGTCCTCCGGGGTGTTCTCCGTCCTTGAGCGGGCGTGGCACCAAGTCTAGGGGCGTGTGTGGATTCAGCCCGTAGACAACCTCAAATGGACTCTTCTTTGTCGCCGAATGCCTGGATCTATTATAAGAAAACTCGACAAAAGAAAGTAAGTCCTCCCACCGTCGTGGGTTGGTCTTGAGCACGGCTCGTAAGAGCGTGCCCAAGGTACGGTTGGTCACTTCAGTTTGACCATCCGTTTGGGGATGATAAGAGGTAGAGAAAAGGAGATGAGTACCTAGTTTGTTCCATAGGGTTCTCCAAAAATGAGCTACAAACTTGGTATCCCTATCACTAATGATAGTTTTAGGAATACCATGTAGTTTTACCACATGATCAAAGAACAAAGTTGCAATTTCTTGCGCATTGTTGGTTCCTTTACATGCAATAAAGTGAGCCATTTTGGAGAATCTGTCAACAACTACATAGATAGAATCCTTACCTCTCTTAGTCGTTGGCAGCCCGGTAATGAAGTCCATGCTCAAGTCCTCCCAAGGTGATGAAGGGATCGGCAATGGGGTGTAGAGACCGTAGGGCGCCAAACGTGCATTTGCCTTGTTGCACACAACACATGCCTTGCAAAACTTGTGAACATCTCGTGGAAGGTGAGGCCAAAAGAAGTTCTCTCGTAGCATGGCAATCGTCTTTTGTGAACCAAAGTGCAAAAGGCCCTCATGTGCTTCCTGTATCAACAAAGCACGAATAGAAGAAGAGGGAATGCAAAGCTTTCCTCTCCGGTAGAAGTAGCCATTGTCAAGAAAATAGTCATCATGTACACGCCTAGAAGACAAGTTCTCAATAATAGGACCAAAAAAAGTGTCATTCTTATACAAGTCCTTAATTAAAGAAAAACCCATAACTTTAGCTTGCACATGAGTGAGAAGCACATATCTTCGGGATAAAGCGTCGGCGACGACATTATCCTTACCTTTCTTATGCGCAATTACATAAGGAAAGGTTTCCATGAACTCGACCCATCTCGCATGCCGCCTATTCAATGTCGTTTGGCTCTTAAGGTAGGCGAGCGCGCTATGGTCGGTGTGGATGACAAACTCACTCGGCCATAAGTAATGTTGCCAAATTTGTAGGCACCGAATCAGGGCATACAACTCCTTATCATAGGTGGGGTAGTTGAGGGTGGCACCCGTGAGCTTCTCGCTGAAATAAGCTACCGGACGCTTCTCTTGCATCAAGACTCCACCTATGCCGAAGTCGTTGGCGTCACACTCAATTTCGAACCTTCTTGAAAAGTCCGGGAGTTGAAGAAGTGGCGCATTGCACAAGGCACGCTTAAGAGCTTGAAAAGCGTGCTCATGCTCGTCTCTCCACTTGATGGTGGTTGCTTTCTTGGTGAGGTTGTGGAGTGGGGCGGCAATGGAGGAGAAGTCCCTAACAAAGCGCCGGTAGAACCCTGCAAGACCAAGAAAACTACGGACCATAGTGGGGTTAGTAGGTGTGGGCCAATCTTGGATTGCCCGAATTTTCTCCTCGTCAACTCTCAGCCCATCTTTGGACACGACAAAACCCAAGAAGTTAGTCGTATCACTGCAAAAAATACACTTGGCAAGGTTGGCATATGGTTTCTCACGCCTCAAACACTCTAGGACGGCTCGAAGGTGTTGGGCATGATCGGTTAGTGAGCTAGAGTAAATCAAGATGTCATCAAAATACACCACAACAAACTTCCCAATAAAATCACGCAAGACATGATTCATTAATCGCATGAAAGTTGAAGGTGCATTTGTTAATCCGAAAGGCATCACTAACCATTCATATAAGCCATGCTTGGTCTTGAATGCCGTCTTCCACTCGTCCCCTTCTTGCATTCGGATTTGATGGTAGCCACTTTTGAGGTCTATTTTGGAAAATAGTTGCGCCCCATGTAGCTCATCAAGCATGTCGTCCAAGCGTGGGATCGGGTGACGGTATTTGATGGTGATTTGGTTGATGGCGCGGCAATCGACACACATCCGCCAAGTTCCATCCTTTTTTGGCACAAGAATGACCGGCACGGCACAAGGGCTAAGAGATTCCCTTACGTATCCTTTCTCCAAAAGTTCCTCCACTTGACGTTGTAGCTCGGCCGTCTCCTTAGATGAGGTACGGTATGCGGCTCGGTTTAGTAAAGACGCACCCGGAATGAAGTCAATCCGATGCTCAATACCGCGAATGGGCGGCAAACCTATGGGGAGCTCGGCGGGCATAACATCCTGAAATTCCTTAAGAAGAGAAGATATGGTACTCGGCAATGCCAAGTCCGGGGGTGATGGAGAAGAGGGTGTAGAAGTAAGCAAAGGAATAACCAAGAAGCAAGGGGATTTACCTCGAGTCATGGGCGCTACATCACGTTGTCGGGCCAAGAACACGCGCTTCTCGCAAGAGCCGAGAAGTGGTGGCTCGTCGTCAATGTGTATATGCTCGGACTTGAGTTGCTTCGGGTTCTCCTTTTTGTGCTTGATGTGGATCGGAGCCGAAGGTTTCGGAACCGACACAGGGGGGTCGGCGCCGAGGGTGCAGGGGGTCGGCGGCGACCTACGACAAAACCTGACTGTATGTTGTCGGGGGTCGCGGGAGACCTAGTGGGGGTCGGTTCCGACCTTGGGGTGGTCGGGGCCGAGGTAGTGGTGGGTCGGCCGCGACCTTCGACAGAGAGCGACGGACTTTTCTTGGTCTCCGGGGGGGTCGATGCCGAGGTAGATGGGGGTCGGCTGCGACCTTCTCTAGAGGGTGAGATCTTCGTCTCCGACGATGCTTTTTCTTGTGCTTGTCGAAGTCGCTCTCGGTGTCTTGCAGCTTCATCCTGGATTATCTCATCAACATCCATAGGGTTAAGTGTCACGCGCTTCCCGTGCCAATTGAACATGAGGGTGTTCAAATAGCCATCGTGAAGTACGCGACGGTCATATTGCCACGGGCGGCCGAGAAGCAAGTGCGTCACGTCCATTCCCGGGGCAACATCACAAAGTAACTCATCTTGATATGGACCAATTGAAAAAGATAGGAGTACTTGGCTTGTTACCTAATTGTTGGACGACTCGGAAATCCATTGAAGCTTGTAAGGACATGGATGGGGCGTGGTCTTCAAGTTGAAGTGGCTAATGACCTTCTCATTCACAAAGTTCGCACATGAACCACTATCAACAATCACGCTCAAGGAAGTGTTTTGGACGATGCATCTCATCCGGTAGAGATTATGGCTGTGGCCATTGTCCATTCCATTGCTAGAAGTAAGGGCACGCATAGCAACATAGAGCCCGAGAGTGGCTACGCCATCGGTGTCCGGGGCGTCGACGTCGTACTCCTCCGAAGGCTCCTCCTCGGAATGCTCGGAGACGTCGTCCTCACTCACATAGGTATGGTGTCCTACTAAGAGAATCTTCTTGGCATTTGGACAATCCCGTTGGAAGTGACCATGGCCACCACACTTGTGGCAAATAACGTCACGGCAACGCTCGCTGCCGGGCGCCGTGGACGTCGGTGCCGATGATGGTGCCGAAGACTTGCCGGTCTTGTCCCTAGAATCACGGCCTGTTTTGGAACTAGAAGAGAGGAAGAATTAGTAGACAAACCGTATTGACTAGGGTTAGTTCCATACCGTTTTCGAATCGTCTTCTCTTCTTCAAGTTGTTGGTGTATAAGCATGGCCGTATGAATCACATCACCGGTATCACGGATGTGAGAATCTCCAATTGTTTCCTAATAGGCCGGTTCAACCCCGTGATGAAGCGAGTCCTCAAGATGCTAGGTGCGACGTGGGAGTTGGCCCGGTTGTACAATTTCTCAAGATGTGTGAAAAATTGTTCGGGCGTCATTGAGCCTTGAGTCGCCTTAGCAATCTCGGTGCGCATGTGGTCTCTAAAAGCCCGAGGTACATACTTCTTGGTCATGACGTGGACAAGCTGCTGCCACTCCACAATAGGAGGTTGGCCCCTACGATGACGGTCCGAACAAGTCCGGTTCCACCAAGCTTGGGCGCCTTCCTCAAAGTGTAGCGCAACGACCTCCACCTTCTCGTGTTCCTCATACCCTAAAAATCTCAAAACGCCTTTTGTTTTCTGCATCCATTCAACAAATTTAGGAGCATCGTATGTACCATCAAAAGAAGGGATTTTCATTTTAACCTCTCGCCGCAAGTGGGCGTTATTCCGCAAAGGAGCCTGCGGTGCATGTTGGTGACCCGGTGCCGCACGGCGTGGCGCATGGCGCGGACCATGGTTGGAGCCATCACTATCATGTGGATCGTCACCTCCTCCCCCTCTTGGTGGGGAGCCTCCTCGTCCACGACCTCCTCGGCCGCCTCGGTTGCCGTTGTTGTGTTGGCGTCCCATCGCCTCGTCATAGGCGCGGCGATTTTGTGGAAGGGTTGGTGGTGGAATCCAATCCGATGAACGACCTTGATGCTCCGGTGGGTCTCCTAATGGTGGATGATAATCGTCATGATTATCATAATCTCCCTCTTCAACGTCCTCCTCAAACTCATCGAACGAATCACTAGGATTGTCGTTTTCACTTGAGTAGTCGGAGTAAGGTGACGTTGTAGAGCGGTGTACCTCTAAATCATCAATAACAAACTCATTAGTATCATAAGTGTATTGACGAGGTTTAGAAGACTTACTTTTATGCTTGTGCCCTTTAGGATCATGATGAACTTTTGATGAGCGTTGGCTATGGCGAATCGTAGCATCGTGGTCATCCTTGAGTTTATCACTCGCCGTGTCGGGGACGATGGTTTCCTCTTGAATCGTCACTCTGGGGCGGGAATCTTGGCCATTCGTCTTCTTAGAGTGCAAGGGTGCTTGTGAAGTGGCGGGATCTTTACCCTTGAGTGCACGAGCAAGGAGGTGTGTAGCTTGCGAAGCGGACTCGGGCGCCACGTTGGTGTTAGCGACCGGATTCGGGTCGTTCACGACCTGTGGTGTGACGATGTGAGAGCGAAGTTCGGCCAACTCTTGTGCAAGCTGCGCCGTGTGCTCCTCAGCGAGCCGAGCACGCTCCTGAAGTTGACGAATGAGCTCGTCTTTGTCGTTTTGCAAAGGAAGGAGGGTGGGATCGGTGTGTGTCTCTTCGGAATGCTCCATTGATTTCTTCCGGGAACGCTACCTGGATGACCACAAAACCAATCGAGAGGATCAAAGAGCACAAAGGAACGTTGCCTTGGGTACACTCTAAGTCTATGACTTAACCCTTAACCACACGGCTTTTTTGAAAACGGGTGAGGGTATCGGTTGGCTTAAGGCATACTCGAGACAATAGCAAAGACAAAACAATCCAAAGAGATGCAATGAACAATGACAACGATCAATGCAAGGAGGCCTCTTAAGAACTCTTTACACCTCAAACTTGTTGCTTGGAGTGCAAGTTACCTTATTTTGGCTTTCAATGCACCGTTTTTTTTTTTTGATCTTGTGAAGGTTACCTTATTTTGGCTGTTCTTCACAATTTTTATTTTTTTTTAAAATCGCCGAACCCTAATGTAGCAGGGGGGTCGGCCGCGACCAATGGGGGGTCGGGAACGACCTACGACGAACACAAAAAAAATGAAAAGAACAAGGAAAGAAAGTGCCGAACTTAAGAGTTTTCTTCACCTGCAAGATTCAAATTGTCAGAGACACGAATTCAATGTCAAGTAATGAAAATACTATGTTCGAGCAAGGATAAGGCTTTCGTTTCAACTTAATGAATTCAAAGCAAAAATTTCGGGTAAAACCTAGATCGATGAAGGGTGATATGGATCTAGGGCCGAAAAGTTTAGGAAGTGGGAAAAAAAATTTTCCGTGTGGAGTAAGAGAAAAGTACTTACTAGACTCAAACGATCCTTGGCTCTGATGCCAGTTGATGCGTCCTTGCCCTCGTGGTCGACAAGAACACGGATGTCCCGATCGAGATCGTAGGCGTAAGTGTGTTTTCCCTTGATTGAATGATGGTTGATGAAGTATTAACGATGCGGAAGCCATTGATGAAGTAGAACGAACGAGTGATGCAACGGTATCCCGAGAGAAGGAGAAACTCGACTTTACTTTTCAGGAATTCAATATTGCATAATTTGTAAAGAAGCAAAATACAAGAGTTCTATAGAGGGGGGATCGACCCTCTAGGGTTTCCAAAGAAAACAAGCTATCAAATCATATCTTTATCTATGGAAAGATATAGATAGGATTTTTTACAAAGTTCCTAAAAATAAAAAGATGGAATTAAAAGAACAAGCTATCTATTATTAAGTCAAATAATTATCCTAAAATAATAACTTGACTTAAAAGAAAATAAAATCTAACTAAGGATAGGCGGCTCGAAAGGATTTCGAAACCGAAGTCGCGCGCAGAAGTCCGCCAGAGGAGGTCGCAGCCGACCTATAGGGGGTCGGCGCCGACCTAAATCAGCTTGGTGAGAATTCTCTGGAATAGGTCGCGGGCGTCCCGGATGGGGTCGGGGCCGACCCTTCTGGGCAGGATTCCGAGCTTGCTGAGGTCGAGGCTGTTGGGACGATATTAAGGACGTCAGTCGTTAATATCTAAACCAATAATAATCGTCCCTTGTTTTGATAATGACAAACTCAAATGTATTTGATAAGTTGTCCAAGTTTTGATCTCAGGTAAGTCCAGTGGACGCACATGAGCGAAAAGGACAACAAGTGAACAGCAGTCCCTATGCTGTAGGGACGCATGTTACCAGAACTTCCAAAGCTAAACGTAATTGGCGGAGTCCCTGCGCAAGATAGGACGCGCGCCAAAATACGGACGAAGTTCAAATTCAAATCAAGGCCGCCCCAACATGATTACATCATCGTCCGGCCTTAGTCCTCAGAAGGAAGATTCCTTTGTCTGGGCACGTGTAGACAATGCCAAAGACGTCGCTTTCCCAGCAATGGTCCCCTACCCACACGGAGGCTTCCCAAGCGTCAACAGAGTTGACCTCCTCAAGACGCTCATCGCACCGTTGATCAAAGATCGAGGATCCTGCCAAGTCTCAGAGGACGCTAGAGGACAAGAATCACTTCCGCTATAAATACTCTCCAAGGAGTATGCATAGCGGCATGTGTGTGCAAGAGTGGACTTTGAAGACTTTCTCTCAAGCTCTCCCGAAGCATTCAAGAACACGAACGAAGATCAAGAAGATCAAGTGAGCTTGAAGCAAGAGAAAGAAAGTCCAACCACATCAAATCCAAAACAAACCACAAATCAATTAGAGTTGTAGTTTGTCTCTCACAACGAACCGAGAGAGACGTGAGTGATAGCTTCCTTATAGCTAAGAGTGTTAGGTTACTTGTTAGGTTGAAAGGAGTGTTACTAGTGAGGCTAAGGACGGACGCTTAGCTCAGAGAAGTGTAACGACTCGCCTAAGTTGTAAGGACTCGCTCTTAATAAGATAAGGGACGGCTATTGAAAATCCTCCAACGGAGGTAGAGGTTTACCCATAAGACTAGTTGGTCTTAGTGGGGTTCCTCTATAAATACTCGTGTCCACTTATCTTGTATTCTGTTAAGTCTATTTTCCGCTGCACTAAAGGACGCCCTTAACCCAGTTAAGGACGCCCTCATTAACTGACTTACGATCCATCAATTGGTATCAGAGCGAGGTTCTCTAGATTTTTGTTGAGTTGCAGGTACAAGATGGACATGGAACCTATTGGAATCTCTTTTGTAAAGCCTCCTCGTCTGACGGACGGCAACTTCAACCGCTGGAAGATCCGCTTCGAGAACTTTTGCAGAAGTCAGAATTATCAATGCTGGAGAGTGATCATGAAGGGTGACCTTACCATCCCTGATGACAAGAAAGACAAAGAGGACGAGTGGGGTCCTGACGAATTCAAGCTTTTGGAAACAAACGCTAAGGCTATATGCTTCCTTCAAGCGTCCCTCTGCGAAAGGGACGCCACCCGAGTTAGCAATTTGGCAACAGCTAAACTACAATGGGAAGCTCTTAAGAAGTACCATGTGGGTACGGCAGAGATGAAGGAAGACGTCAAGCTTGAAATCAAACGAGAGTTCTATGCCTTCAGAATGCTTCCTAACGAATCTGTCAAGGACTACCCATACCGCTTTGTAGCTCTTGTGACCAAGATGCGAAATTTAGGCATCACAGAAGCTGAAGTCTCAATGAGAAACAGAGTCGGAGTAGTCATTGATGGGCTTACAGGAAAATGGAATTTTGATAGGACTACGTTCAAGGAGAACACAGCCAACAAAACCCTGGATATGGAAGAGATCTATGGGAAGATGAGAGGCTATGAAGCGAGAAGGGAAGCTGATATGGCTGAATTGGCTAGAAACCCCCAGACAGATCTTGCTTTGATGACGTCAACTCCAGAGTACGCTGAGTATCTGCGCCACCAAAGGGATATTGCCCTAATGGTGGAAGCAAATAAAAATGAGAATCGTGAAAGGATGCGTGCTCAAGCTCTGAAAGAAAAGGAAAGCAAGTCTAAGGAACAGCTGGAAGAAGAGGAAGAGATTGCCCTTCTACACAAAGTTGCTCGCTTATGGGGTAAAAAGGCCAGAGATTCCAAGAAACACAAGATGCCTTACAAAAAGGAGAGTCCCAAGTATACAGAGGCAGAGATGAAGGAACTTACTTGCTACAAATGTAACAAGAAAGAACACTTTGCTAAAAGGTGTACTACGGGACTAAACTCAAAAGAAATGAAGATGAAAGCTCTCTTGGGAGCGTGCGAAGCCGCATGGGATAATGTGAGTTCTGATGATGAAGAACCAGAAGGACCAGTGGCGTACATAGCCGTAGAGGACGCCTCAGATGATGAGCAAGTGGCGTACATGGCTGTGGAGGACGCCCCAGTCCTTGAAGAGGACGCTTCTGAAAAGGAACAAGAGGTAACTCGTGAATCCATGATGAACTCCTTAGAGAATTGTTCCAAAACCAAACTTATTAAGCTCATTAAAAGAATCATGGAAGAAAGCGTTGTTATGCAACATAGAATGGATGAACTTGAACTTGAAAGTGAAAATAGGCTAGTTGAATGTGAGAACTGTGCTACAGTTTCGTTAAAACTAGAGTCCTCGTATGTCGAAGTTAAATCCCTGAAAACTGAAGTGATGTGCCTTAAGCTAGAGAACGCTAAGCTTAGGGAAGAGGTGAAAGTGTTAGGGAAGAGCCCGGTAACTGAGGTAGTTCAACCAATGGTGTTTGTCCCAGCCAAAAGAGGACTAGGATACGAGTCTGAGACTAGGAACTCTCTCCCTACTGACTTTGAGGCTAGCAAAACCTCAGAACTTGAATTAGAAAGGGAAAAGACCAAGAACCTTCTTGAAAGAATTCGAGTCCTAGAGAGTGGAGAGAAAGGTCAAAGGGACTATTACACTAACTCCACTAGTCATAGGATCTATAAGAAGATTGCTAAGGGGGAAGGTTCAAAAGTTTGTGACCCTCAAAAGATGAAAAAGAACAAAATCCAACGTCCCAACAAGAAGTACTACCTTGGTACTTACTATAGGACGTGTTGGTACTGTGGAAAAGGAGATCACTTCAAATATGATTGCCTGAAACTGAAGAACGACATTGAAAGTGGCAAAGCTGCTAGGAATGACATTGAAAATGATAAGTCCGTCCCTAAGGCTAACCCTAGACGTCCTAGACGATCTAAGAGTTCTTTCAGAAAGCATGCTATTTCAAATGATGTGAATATAAGTGACTACATGCCAGAACCAGAGTTCTATTTCTGTAACGAACCAGGTAAGGAACACCTTGCCTGGGTCGCCATACACTAACCTTGTTTTGGCAGGTGGAAGTGAGGGGACGCCCATGGATCATTGATAGTGGCGCCTCAAACCATATGACAGGAAGCCAGATCCATCTCACTTCTATCCAAAGTAGCGCCACGGGAGGAACTGTCTCGTTTGGCAACAAGGGCAAAGGAAAGATCAAAGGGACGGGAACTGCTATTCTCAATCCGTCTATCAAAGCAACAAATGTTAGCCTTGTTGAAGGACTTGGCTTCAACCTCCTAAGCGTCTCTCAAATGTGTGATCAAGGTGAAAACTTAGTCACATTTGACTCAAAGGAGTGCCTCGTCATCAACAAGAAATCCAACAAAGTTGTCCTCAAAGGAGTCCGAAAGAACAATGTCTACATCTTCAATCAGGAGTTCAAGCCAAAATCTGAGTTGTGCTTATCTGTGTCAAAGGAGGACGCTGACCTCTGGCATCGCCGACTTGGCCATGCTGGACCAAGCACAATCCTCAAGCTTCATCAAAGAAATCTTGTGAAAGGTCTTCCCCAAATTGATCCTGAGAAAATTGAACAGTGTGAAGCATGTATCAAAGGGAAGCAGACAAGAACGTCCTTTAAGTCAAAGAACGATGTCAGCACAAAGAAACCTTTGGAACTTCTCCATATGGATCTTTGTGGACCAATGAAGACGTTAAGCTATGGTCGAAAGAGGTATATCTATGTCCTTGTAGATGACTTTTCTCGATTCACCTGGGTTCTTTTCTTAGCTTCAAAAACAGATTGCTTCAACGCATTCAAAGTCTTCATCAAACAAGTGGAAGTTGCGCTTGAGACGCCTCTCAAATCCATAAGATCAGACCATGGGACGGAGTTTCAAAACTCAGAGTTCGTGGCCTACTGTGATCAACATGGAGTCTCTCACAACTTCTCAGCTCCAAGGACTCCTCAACAAAATGGAGTGGTGGAAAGAAAGAATAGGACGCTGGAGGATATGGCAAGGACTATGCTCTTAGCCAATAGCGTCCCCAAGTACTTCTGGGCTGAAGCTATTGCTACAGCGTGCTAGATTATCAATCGAGCCATGATCCGTCCTTTGCTGAAGAAGACGTCCTATGAGTTGCTGAATGGAAGAAAGCCTCGCATCGACTATCTCAGAGTCTTTGGATGCAAGTGCTTTGTTCACAACAATGATAAAGAAAGACTTGGAAAGTTTGACGCAAGAAGTGACGAAGCCATATTCCTTGGATACTCCCTCACCAGTAAAGCGTATAGAGTTTTCAATAAACGAACTCTAAAGCTTGAGGAGAGCATTCATGTTGTGTTCAAAGAAAGTTCTTCTCACAAAGATAAACCAAGTAAGAAAGAACGCTCATCTCCTCTGCAGCAGGATGACTCCGATGAAGTTGATTTCGGGTCCTCTGGAAAATACTATGTTCCTAAGGACGCTACTCAAAATCCTGAAGAAGTCTCAGTAGAAGTTCCCAGTGTTGTTCAGGAAGTTCCATCTCAAAGTGAATCTCCAGCTCAACATGAGGTCGCTGAATCAAGCCTACAAGGAGAACAGCGTCAAGAAGAGGACGCTCAACCTGAGGGGGAACTCTATGAAACTCTCAATGAAGACGACGGGTTTGACTCAGATGAATCTGATTGGACGGACCCTAGATGTACTCCTGTAAGGGACGATACTCATAAGGGATCCCATCTTTCGAGACTTCATTCAACGGATCAAATCATCTCAGATATGTCAAAAGGAGTTCAAACAAGATCAGCCGTGAATCAGTCCCTTAATGCTAACATAGCGTTCTGTGCCTTCAACGCCTTTGTGTCCTTGGTTGAACCTAAGAACATAAAGGAAGCACTCCAGGACGCTGATTGGATTCAGGCCATGCAAGAGGAACTTAATCAATTCGAAAGAAATAAGGTTTGGACCCTCGTCCCTCGTCCGAGAAACAAAAACATAATAGGGACGAGATGGGTCTACAGGAACAAGCTTGATGAGAATGGTCGCGTGTCAAGAAACAAAGCAAGGCTTGTGGCTCAAGGCTATAGGCAAGAGGAAGGGATTGATTATGATGAAACCTTCGCTCCTGTCGCCAGGATTGAAGCCATTCGCCTCCTCATCGCCTTTGCCGCTCACAAAGGGTTCAAGCTTTTTCAAATGGACGTCAAGACAGCCTTTCTCAACGGCAAGCTCAAAGAAGAAGTGTACGTCGCTCAACCTCCAGGATTTGAGGACGCTGATCACCCAGATCATGTGTACTTCTTGGACAAGGCACTCTATGGACTCAAGCAAGCCCCTCGTGCATGGTACGATAGGTTTGCGTCCTTCCTCTTGTCCAACGGGTACACACGAGGTAACATTGATAAAACCCTGTTCTTAAAGAAAGTTCTTAAAGATGTCTTAATTGTCCAAGTCTATGTCGATGACATAGTCTTTGGAAGCACTAACATGAAATTTGTAGAGGAATTCAAGAACTTGATGAGTATTGAGTTTGAGATGTCCCTCATAGGAGAACTCAACTTCTTCTTGGGACTCCAAATCACTCAGCTCAAAGATGGGACGCGGATTCATCAACAAAAGTACATCCGTGAAATGCTTGAGAAGTATGGGATGAACTCTTCAAAACCCATTGATACTCCCATCTCCCCAAACACTCGCCTCTATGCTGATGAAGAAGGCAAGAGATCAAACGCTCTACAGAGGAATGATAGGGTCCTTGCTATATCTTACGGCAAGTCGTCCCGACATCATGTTCGTTGTATGCTTGTGCGCTCGATTCCAAGCAAATCCAAAGGAGTCCCATATGCAAGAGGTCAAAAGAATCTTCAGATATCTCAAGGGACGGGATGACCTATGCCTATGGTATCCCAGAAGGACGTCCCTGAACCTGGTAGCTTACTCTGACGCAGATTATGCTGGCCATGTGGTGGATAGGAAGAGCACCTCAGGAATGGCACAATTCCTTGGCTCATGCCTTGTATCTTGGGGATCCAAAAAGCAAAACTCCGTGGCACTATCAACTGCGGAAGCTGAGTACGTTGCTGCTGCTTCGTGCTGCTCACAAGTCCTATGGATCAAGTACCAACTTGAAGATTATGGTACGTCCCTCAACACAGTCCCTATCTTGTGTGACAACACCAGTGCTATAAGTATTGCCAAAAACCCCGTTCATCATTCTAGGACGAAGCATATTCACATAAGGCATCACTTTCTTCGTGATAATGTTGAACTTAGATTAATTAGAGTGGATCATGTTAGGATTGAGGACCAAGTGGCCGATATTTTCACAAAAGCACTTGATAGACGTCCCTACGAGCACCCCCGGTTGCTCTTGGGGATGATAACTTTTAAATGATCAAGTCCCGTTCTATTATTCCCTCCATGATTGGCTATGTCTTGTTGAGAACTTGTTTTAAGGTGTGTCATGCATTAAAGTCATCTTTAAAGGACGCTAGTCTAAGATATGTGTATTCGCTTGTGTCCTTGAATGGTATTCATTTCGCTTTTCATCTCAAGAGTATCCCTGATCACCCTACCCTCATCATAAGCCGAAATGATGGGAACTCTAAGCTTACCCAAGCCGAGAATCTTGCAAACGCGTCCTATGAGCATTCCTTGTTTCACCTTTACGGGACGTACTTGCTTGATTTTCAAAAATGGTTCTAAGTGATCAAAGGGACGCGTGCTAAGAGCTGAGAGTTGTCTGTACAGAGTTCTAATTACAGAGGTTGAGATCAGTGAATGGGACGCCGTGGTTCAGTTCTGTGTTGTGTAGTGTTGTGTGTTGAAAGGACGTCAGGTCAGAGTCCTTTGCAGTTGTGAGAAGTTTGAATGGTTGAAATTGGGAAGGTAAACCGTTTTAGCGAATCGTCAGCGAAAATCTCGGGATATGCGCAAACAGTGCTCAACAGCTGTATTCCTTAGCAAAGAAGAAAGCTAAGCTCCGCACTCCCTCTCCCTCTCCCCCTAGAGCTTCACCTCCTCCTCCTCCTCCGCCTGCTCCGGCCGTCGAAGAAGCTGCTCAAGTTCAAGGGACGTCTCCTCCATCCGTTCCCACAGAGTCCTTGGCAAGGACTCCAGCGGTGGACGCGCCTCCCACAGAACAGGCGTCCACAGCTGAGGACACTGCAATGGTTGAGTTCCAAGAACAACGGAACGAAGCCTCCGATGACGAGGACGCCCCTCCCCAGGATGAGGAACCTGAGGAAGAGGAGGGAGATGGAGATGAAGAAGATGCTGGTGATGAAGTGATCGTGAGCAATGGCTCCAAGCAGAAACGCTTCAAGAAAATCCTATCGCCGCTCCTCTTCACCGCCGAGTTTCTGGCAGAGAACCAGCGCCAAGAGTTCTTGGATCTTCTTGAGTTCCAGGGTTGGACGCACTTGGGCGCTGAGGCCGCTGATGTTGACCCTGATGAGGTTCTCCGTTTCTACTCAAAGTTCGAAATCACAGAAGTAAACGGGAAGCCTCAGGGGACTTTTGAAATCGATGGGGACGATTACTCAGTTGCTGAGGGCACCGTCCGCAAAATGATAGGCCTGCGTCCTTCTCCGCAAGATGCTCTGCACGATTTTCCGTGCAAGAACTTTGGCCGTTTCTCCCAAGATGAAATCCTCAACAGAATATTTAATGGGAGACAGCCAGCTGCTAAGGACAGAGTTGCTCATTGCCTCACCAAGACAGGCGTCCTTGCGCATCACTTCATTGTGCGCATGGTCGTCCCCCGCCAAGAGAAGAAGTCCATTGTTCAGATCACTGATAGTATTCTCTTGGACGCTTTCTTGGAACGCAAGCCGATAAACTTGCCCCGAGTAATCTTGGAACACATGGGCAAGTGCACAGGAGGCAGGCACTCTCTTCCTTTCCCCGGCTTGGTCAAGCAAATTCTGAAGCAGCAGGGACTCTATGCTCCTAAACAAGAGCGTTCCTTTGGCATTCATTGGGACGTCAGGCAAATTACACTCCCTCCAGTTGGGAAACTCAGGTGTGATGAGCCCCTTCCGTCCGTTAAGCGCCAACTGGAAAAGGAACGGAAAGAGGCTGAAAGGAAAGCCAAAGCTGAGAGGAGAGCTCAAGCTGCTGCTGCTGCTGAACCTGGAGAAGGAGATCACGAAGCTGAAAATGTCCAAGTAGTTGGGACGCCAGCTGAGGACGCTGCTGATGACGAGGACGAGCTCGATGGTATGAGCGTCCCTGATGAGGCTGAGAGGCACTCTACGAAGTATCTGATGGGCATGATGATCGAGAACCAGTGCATAATGATTGATCTAATTCAGCAGGTTCACGACACACTTCACGTCCACACAGACCTTCTTGAGCGCAACAACGAGCTCCTTGCCCAGAACAACCATCTTCAGGAGCAACACCTCAAAGCCCTTGGCAAGCGTCCCAGAAAATGATCACCTCCCCCTTCTCTAACCCTGAAACAATTTATCATTTCTTGAGTTTTTGTTAAGACAATGGGACGCTGTCCCCGTTTTGAACACTTGTTGTGAATGTCTGTAATGAACGTTCTCGTTTCTCATTCTGAATGCCATTCACTACATTTGTGCTTCATTTTGTCTAAGCGTACCTTTCTTTAGTTATGACTTTGTGCTTGCATGCTTTTCGACTTGTTCTCCTTTTCGATGATGCCAAAAGGGGGAAGTATAGTTTTGCAGAGATGCGATTGTCCTTAAGTTATCATAGAAAGCATGTGTTCAGGGGGAATTTCGGCCAAGTCAAAAGGTCGTTAGTTAGGAATAAAATAGAACGCACTTAAAAGAATGTGTTACATGCCAATCTAAGCTGAAAAGAAAATCAAAGTGTAGTTCCTCATGCTAAAAGCTTTACTTCTGTGTGCATTATTTGAAAGAGTTTGTCATCATCAAAAAGGGGGAAATTGTTGGGACGATATTAAGGACGTCAGTCGTTAATATCTAAACCAATAATAATCGTCCCTTGTTTTGATAATGACAAACTCAAATGTATTTGATAAGTTGTCCAAGTTTTGATCTCAGGTAAGTCCAGTGGACGCACATGAGCGAAAAGGACAACAAGTGAACAGCAGTCCCTATGCTGTAGGGACGCATGTTACCAGAACTTCCAAAGCTAAACGTAATTGGCGGAGTCCCTGCGCAAGATAGGACAGAGTCCTCATCAAGAAGGGACGCGCGCCAAAATACGGACGAAGTTCAAATTCAAATCAAGGCTGCCCCAACATGATTACATCATCGTCCGGCCTTAGTCCTCAGAAGGAAGCTTCCTTTGTCTAGGCACGTGTAGACAATGCCAAAGACGTCGCTTTCCCAGCAATGGTCCCCTACCCACGCGGAGGCTTCCCAAGCGTCAACAGAGTTGACCTCCTCAAGACGCTCATCGCACCGTTGATCAAAGATCGAGGATCCTACCAAGTCTCAGAGGACGCTAGAGGACAAGAATCACTTCCGCTATAAATACTCTCCAAGGAGTATGCATAGCGGCATGTGTGTGCAAGAGTGGACTTTGAAGACTTTCTCTCAAGCTCTCCCGAAGCATTCAAGAACACGAACGAAGATCAAGAAGATCAAGTGAGCTTGAAGCAAGAGAAAGAAAGTCCAACCACATCAAATCCAAAACAAACCACAAATCAATTAGAGTTGTAGTTTGTCTCTCACAACGAACCGAGAGAGACGTGAGTGATAGCTTCCTTATAGCTAAGAGTGTTAGGTTACTTGTTAGGTTGAAAGGAGTGTTACTAGTGAGGCTAAGGACGGACGCTTAGCTCAGAGAAGTGTAACGACTCGCCTAAGTTGTAAGGACTCGCTCTTAATAAGATAAGGGACGGCTATTGAAAATCCTCCAACGGAGGTAGAGGTTTACCCATAAGACTAGTTGGTCTTAGTGGGGTTCCTCTATAAATACTCGTGTCCACTTATCTTGTATTCTGTTAAGTCTATTTTCCGCTGCACTAAAGGACGCCCTTAACCCAGTTAAGGACGCCCTCATTAACTGACTTACGATCCATCAGAGGCCGAGCTCAGCTGAGTGGAGACGCTAATCCATCTTGAGACGTCCGAAGAGCCTTGAGATCGGGAGACTCGGGCCACTAAGGATTGAGTGTCTTGGGCTATGCTTTTGGCTCGACTCCTTGTGATAGGACCTTTGGACTTAAGTTGGAGAGCGTCTTCTTCTTCTATGGCCGACATGGTGGGCAGGGTCGCATTACTCATCCTAAAGCTCACATGCTCAATAAAACAAGCAAGATATCAGGATCACATCAAAAGGAACATCATTTTTGAGAGGCTAAACCATCCAAAAATATGCAAAGGAATTTACATGCTCACATCATCATTAGCTTTCATTTGGACATCTAAGATGGGGATTTCTAGTCCAAAAAAACTACAAAAGACAAAATCTTTTTGGTTGTTTTCAAACAAATTTCCAAATTTTATGGGTTTTTTGCAAAAAATTTCTCAAATAAAACCAAAGAAACAAAGACTCGTCCATTCAAACCAAACTCATTCAAATCATCCATGTCTTTCATCACACCACAATCCAAGAAACAAACATCCCAAAAACACAAACTAAAGACCAAATATCCTCAAAACAAACACACAAGCAAACAAAAGAAATCATGAGCACACTTACCCCACCCCATAGTTAAAATTTTGATGTCCCTATCAAACAAGGAAATTAAAACTTAAAGGTAAGAGACAAGAGTACGAAAAGCTCACAATTTCATTATTCTTCAATGGCATGTCTAGGATCACTCGAAGAGATTGTCACGCCTACATCCTCTTTGGAGCCTCGCTTGCCGCTCTCTCTCGTACACTTGCTCTTGGTAGAAATCTTGAGATGGCGGTTGAAGTTGGGCATCCGGGCGCGTCCATTGATCCTCACGGGAAGAGAAGTTCCCGCTCATCCAAGTGTTGAAGCTATCTTGGACTTGCCACCTTTGATCTTCCACCTCTCGCCTAGTGTAACCGAGAGCTCGGTTCATCTCTTCTTGACTAGCTTGAAAGGTACCTTGTTGTTGGAACATTTGTTGTTGTTGATAGTACAATTTTTGTTGTTGGAGATACACTTGGTGGACTTCTTGAAGCACATTTTCTTGTTGGATTTGAAGGTGGGCCATTTGATTGGCCAAGAACGACATATACACCGATTATTGCCTCTCGGGGAAAACCATGCCCGGGCCATACCATTGGGCGTAGCCTTCATAGCCTCCACCTTAAGCTTGCTCTTGCCTTGCACCGCTCCCTTCTCCTTGTTCATAGTGCCTCGGGACTGAATCGCCAAAGAAAGCACCGGACCGACTTTGATGGAAGTTGGGCCCGATGTGTTGTGCATCTCGGTCCACCAGTGTAGGAGCTTGGTGCGTGGCTCGGAGGTTGGACAACAAGCCTTGGAAGCGCTCATCCTCAGCCGGGTCTAGATCGACGTCCATTGCCTCTCCTCTAGGTGCAAACTCAAAGTTGTCTTGGTCGGAATCCAGTGAAGACGAGGGGGTCATGAAGCGAATGTGTTGAGGTTGTTGTTTCCGCCCCTCTCTTGCACCTTCGGGGTCACCAAATGAGTGTGGCTTGCCGGCCCACACTTGGTACCAATTGTGATACCGAGAAAGATCATAGAGGTTGGGCACCAACCGGATAGACACGCCATCATAGCTCGAATGAGGGACCAAGTAATGCGTGTATGGCTTCTCCTTAATGATGTTGGCTTTCTTGAAATACCTCATGTTTATGTACTCAACACCATTTCAGGCCGGAGAATACTTGCTAAGATCAACCCCCAAGCTTGTGGCTAGCCGAGCAATCATCCCGCCAAAGTAGATCCAAGAAGTGCTTTGGAAGTCTCGCACCATCTTGACCCACTCCCATGCAAGATTCATGGGTTTCTCGGTGTGGAAGAGCATCTCGTGTAGCAACATGACCTCCTCCTTCATAGGTTTGCTCAACTCGTGGCGTGCATAGATTGCACACCCCAAGACTCGCACTATCACTCGGAAAAGAGGGCTAGCTATCTCCGTTGTTGAAGCACCTTTTCTCATCTCACTATTCCCCGCCACTTGCTTCCACACATAGTTCACCTTCTCGTTGTCTAAGTTAGCCTCTTCTCTTGGACAAGGGAACCCAAAGTAGGTAGCCAAGTCCGCGAGAGAGACCTTGTAGTCCTCGTTGCCCAATTGAAAGGTGATGGCACCTTCTTCATCCTCCACATTATCATAAGAGCACTCGAATGTGGCCATAAACTCCGATGTGAGGGCGGGATAGTGGATGTTGTCCCACCTTAGCATCCCGGAAAGGCCAATGTGTGAGTAGCATCTCGGAAGGGCTTGATCCATGCCCATCTTTCTCACGGTTTCCCAATCGAGCCACCTTATGTGATGCTCAAGCGCCATATACCGTGCATAACTCTCAACTTGCTCATCATCCTCCAAGTAAACATCATCCAACTTAGGCTCCTTTCTTGACTTCTTGGACTTCTTCTTTGGCCTTTCCGCATGAGATGATGAAGCTCTAGTCTCCATGGTACCTACACACATCATACCAAACAAAAGTATCCAAGATAAACTCCATACAACACAACAAAAACACTCATCAACACACATCAATACATCAACACAAGGGAAACCCCATACTTAGTCTCTAAACACACATGCATCACAATCCAACATGAATCATCATGGATATCTTCTAACAATGGCTAAGCAAATGATCATACCACATCATGAATAGGCTATAACCAACAATACAACACATGAATCCACATGATATCACAAGAAGAAAGCAAAAATAACTCGATCGACATGCCTACTACCTCGGGCTCGATACACTTCCAACCTCGGTCCGAGGTGGCGGACCGACTTCCACAAGTCGAGCCCGACTTGCCTGGGCACGTCGATCTCGACCTAGTTCATGCTTCGACTTCTACCTCAAATCAACCCAAATCACTCTATCATGCTCCTAAATTTCAATTTCAACCATCAAACAACCCTAATCGAAGTTCTAAACGGATTCAAGCATGCATAAACAACATTTAAGCTCAATTTCACAAATCATGCAAATCCACCATTGATGCTCAAGCTTCAAACTCTCAATCAAACATGGTACTACTCAATCTATGCAATGAAAGCACAAAATCTCCAAAGAAATAGATAGAGATCGAGTCACACATACCGGATTTGAAGAGGTTTGAACTATTAAGCAAGAAATCAACTAGAACTTCAAATTTTCTCAACCTAGGTCGAGATGGGGGATGAAGAACAAGGTTGAACTTGAAATCTATCTTTAGAATTGGGTTAAGGAGGGCTTTTTTGTGGTTGAATCGAGATGAAGAAAGGGAGAAGTGTGTGGATCGAGTTTGGAGAGAGAGAGAGGGGGCCGATTTTGAGAGTGAAAGGGATGGGAGGTATTTTAGGTATGGTGGTTAATATGAAGATGGTAGGTAGGTGAGGGAAGGGTATTTAATGGGGAAAGGGACAAATTTAGGTCAAAGGGTAAAATTGGCAAATAGAATACTTTCCGGATCACTCACAAACTCAAGCTCAAGTGTTCCTCGGGCAGAACGAGCTTGTATACACCTACAAAGCAAAAACACAAACCAAAACCAATCAAAAACAAACAAGGGGTTTTGGCTATTCCCTCACCCAAATCACTACCAAAGCACAAAAGACTCAACAAATTGGCACTCAATGCAATTAGAATTCCCCGGCAACAGCGCCAATCTTTTGCTCGCTCGGGAATGCGAGGGTCTAGAGATACAATTTATAACCCGACCCCGTTGTAGCACGTGGTGGGTGTCGAACACTCGGGAAATCTATTCGAATGATACGCCAAACTTGAAAGCTAGGAAAAAGAACTTAAAACAAAGGAAAATGCAAAGACCTCTCGGGACCGACACTATGTCACTCGGGCCCGAGGTTGGCGACAAAGAGGGAAGTCGGGACCGACGTAGAGCAAGTCGGGCCCGATGTAGCTGGTGATGTCGAACTCAAAGATTGAAAGGTAGATCTTGGGTTTTTGGGTTCCTCCTCTAGTAGATGTAGACTTTTCCACCCCAACTCAAGCAATAAGTGATGATCCTCATAGGATCGAGAGCTTTCGCCTCGTTCCCACCACTTCTACACATCGACCATTGTGGATATTGACCTCCCCTTCGATGCAAGGTCTTGTGATGACAAATGTCCACTTTCGCTTCCCTTTGCCAAACACAAGCCTTAATTCCTTGCTTTCGCGAAGGAATTGAAGCACTATGTAGAGTGGGTTCCTAGATCAAGCACTCAAGGCTTATGGAATTGGGGTTTCTAGCCCAACCTAGCTAGAGGTTTCCCCCATAGCCCAAGATCAAAGAGATCTACTCCATATGGCAAACAAAGAAAGCAAAAAAATCACAAAACAAAGCAAGCATCATCATCATACTCAAATCAAGGCCAAATCTCATTAACAAAGCAAAAGCAATCCATCAATTCCAATCCAAATTCCAAATCCACAAGGTCTAAACAAAATTAAGCTAGATCAACAACCAAACCTATCCAATTTTCTCCTCCTTGGCCGATCCTCCTTCTTCTCCTTTCCCTCTCCTTCCTCCTTGCTCCCCAAGTACCCTCTTGAGAACTCTTGTGAGTTGGTTAGTTGCTTAGTGTGTGGCCTCCTTCCCCAATTAGAAGATAAGAGAGCCTTAATAGAAGAGGGGCAAAAGTGGTAGTTCACAATTTCGTGCGTTGGAGCCCAATCCAGCCAGCGACCGACTCGGACCGACACGGGAGCACCTCGGGCCCGACTTACTGGGCAAGTCGGTCCGAGGTCAAAATTCTATCTCGGGTCCGGCTTGCTTGCACCTCGATCCGGTCCTCGTTCCACCTCTTCTTCTTGGCTTTTCACTTGTTCTTCTTCATGGCTTGCTCCTCCCTTTCCTTCTTAAGCTCGGGCCTGGCTCCTTGTTCGATTCACCTTCAAAAACGACCCTTGATCGATGCCAAAACGCCTACAAAACACATAAAACGCGCATAGTCTTCGAATCTCGTAGAAATGCGTGAACTAAGCTAAAAAGGAACAAAACACTCAAGAAAAGGGAAAGAAAGAAACATATTTACAAAGGAAATCCTATATAAAACACCACCAAATAAGTAGACATCAGAGAGGAAGGAAACCTGGGGCTGGTTCCTAAAGATTTTAATGCGAGATGTTGGAGAAGCCATGCTCACTTTCATGTCAGATAGGCAGAAGGTTGTTTTTCTCAGTCTTTCAATCTATAATGATAGCTCAGTATAATGTACATTATGTAGTAAACTTCCATTGTGTTTATGTAGGACTTGATTAAGGCATTGAATAAGGTTGCTCTTATGGATCTCACAAGAGTTTGTGTCAGATTCAAAACCACCATTTCAAAGCTAAATGGCTTGGCAAAACATACAAGGATGATGTATGGGTTTGCTGCAAGGACATAGAATCTTCATGACTTCAATTCTGCAATAGAGGAGATCAGAAAATTAGATGTGAATGCCCACAAAAGTATTTGATTGATGCAAATCCTATTACATGGTCAAGACATGCATTCAAACATGACACCAAGAGTGATATGTTGTTAAACAATGTGTGTGAACACTTTAATTTAGTTATAATGGCTACAAGAGAGCTGCCAATTCTGTCCATGTGTGAATGGATTCGAAGATGGATGATGAAGAGATTTTGTGCTAAACGAGAGGGATTGCTTAAGTATGAGGGTGTCTTCACACCAAATTCTAGGAAATTGATTGAAAATGCAAAGAAGGAATGTTTAAGGAGTTGCACACCTGTGTATGGTGGAGGAGATAAATTTAAGGTGGACAATTATGGAAGAACATATGTAGTTGGTTTGGCTGAGAAGAGTTGTGGGTGTAATAAGTGGCATTTGTCTGGCATTCCATGTCCACGTGCTATGTCATGCATATTGAAGGATATGAGGAATATATAGGACTTTGTGCATCCTTATTTCACGAAGGAGATGTACCTCAGGGCTTATCATGGCATCATCAGTCCAATAACTGGGAAAGATCAATGGGAGAAGACCACTCACCAAGGTCTTAACCCACCTAGATATGTTATGCACCCTAGGAGACCAAGAAAGTCAAGGAAAAGAGAGGTTGGAAAAAAAAAAAGCTAAGCCAAGTAAGCCTAAAAGGATTAGAGTTGCTGGAGAGTTCAAGTGCTCTTATTGTGGTTAGAAGGGACATTACATGATAAAGTGTATTGATCCACCTAAAGCACCTAAGCCACCAAAGCCTATGAATGCAGGAGGGAGGCCTTCAAATCCTAACATTATGGAATTTGCATATAAGAAAAGGCAGTACACTAGGTTTGGCAATTTACTCTCTAATTATCTATCTCTTTATTCTCCATCAAGTGTTAACTTTGCAATTTTCCTTTTTTCTTTTGTTGTAGACTATGTCCAATGCAGATTACATCGAATCTGGATAGCCTAGTGATTCAGGCTATTTTGTATAGGATAACTCTTGTATTTTGAGATGATTTAGAGAGTATTTAGGTTAGTTTTGAGCGATATTGTAATATGAAGACCGAAGACACAAGTTATGAAGAATCAAGAGTTAAAGAGCTTAAAGACGAAGATTCGCCACTGCATGGATATCGCGGTCGCGTTGTCTAGGACGCGGGCGCGGTGGCGTGAAGAGACGAACCACGAAGACCTATGAAGGCCGCGGTCGCGCTGTCTGTGGCGCGGTCGCGGTAGAAGCCGACTCAACATTTGACCGGAGAAGACCGCCGTGGGCGCGGTGGTGGTGCCGTGGTCGCGGTGCGGCCGATTTTCACGCGGACGAAATTCTATCGTTTCTATCTTGTTTCCTTTCTTATCTTTCGGTTTCCTTTCTTATCTAGTCCGAAAAGGTTGATCCTTGAGGCTATTTAAGGGGAACCTTTCTAGGTTTTTAGGATATTGAACATACTTGTCAATCAATTGTTCTTTCAATAAAGATTAGTTTTTTTTGTAATGGAGAACTAACTCTCCTCTTGAGTTTATTCGATCAAGGAAGCTTTATTATGAGGTTGTGAAATTCTGGTAATCTCTTTATCCCTAGGTCTTTATTTATACTCTTGTGCTTCATCCCATGATCTATGTTTGATTTTATGAGCCTGATCAACTTGTTTGATTGACTTAGATCTATCGTTTGATTTAGGATAGGTTGTTGTCTATGCATCTTTCCTATTTCTCGAAACAACTCTATTCTAGGACCGTGGACTAGTTTAGGGAAGAGTATTCAATGGTTTAATTGTGCATGAGACTCGTAGCTTGATTGCATGATTTGATTTCCTATTATCCTTGTGCTCTATGCTAATTCTTGGTTAAGCGTCCTTGCCTAGGGTTATAGAATTGCTTGGACCGTGGACTTGCGATTGCTAATGATTGGGATTGGAATTGACCTAGGCATATAAAGAGGTGGATGAATTCATGATCAACGGATTAATAAAGTGGAATTGATTAGATAAACTCTACTTAATAACCTTTGATTGAAACCGACTTTCAAACCCCCCTTGATTACTTGCATGAAAACCATAAAATCTGAATAGAAACTGATTCCTTTGGGTTCGACCTCTTGCTTGCCTACTATACTGTTGTTTGCATGTTTGGGATTTATTTTTGATAAGGGAACAACGACTTTGCCCGAGTCAAATTTTGGCGCCGTTGCCGGGGAATCCTTTTTCGTGTTTTGATTGCGTGCGTTTTCGTGCTCTGCGCTCAAACCGCACCCGCGGCCCCGTCGGCGCGCCCGCGGTTCGTGCGCAGAACCATCTCTCGGGTTCGGACCGAACACATGGTCCGTACCCGGTCTACTAATACTTCTCCTGTTCGTTTTGATCCAGAAATTGACAGGAGTCTTCGGAAGATAAGGAGTGCCCCCAGAGTGTCTACATCCTACAATCTTCTTGAATCTCTTTCTCTCTCTCTGATTCGGAACCAGAAGGCGCCATGGCAGAACAAACTATTCGCCAACTCACAGCGCCTGATCTCTAGCAACAGCAGCTCGCTGTTCAATTCCCCGAACTCGGGGAGGGTGTGAAGTTCGAACTGAAGTCCGGTCTTATCCATCACTTGCCCAAATTCCACGGGTTGAGTGGTGAGGACCCGAACAAGCATCTCACTGAATTCCACACGGTGTGCGTGAGTATGAAGCCCACTGATGTGACGGAGGATCAAATCAAGCTCCGGTCTTTTCCCTTCTCTCTCGAGGACTCCGCCAAGGACTGGCTCCTTTATTTGGTGCCGGGTTCTATCACTACTTGGGCGGCCATGAAGAAGGCATTTCTTGAAAAGTACTTTCCCGCTTCCAAACAAACATCTATTAAGAAGCAGCTCAGCAGTTTGGAGCAAGGGGAAGACGAGAACCTCTATGACTATTATGAGCGCTACAAGAGGCTCATCGCGAGTTGTCCATACCATGGCTACCAGGCCAAGGATCTTATTTGCTATATCATTGAGGGACTCTGCGACAATGACAAGAGGCTCGTAAATGCATCTTGTGGGGGTAGTTACGAGAACTTGACCCCAGCTGCAGCTTTTCAGAAAGTAGAAATCTTGGCGGGAAAGCCCGCAATCAGAGATCCAGGACCAATGTGAGGTCCGTGAGTGTGGTGAATGAGTCCCTGAATGCTGAAGTAAGGGAGCTCAAAGATCTTATGAAGCAGTTGCTCACGAAAAGGACGGCTCAGCAAGTCAATGCTTGCGGTCTTTGCTATGATGCGAGCCACCACATAGATCAGTGCCCTACTATTCAGGAGACCGAGGAGTCGGTCAATGCTATTGGCAACTATGGTGCGCCCCGTCCCCGGAATGATCCTTACTCTAACACCTACAATCCGGGGTGGGCGAACCATCCTAACCTAAGGTGGAACAACCAGCAGCAACAAGATCCACCACAACAGCAGCAGCCGTACGCTCCTCAGGGCCAGCAACAACAATTTCGGTCCAACAACTATGCCCCGAGAGCACCTACTCCGTCTCAGAATGATGCTATTACCGCCCTCTTGAAGGAGAACCAAGAGACGAGAACTGTTGTAAAGAATCTCGAGACTCAACTGAGCCAACTTGCCACCATGATCAATAGGCTCGAGTCTAAGGATTCCGGGAAACTTCCCTCTCAACCGCTCAATCACAAGGAGAATGTGAGTGCCATGAATTTGAGGAGCGGTAAAGTATTGGCGAGTCGGGAATCACCCGCTGGTGATGATTCGCGACCGCGTTCCCCTGGCCGCGACCGCGCCGGGGCAGCAGAAGGCGAAGACCAAGTCTCTGTTGGAAATCTGCGCCCGCGCTCACCCTCCCGCGCCCGCGGAAATCCAACAAAGAACTTGGACCACGAGAGGCGAGAGGCGCCGTGACCGCGGAGCCCGGACCGCGCCCGCGGTAAGGAGGCAAAGCGGAACTTTGGGGCTTTACGCGATTATGCTTTCAAGAACTATTCGCCCCCGCGTCCGAGCTCTCATAGACGCACCCGCACCCTAGTAGTAAAGGAGGACGATGGCTATGTGGCTGAACCACTTCCACCATTGAGTTCTTTCAAGCCCTCTCCTCCATTCCCCGAAGCACTCAAGGACACAAGGAAGCCGGCACATGACAAGGAACTCTTCGAGACCTTCGCCAATTGCCAGGTAAATGTTCCTCTCATCAATCTCATCCAAAGTGTCCCTCGTTTTGCTAAATTCATGAAAGAGCTATGCACCATAAAAAGAAAGAATAGGACTAGTCCTAAAATTGAGAAAGTTGCTCTAGTTGAAAAAACACAGGATAGCGAAATTGAGACTTGTAATTCCCTACTCCAGAAGCAATTACCAAAAAAATGCTCTGACCCAGGAAGATTCACCGTCCCTGTCACTATTGGAGAAACTAAAATTGAGCGTGCTATGCTAGATTTAGGTGCCTCCATTAATGTTCTCCCAGCTTGCATGTATGATAGGTTAGGCCTTGGTCCTTTAAAGGAATCTGATATTGTCATTGAGTTGGCTGACCATTCTAATGTGCGCCCAAAAGGGTTAGTTGAGGATGTTCTAGTGCAAGTGCAGGGTTTGATCTTTCCTGCAGATTTTTATGTGATGGAGATAGGCGATACGACCCGGTTCTTTTACTAGGTCGCCTATTCATGAAAACCGCCAACACGGTCATCGACGTTGCCAATGGATCTCTTTCCATATCTCATGGTGGCAACGAGGTCCGAATTCATGTTGATGAGGACCCATATTGATCGTATCCACGTCGAGCCAACGACGTTAAACAAAAGCGCTGCTTGGGAGGCAACCCAAGGATTAGTTAGATTGTTTTTCCATTATTAGCTTAGGATTTGCTTGTGTTTTTAGCTAACATGCAGGTACTAGGTCCGAAAGGACACGCCTGGCGTGATACCGCGCCCGCGCCGCCTAGGCCGCGCCTGCGGTGGATCGTCAGCGCGCCCCGACGAACAGGTACTAGCCCGTGCTCGCGGTAACCATACTGCGTCTCGGTTTTAGCTCGTTTTTCTTGGTAAAAAAAATGAAAAAAAAAAAGAGACAAAAAGAGGACTTTTTGGTCCCATTCTACCTCTATATTTTTCATCTATCTATATCCATTCTATCCATCTTCTATCTTTCCATCTTCTATTTCTTGTCTTTTCATTCACCTTTGTACATTCCATTCTTTGGCTATGTGTAAAAGCCTAAGTATGGGGGAGCTTTGTTTCCCCGGGATTTTATCTCCACGGCTCGAGTTCAAGTGTTCATTTATCTCTCGAGAGACGAGCCAAGATACGAAAGTTGTTTGCACATCACATTACTCAAGACGAAGTTGCGACTATGCTCCTGCACATATACCGCGCCCGCGCTACATCAGCCGCGCCCGCGGCCCCCACTCGAGGATGACTTCGCTCTCTGCATAGATTCCGCGCCCGCGCCCCTGGTGCCGCGCCCGCGGTTAGCCAACCGATTGGATTACGAAGTTCCATTCTTCTACCACCCTATGAAGAGTTCTTTCATTCCACCTCTCTTCATCGTTTGTGAGTCTTCTGATATACCTTTCTCCTTGCTTCTATCCTTTCTCTTTGCTTCATTGAGGACAATGAAGGATTGAAGTATGGGGGAAGGAGTACTCGCATTCGCTTATCCTAGTTAGCTTAGCTAGATATTTGCTTCAGATTTTTTATTTTCTTCTTTTCATGGAGCACTTGCACCATACTTTTTGTATAATAAAGAAAGAAAGAAAAGAAAAAGATAGAAAGAGCCATAAAGAGTTGAAAAAGGCATATAAATCCTGGGATGAGTCGAAAACCCGAAAGGGCGGCTCAGGTAATAAGCAGGTAACCCGGACCAGCATTAGGCTGGGGTAATATGAGGTTTATGAGAGTTGTGAGTATTTGTGAGCACACCCTTGAGAAAAATGAAAAGAGCGGTTAGGTGAAAACCCGAAAGGGCGCCTAAGCAGAATTGAGCGGTAAAATTAGAGTGTTTAGGATCATTCTTGCTTGGGGACTTTGGGGCTTACATGTTAGATTTGGGTAGATCCTAGGTTGCTCTCTTTCATGTTTTTAGAGCTTGAGTGTTATATCTTGTTGTGAGGTGTGTGTTTGAGCTTCATTGTTTTATGCTCATGATTTCTCTATTTTTGGGTTCGGATTGTGAGCTGAGTGTTTTTATCTTCCCTTGTATTTCCTGAGATCTTAGATGTGCTTACTTGATGTATTTATTTTGAGCTTACTCGAGGACGAGCAAGATCTAAGTATAGGGGAATTTGGTTCAGGCTATTTTGTATAGGATAACTCTTGTATTTTGAGATGATTTAGAGAGTATTTAGGTTAGTTTTGAGCGATATTGTAATATGAAGACCGAAGACACAAGTTATGAAGAATCAAGAGTTAAAGAGCTTAAAGACAAAGATTCGCCACTGCATGGATATCGCGGTCCATTGTCTAGGACGCGGGCGCGGTGGCGTGAAGAGACGAACCACGAAGACCTATGAAGGCCGCGGTCACGCTGTCTGTGGCGCGGTCGCGGTAGAAGCCGACTCAACATTTGACCGGAGAAGACCGCCGCGGGCGCGGTGGTGGTGCCGCGGTCGCGGTGCGGCCGATTTTCACGCGGACGAAATTCTATCGTTTCTATCTTGTTTCCTTTCTTATCTTTCGGTTTCCTTTCTTATCTAGTCCGAAAAGGTTGATCCTTGAGGCTATTTAAGGGGAACCTTTCTAGGTTTTTAGGATATTGAACATACTTGTCAATCAATTGTTCTTTCAATAAAGATTAGAGTTTTCTTTGTAATGGAGAACTAACTCTCCTCTTGAGTTTATTCGATCAAGGAAGCTTTATTATGAAGTTGTGAAATTCTGGTAATCTCTTTATCCCTAGGTCTTTGTTGATACTCTTGTGCTTCATCCCATGATCTATGTTTGATTTTATGAGCCTGATCAACTTGTTTGATTGACTTAGATCTATCGTTTGATTTAGGATAGGTTGTTGTCTATGCATCTTTCCAATTTCTCGAAACAACTCTATTCTAGGACCGTGGACTAGTTTAGGGAAGAGTATTCAATGGTTTAATTGTGCATGAGACTCGTAGCTTGATTGCATGATTTGATTTCCTATTATCCCTGTGCTCTATGCTAATTCTAGGTTAAGCGTCCTTGCCTAGGGTTATAGAATTGCTTGGACCGTGGACTTGCGATTGCTATTGACTGGGATTGGAATTGACCTAGGCATATAAAGAGGTGGATGAATTCATGATCAACGGATTAATAAAGTGGAATTGATTGGATAAACTCTACTTGATAACCTTTGATTGAAACCGACTTTCAAACCCCCCTTGATTACTTGCATGAAAACCATAAAATCTGAATAGAAACTGATTCCTTTGGGTTCGACCCCTTGCTTGCCTACTATACTGTTGTTTGCATGTTTGGGATTTATTTTTGATAAGGGAACAACGACTTTGCCCGAGTCACCTAGTACCCAAACTACATAAAATGTGGTAAGTACAAAGCAGCCTAGTATCCTAATGATACGTGATTGCCAGCGTCATATGCTACGCTTGAGGGTGTGGAAGCTTTATGATGATAGGCCCGATGTGCTATACCAATTCTAAAGATAGGGCCCCGGGTCAATCAACAAAAGAAATTTGTATCACGACCCCGTTGTAGTACGGTGGTCGAGGTCGATCATAGGGAATTATTTCATGCGCGTTTGAACGGTCGATTTGTCTAGCACAAACACAATGGGAGAGAAGACACGCGAAGCAATGCGGGACCGAGGTTGTCAATCTCGGGACCGAGGTAGCTAGGCACAATCTAAGTCAGGCTCGAGGCTAGGGGACTCGGGCACGACACAACAATCAATCACAAAAGGGGAGAAACAAGCTAGGCTAAGGGGATCTCGGGCCTTGGGTTCCTTCTCTAGCTAGATATGGATAATTCCACCTCAATTCAAGCAATAAGTGTTGATCCTTGTGAGATCGAGGTTGTTAGCCTTCAATCCCTCCACTCTACACTTCGACCCAAGGGAGTTTTCACTCTCCTTCGATGCTAGGTCTAATGATGGGCTAGAGATCACTTTCGCTTACTCTTACCAATCACAAGCCCTAGGCCCCTTGTTTCCACAAGAGAATTGAAGCCTAATGTAGAGAGGATTCATAAATCAAGCACTCAAGGCTTATGGAATTGAGGGTTCAAACCCAACCTAGCTAGAGGTTTCCCCCATAGCCTAAGATCAAGCTATCTACTCACTAATCATGGATTTCAAGCTAGCAATCATCAAAGACCAAAGATAAATCATGAATCATGCAAGTCAAATCCACAATCAACACACAAACTCAAAATCAAAGCCAAAGCAAACTCGTATTAAACAAAGGAAGAAGTATCTTACAATCTCTACTCCCGCTCCAAGCCTAAGAGTTTCTTTCCTCTCCAAGGAAAGGAATTCACCCAAATCCTCCTCTAGATCTTGGGTTCTTTCCCTCCCTTGGAGAAGAGTCCACCCCCTTCTTCCATCTACCCTCTCAAACGTCCCTCTCTACTCTCTCTCTCCAAAGTGTATGTGTTTCTAGATGTCCCCCAAATGAGAGATTACAAGGGTTTAAATAGAGATTATTCCCCCTACTACAAAGACTAGATTACCCTTCTAAACTCCTTGGGCTCCAAGGCTTCTCCTTGACCTCCAAGGCTTCTAGAACTCCTTGCTCTCCAAGGCTTCTAGACTCCTTGACCTCCAAGGAAGCCAATACAATTATGGGAATTAACAAGAAAATCCCAAAAAAAAAAGGAATCCGGAGCCACGACCGACATGGATCGACACGGAGAGAACCTCGGGCCCGACTTGCTTCAACCTCGGTCCAATTGCATACCTTTCATGTACCTCGGGCCCGACTTGCCACACCTCGGGCCACCACCTCGGGCCACCATGGTACCTCGGGCCCAACATGCTGGGTACCTCAGTCCTAAGGCATTTTTCATTTTGTTTCGCTCCGTTCTCTCTCGTTTTAGCTCCGATTGACTCTATTCTTTCGCCATTCTCTTCGTCTTCACTTGAGGCTTCTTCCTATGCATTTTTAGCTCCATTTTGGCTCCTTTTCCATCCTTGAATTCCTCCATGATGCCATGCTCCAATCTTCATGAATTTTGCTCCAAAATGCCTACAAAACACACAAAACGCGCATAGTCTCCGAATCTCATAGAAATATGGGAACTAAACTAAAAAGGGACAAAACTCACAAGAAAAGGAAAGAAAGACACATATTTACAAAGGAAAATCACCTAATAAAGACTACCAAAATGAGAGACATCAGAATACCCCATACTTAAACTTGCTTGTCCTCAAGTAATAACAATGTAAGCAAGACCGCAGCACAATCTTCAAGTAAAGCCTCATATGAAAAACACAAGTAAGAACAAGTGATAGACATGCTAGCAAGATTACATCATCACACATGATCAAATGTTCAAGGAATAAAGCCTAATGCAACAAAGCCTCACTTTAGGGATATAGAAATGTGTATCACTCATCATGTGTTTAGGTATAACAATAATCACTCATACTCAAGAATCATGCAAGTAAAGACTTTACTATTGAAGCTAATATCACCAATTCCTCCACCTAGATATGCCTATTACAATGCACACAAAGAATATGAACTTGGCTCAATGGAGGTCCTCAAAGAGGTTCCATTCGGCCGGGTTGTAATGGGGCTTTTAGTATTTCTCAAGGTGGGAATCATTTTGGTCTTGTGGTGCTTACAATGGGAATTGAACTTTCTAGTCTCTCACCAACTTCACCAAATTCTTCCACTTTCAACTTCACACTCCCAAAAGACTTTGATTTTCTTCTTTTCTACTTTTTCAACCCACATTTCACTAAACATTCCACTTCATCTTTGCACTTCACTTTTTGTTGGATTTTTCACACTTTTTCCACTAAGGATCGACTTGCACTACAGCTCGGGCCCGATGTGCACTTTAACTCGGTCGGTACCCTTTTCTTTCACTTAAGCACTTTGCTTTCAATCCACTACTTATTTCCAACTTTTCTTTCTTTCTTCACAACAAAGATGCACTACCCACTTGGTTTTTGCAACTCCATTTCTTGCCCTTCCACCAAAGAGAATCTCAACTCTCCAAATATTCTTCCAAACCTCTCACTAAAGTCCAATCCCATAAGGGTCAAGTCATATAGGCTAGGAATCATATTTTTGAGGAGTTTCAAACAAAGGTCTAAGGCTAAAACGGGGCTACAAACAACGGTTTATCTTCAAGGTAGGATATGGAACATTTTGTGACTAAATGAAATAAAGCTCAAATCAATGTGACAAAGCATAGAACAAATCTCATATTGGTCTTGGAAAATAGATAAACACCTCAATAGCAAGTTTTACTAAGTATGCATGAGCTAATCACACAAGAAAATGAGGGATATGCAATATGAACAATCATCCCTAAAATGGCCAAAAATCATCTCACAAGGTTCACTCAAGCTTAGTTGCATCAAATTTCATCCTAGAACTCATGTGCTCAATAAAAACATGCAAGATATCATATCATATCAAAAACAACATCCATTTAGAGGCTAAACTATCCAAAAATATGCAAAAGACTTTACATGCTCACATCATCATTAGCCTTCTTTAGACATCTAAGATGGGAATTCCTAGTCCAAAACAAAATCTTTTTGTCATTTTTCACACAATTTTTTTCGAATTTTTAGGAATTTTTGCAAAAAAATTTCTCAAACAAAGCAAAAGACACACAAAGCACACATATGAACAAACACTAGGCAAAAGAGAGTTTCCTTTTCCCATATCCCATACTTAAAATATGCAATGTCCTCATTGCATCCAAATAAGACCAAAAGGGAAAATGAAAAGGGAAACTCACTAGACATGGCGTTTGAAGCTAGGAAGAATGGTGAATTGTTGACATTGGCACATGGGGAGGTGAAGGTGGAGCACTTGAGGCACGAACTACTTGAGAGGTGGTCGAGACTGCTTGCTCGTCTCACATCCTAGTTGTTCGTCCGTTTGCATCATACACCTTGTCCCTTCGAGCTCATCATTTGAATCAAGAAGCACCTACAAGATCACACCAAAGATACATCCCAAAATACTTGCATTCAAGGGGTTTAGAGAAAGGGTTAGCACAATAAGCTCAAATCCTAGAAATAAGAAAACAAATCAAAAGAAAACAAAGGATACGAAGGATACGTCGGGTTGCCTCCCGAGAAGCGCTCTTTTAACATCATTAGCTTGACGTGCCACCTAATCTCGGTTAGGGTGGAAAATAAGGCTCGGGGTCCATGAATTCTCCAAGGACCATCTCATCTCTCAAGTAGAATTGAGGCCATTCACTATAGTTCAACCAAACATGCGCCTCGGCCTCGTCATAATGGTGGGGGACCCTATACTTAGAGCAAGAATAGTCGGAAATCAAATCCACCGGGTATAGTTCATCTCCACCATATGACTCACAAGTAACCGCCACAAAAGAGCAAAGGACATAGGGCAAACGAGTCTCACACATGATCTTGGAGGCTTGGACCGACATAGGAGCTACATCGGGCCTGACTTTTGGCGTCTCCTCCAAAGCTTGTTTGAACCGAGACTCGACTTATTCTTCTTCAATCATAAGAGTGGGAGAGCTTTCCTTCACTTCCATCCTTGCACGCTCAAGAGCCATGAGATAGTTTTCCTCCATTGTCACCGATCGAAGTGGGTGCAAGTCGGTTCGGACGTTCGGCATCTCGGGCTCGGGGCAGAGTGGAGGCAGGGGAGGTGGTCCGATGTCTGGGTAACTCGGGCCCGACATGTCCTCCAACTCGGTCCTGGATTGTAGAGTCGGTCCGACTTGCGAGCAACACGGGCCCGACACACTGGGTACGTCGGTCCAGGCTTGCTCACTCCTCTCGACTTGTGGTGGCTCGACTCGGACCTCATCATAGCTCTCTTCATCATGATAGCTTGGAACTTTCTCTTGAGAACTCGAGAGGGATGCCCAATAATAGTCAAATTGGGCGTCGACTTGCCTCCTCCATACATAAAACTCCTTGAATTGGGTGCTCATCTCATCAACTCGCCTCTCAAACTTGTTGAATTGAGTTTTCAAGTCTTGTGCCCATTGAGGTTCCTCATCAATCCCTTCTTGCAACATATATTCCCATGGAGGAGTTTCTTCGTAGCTTGGAGGTTGGTATGGAGGTACTCCTTGCATTTGAGTGTAAGTGGGACTTCCCCAATAGGATTGAGCACCACCTCGTCCATCATAGTGGTCTTGGTTCCCATACAAACCCCTCATATAACACTCCTCTTCATAGGCTCTCTCTTCCATCTCTTGTTGCATTCTAATCCGGGCATCAAGTTGATCTTGAGCTCGAACTCGACCTCTCCTTTCTCTTTCCAATTGCTCATCTAACTCGTGGAGTTTTCTTTTTAGACTTGACATCTTCATTTGAAGGTAGAAAACCTCCCACTCATCATCACTATCATAGAACTCCATCTTTTTTTTTATGAGAAGGAATCACCTACAAAAAAGACAAAACGAAACAAATCAAATAACACAAGCGGGTTCGGGCTAGTCCCTTACCCAAAACAAATCAACCAAACAAACGCACAATCACAATAATTCCCCAGCAACGGCGCCATTCTGATGACAGGCCCGATGTGCTATACCAATTATAAGGATAGGGCCCCGGGTCAATCAACAAAAGAAATTTGTATCACGACCCCGTTATAGTACGGTGGTCGAGGTCGATCACAGGGAATTATTTCATGCGCGTTTGAACGGTCGATTTGTCTAGCACAAACACAATGGGAGAGAAGACACGCGAAGCAATTCGGGACCGAGGTTGTTAATCTCGGGACTGAGGTAGCTAGGCACAAACTAAGTCGGGCTCGAGGCTAGGGGACTCGGGCACGACACAACAATCAATCACAAAAGGGGAGAAACAAGCTAGGCTAAGGGGATCTCGGGCCTTGGGTTCCTTCTCTAGCTAGATATGGATAATTCCACCTCAATTCAAGCAATAAGTGTTGATCCTTGTGAGATCGAGGTTGTTAGCCTTCAATCCCTCCACTCTACACTTCGACCCAAGGGAGTTTTCACTCTCCTTCGATGCTTGGTCTAATGATGGGCTAGAGATCACTTTCGCTTACTCTTACCAATCACAAGCCCTAGGTCCCTTGTTTCCACAAGAGAATTGAAGCCCAATGTAGAGAGGATTCATAAATCAAGCACTCAAGGCTTATGGAATTGAGGGTTCAAACCCAACCTAGCTAGAGGTTTCCCCCATAGCCTAAGATCAAGCTATCTACTCACTAATCATGGATTTCAAGCTAGCAATCATCAAAGACCAAAGATAAATCATGAATCATGCAAGTCAAATCCACAATCAACACACAAACTCAAAATCAAAGCCAAAGCAAACTCGTATTAAACAAAGGAAGAAGTATCTTACAATCTCTACTCCCGCTCCAAGCCTAAGGGTTTCTTTCCTCTCCAAGGAAAGGAATTCACCCAAATCCTCCTCTAGATCTTGGGTTCTTTCCCTCCCTTGGAGAAGAGTCCACCCCCTTCTTCCTTCTACCCTCTCAAACGTCCCTCTCTACTCTCTCTCTCCAAAGTGTATGTGTTTCTAGATGTCCCCCAAATGAGAGATTACAAGGGTTTAAAAAGAGATTATTCCCCCTACTACAAAGACTAGATTACCCTTCTAAACTCCTTGGGCTCCAAGGCTTCTCCTTGACCTCCAAGGCTTCTAGAACTCCTTGCTCTCCAAGGCTTCTAGACTCCTTGACCTCCAAGGAATCCAATACAATTATGGGAATTAACAAGAAAATCCCAAAAAAAAGGAATCCGGAGCCACGACCGACATGGATCGACACGGAGAGAACCTCGGGCCCGACTTGCTTCAACCTCGGTCCAATGGCATACCTTTCATGTACCTCGGGCCCGACTTGCCACACCTCGGGCCACCACCTCGGGCCACCATGGTACCTCGGGCCCGACATGCTGGGTACCTCAGTCCTAAGGCATTTTTCATCTTGTTTCGCTCCGTTCTCGCTCGTTTTAGCTCCGATTGACTCGATTCTTTCGCCATTCTCTTCGTCTTCACTTGAGGCTTCTTCCTATGCGTTTTTAGCTCCATTTTGGCTCCTTTTCCATCCTTGAATTCCTCCATGATGCCATGCCCCAATCTTCATGAATTTTGCTCCAAAATGCCTACAAAACACACAAAACGCGCATAGTCTCCGAATCTCATAGAAATACGGGAACTAAACTAAAAAGGGATAAAACTCACAAGAAAAGGAAATAAAGACACATATTTACAAAGGAAAATCACCTAATAAAGACTACCAAAATGAGAGACATCACTTTATAGGATCTAGGGTTTGTTTCGCCTGCTGCCCTTGATCAATTTTCTCACTTCTTACGAACTGAAGGCTCGCCCTTGGATTGGATGATCCAACAATGGTTGAAACCTTGACGGTGTGGAGATAGGGACGATTAGCGAATTGCTTCCCTATAGGCCACCTACGATATTCACAACGATGAACACCAAGTTTAGTAGTTTGAATTTCACGCAAGCTAATGAATTTATGCAAGTTGATTTTCGACTTAGTCATGCAAGTGGTGATTGAGAATTGAAAGACGAGAGAGAGAAGAGTAAAGAGAGAGTTGCGAGAGAGGAGAAGAGAATGTCGAAGGACAATCCTTCTCGGCTGAGTTGGTGTTGTTGATCGTTGATGTTGTTTGAAGGACGAACGAATGATGTTGGATTGTGGTTGATAATGATCAGTTGGATGCAAGAACAAAGGCTCGAAATTCTCCCAAACAAACACGAAAATTTGGTTGGATTATATCTTGGGAATTCAACTTTAACGCAAGTCAAATTCCAGGAAACAAATCTGAGTTCTTTTCATTCATATGGTGCATATAAATAGACAAACAATCAGCCTAAATTCTATCTCTAACATTGTTCCTAAGATAGAATTTAGCTTGAAAAGAAAGCTAGGAAAAAACAAAGTTTACTAGTTAAAAACAACAACCTAACAAAGTTACTAATTAAACTAGGAATTAACTAGTTAAAAATAACAACCTCTAATTATCCTAACTAGAACAAACTTGCGGCCTAAGAAAGAGGTGATGCGTCCCACGAGTTGGCCATGGGCTGGCATGCCGCGTCCCATGCGTGGCCAAGCCGTGTGCCATGTCTTGGGCGTGGGAAGGTTCTATAAGCTAGGAAAAATAGAGAAAAATAAAGGCAAGTGCCTAAAATAGCAAATATTCTTTAATCCTAGAAATAACTCAAAGATAGGCATGCCGAAATATCAATTCAGGATATGAGAGATGAGGGTGGTCCATTGTGGCCCATGTGATTCGAGAGTAGTTGGGATGCGCGCCAAAAGAACTCTCGTGGCTTTCCTTAGCTTCCAAGCTCGATCTCTAGTAATTGGTCCATCGAAGGGGACTCGAGCTAGGTCCTCGATATTTTGCGGAGTCATTGGTACTTGGTCTGCATCACCTAACACTATGGATTTCACTATGCAGTTTTAATTTTCTCAGTTGTGATGTCATCCCAACTATTCTTCTCATTTGGCATTCAAACAGGTGAATCGATTGAAGGCTTAAGAACACGGTTTGCTATGAATTCTGGAATGGCTCTTGCAAAATACGTACTGCTTATAGTTCACTTTTACTTCAGAATTACGTGTGTGTGAATTACACTACTATTATGTTGAATTTAGTGCACTTTTATTCTGATCTTAGTGCACTTTTACTTCACAACTAGAATGGTAATGCAGAACATGTAGAATGTGTGGGTGTGTGAAATATGCAGGTACCTAATGCTGATTTAGTCGTTGAAACTAATGTCACTCATCATACTATCTTATTACAAAGGCCAAAATGACAAAGGTTGTTGCAATAAAGAATCAACTAGCTCTAGAGTTAAGGCATTCACCAAGGAAGCACAGTGAAGGCATTCAGCCTTCAAAGTAGTAGTATGCTATTTTGCTTAATCGATGTGACTCGGCTAAAGTCGTCGTGCCAAGATCAAAGATAAATAACCCAAACTACAAACTAAGTATAGTAAGTAAGGGGTCGAACCCAAGAGAACTATGGCTTCTAGTATTAATATAATTACCAACTAAATAAAAGGGGGGATTTAAGAAAGAAATCTAAACTAAACTAACCTAGGAAAACAAAACAAACAAACAAACAATCAAATATGGGAAACAAGTTCATTCAAAAGATCCACTCATGAAATAATCACTCGATCATAGATTCATCCATTGATTTCATTCACACCTATGGTTAGTTCCTATCCTGATCATTAACAATCGCAAGTCCACGGTCCAAGCAATTCTATAATCCTAGGCAAGGACGCTTAAACCTAGAATTAGCATAGAGAACAAGGATATGCAGGATATAATATCAAACAATCAAGCTACGAGTCAATTGTAAGATAAAACAATCAATTCTCTTCTTAATCCTAGTTGCATAGACCTATGTCTAGCTTAAGTTGTTTTCACAGATTAGTTTTGTCCACAGTCCAAACCTAATCAAATTATAGAACATAAATCAATTCAATAGGGTAGCTACTCCGAAAGAAACAATAAACATTCATAAGATGAAGCAAAAGAGAATTAATATCAACCAAAGGATAAAAATCAATTACCAAAACCTCACAAGTTCATACATCAGAGCTTCTCCCTTGAACAAACCCAAGGAGACTAGCTCTCCATAACTAAACTAAAAGAATTAATTGGAAATAATGATGGATGATGGATACCTAAAACTAGGGCAGACTCCTCCTTATATAGCCCAAGGAACAAGCTCCACGAGATAGATAAGGAAAGAGGCAAAAGATAGAAAAGGAAACAAGATAGAAAGATTTCGGCCCGCTTCGGATTCGGCATCACCGCGGTCGCGTCGTCTCCACTGCGCCCACATTTTTACGACAGAGAAGAATAGGTCGTCTCGGCAGCCACCTCGGTCGCGGATCCTCCGTCACGGTCGCGGTATCGGGACAGAACCACTGGCGTCACTTCGGAGGCTGTTTTGACCATCTTCGTATTGGAAACTGACTTTGATGTTAACCGATGAATTGAAGCCCTTGAAGTTCGCTTTCCAATGGCACCGGAATCAGCTCAATCCGACCTCTGTAGCTCAAGACATAGCCTTCACAAGAAAGTGGTGTCACGCAGACAACTCTAAACGCCTTAAAACTCTTGATTCTTGCATTCTTGTGTCTTCGGCCAAGATATAACAATACCGCTCAAATCTAACCTAAACACTCTCAATAATATCTCAAAATCTAAGAGTTAACCTATACAAAATAGGCCGAATCAAATTCCTCCATACTTAGATCTTGCTCGTCCTCGAGTAAGCTCAAAACAAATACAACAAGTTAGCACATCTAAGATCTCAGGAAATACAAGGGAAGATAAAACCACTCAACTCACAACCCGAACCCAAAATCAGAGAAATCATGAGCATAAAACAATGAAGCTCAAACACACACCTCACAACAAGATATAACACTCAAGCTCTAAAAACATGAAAGAACAACCTAGGATCTACCCAAATCTAACATGTAAGCCCCAAAGTCCCCAAGCAAGAATGATCCTAAAACACTCGAATTTTACCGCTCAATTCTGCTTAGGCGCCCTTTCGGGTTTTCACCTAACCGCTCTTCTCATTTTTCAAAAGGGTGTGCTCACAAATACTCACAATCACTCATGAACCTCATATTACCCCAGCCTAATGCTGGTCCGGGTTACCTGCTTATTACCTGAGCCGCCCTTTCGGGTTTTCGACTCATCCTAGGATTTATATGCCTTGTTTCACTTTTTATGGCTTTTTCTATCTTTTTTTCTTTTTCTTTCTTTCTTTATTATGCAAAAAGTATGGTGCAAGTGCTCCATGAAAAGAAGAAAATCAAAAACCTGAAGCAAATCACTAACTACGCTAACTAGGATAAGCGAATGCGAGTACTCCCTCCCCCATACTTAAATCCTTCATTGTCCTCAATGAAGCAAAGAGAAAGGATAGAAGCAAGCAAGAAGGGTGATGACAGGCCCGATGTGCTATACCAATCTAAGGATAGGGCCCCGGGTCAATCAACAAAAAATATTTGTATCACGACCCCGTTGTAGTACGGTGGTCGAGGTCGATCACAGGGAATTATTTCATTCGCGTTTGAACGGTTGATTGTCTAACACAAACACAATGGGAGAGAAAACACGCGAAGCAACTCGGGACCGAGGCTGTCAATCTCGGGACTGAGGTAGCTAGGCACAAACAAAGTCGGGCTCGAGGTTAGGGGACTCGGGCACGACTCAACAATCAATGCAAAAGGGAAGAAACAAGCTAGGCTAAGGGGATCTCGGGCCTTGGGTTCCTTCTCTAGCTAGATGTGGGTAATTCCACCTCAATTCAAGCAATAAGTATTGATCCTTATGAGATCGAGGTTGTTTGCCTTCGTTCCCTCCACTCTACACATCGACCATAGAGGGTTTTCACCTTCCCTTCGATGCAAGGTCAAGTGATGGGCTCGAGATCGCTTTCGCTTACTCTTACCAATCACAAGCCCTTGATCCCTTGTTCTCACAAGAGAATGGAAGCTCAATGTAGAGAGGATTCATAGATCAAGCACTCAAGGCTATGGAATTGGGGGTTCACACCCAATCCTAGCTAGGGGTTTCCCCTATAGCCCAAGATCAAGCTATCTACTCGCTAATCATGGAATTCAAACTAGCAATCATCAAAGACCATAAGCAAATCATGATTCATGCAAGTCAAATCCACAATCAACACTCAAAACAAACTTGAATTAAACTAAGAAGAGGAATTCTTACAATCTCTACTCCCGCTCCAAGCCTAAGGGTTTCTTTCTTCTCCAAGGAAAGGAATTCACCCAAATCTTCCTCTAGATCTTGAGTTTCTTCCCTCCCTTGGAGAAGTGTCCACCCCCTTCTTCCCTCTACTCTCTCAAACCTCACTCTCAATTTACTCCTAAAGTGTATATTATCCCCCCTAATGAGAGATTACAAGAGTTTAAATAGAGATTATTCCCCCTACTACAAAGACTAGATTACCCTTCTAAACTCCTTGGGCTCCAAGGCTTGTCCTTGACCTCCAAGGCTTCTAGAACTCCTTGATCTCCAAGGCTTCTAGACTCCTTGACCTCCAAGGAAGCAAATACAATTATGGGAATTAACAAGAAAATCCCAAAAAGAAAGGAATCCGGAGCCACGACCGACATGGATCGACACGGAGAGAACTCGGGCCCGACTTGCTTCAACCTCGGTCCAATGGCATGTCTTTCATGAACCTCGGGCCTGACTTGCCACACCTCGGACCACCACCTCGGGCCACCATGGTACCTCGGGCCCGACATGCTGGGTACCTCGGTCCTGGGGTATTTTTCAGCTTGTTTCGCTCCGTTCTCTCTCGTTTTAGCTCCGATTGACTCGATTCTTTCGCCATTCTCTTCGTCTTCACTTGAGGCTTCTTTCCATGCATTGTTCGCTCCATTTTGGCTCCTTTTCCATCCTTGAATTCCTCCATCACTCCATGCTCCAAACTCCATGATTTTTGCTCCGAAATGCCTACAAAACACACAAAACGCTTAGTCTCCGAATCTCATAGAAAATCGGAATCTAAGCTAAAAAGAGACAAAACTAACAAAGAAAGGAACAAAAGACACATATTTACAAGAGAAATTAACTACTAAAACACCACCAAAATGAGAGACATCAGAATACCCCATACTTAAACTTGCTTGTCCTCAAGCAATAACAATGCAAGCAAGACCGAAGCACAATCTTCAAGTAAAGCCTCATATGAAAACACAAGTAAGCGCAAATGATAGATATGCTAGCAAGATTACATCATCACACATGATCAAGTGTTCAAGGAATAAAGTCTAATGCAACCAAACCTCACTTTAGGGATATGAAATGTGTATCACTCATCATGTGTTTAGGTTTAGCAATGAACACTCATACTCAACAAACATGCAAGTAAAGGCTTTACCATTGAAGCTAATATCACCAATTCCTCCACCTAGAGATGCCTATTACAATGCACACAATAAATATGAACTTGGCTCAATGGAGATCCTCAAAGAGGTTCCATTCGACCGGGTTGTAATGGGGCTTTTGGTATTTCTCGAGGTAGGAATCATTTTGGTCTTGTGGTGCTTACAATGGGGATTGAACTTTCTAGCCTCTCACCAAACTCACCAAATTATTCCGCTTTCAACTTTCACTCTCTAAAAGACTTTGAATTTTTCTCCTTTTCAACTTTCAACCCACTCTTTCACTTAACATTCCACTTCATCTTTGCACTACACTTTTTGTTGGATTTTTCTCACTTTTCCACTAGGATCGACTTGCACTACAACTCGGGCCCGATGTCCACTTTAACTCGGTCGGTACCCTTTTTTCACTCTTAAGCTCTTTTGCTTTCAATCCACTATTTTTCCAACACTTCTTTCTTTCTTCACAACAAAGATGCACTACCCACTTGATTTATAACTCCATTCTTTCGCCCTTCAACCAAAGAGAATCTCAACTCTCCAAATACTCCAAAACCTCTAACTAAAGTCCAATCCCATAAGGTTCAAGTCATATAGGCTAGGAATCATATTTTTGAGGAGTTTCAAACAAAGGTCTAAGGCTAAAACGGGGCTACAAACAACGGTTTATCATCAAGGTAGGATATGGAAGATTTTGTGACTAAATGAAATAAAGTCCAAATCAATGCGACAAAGCATAGAACAAATCTCATATTGGCCTTGGAAAATAGATAAACACCTCAATAGCAAGTTTTACTAAGCATGCATGAGCTATTTCACACAAGAAAATGAGGGATATGCAATATGATCAAGTATCCCTAAAATGGCCAAAAATCATCTCATAATGTTCACTCAAGCTTAGTTGCATCAAAACCTCATCCAAGAACTCATGTGCTCAATAAAAACATGCAAGATATCATAACACATCAAAAGCAACATCCATTTTGAGGCTAAACTATCCAAAAATATGCAAAGGATTTTACATGCTCACATCATCATTAGCCTTCTTTAGACATCTAAGATGGGAATTCCTAGTCCAAAACAAAATCTTTTTGACATTTTCAAACACAATTTTTCAAATTTTTATGGATTTTTGCAAAAATTTTCTCAAACAAAGCAAAAGACACACAAAGCAAACATATGTACAAACAGTAGACACAAGAGAGTTTCCTTTTCCCATACCCCATACTTCAAATATGCAATGTCCTCATTGCATCCAAATAAAACCAAAAGGGGAAATGAAAAGGGAAACTCACTAGACAAGGCATTTGAAGCTAGGAAGAATGGTGAATTGTTGACATCAGCACATGGGGAGGGGAAGGTGGAGCACCTTGAGGCTCGAACTACTTAAGAGGTGGTCGAGACCGCTTGCTCGTCTCACATCCTAGTTGTTCGTCCATTTGCATCATACACCTTGTCCCTTCGAGCTCATCATTCGAATCAAGAAGCACCTACAAGATCACACCAAAGATACATCCCAAAATACTTGCATTCAAGGGGTTTAGAGAAAGGGTTAGCACAATAAGCTCAAATCCTAAAAATAAGAAAACAAATCAAAAGGAAACAAAGGATATGAAGGATACGTCGGGTTGCCTCCCGAGAAGCGCTCTTTTAACGTCATTAGCTTGACGTGCCACCTAATCTCCGTTAGGGTGGAAAATAAGGCTCGGGGTCCATGAATTCCCCAAGTACCATCTCATCACTAGCAAAGAATTGAGGCCATCCACTATATGATGAAGGATCATCCAGTCAGCCTCCTCCAAGCGCCCCAACACTCTTTGAGGGGCCAATCACTAGATCCCGAGCTAAGAAGCTACAAAGTGGAATGCATGCCTTTGTGTGTTTCATTTGTGCTAAGGAGGCGAGAGCGAGCATGGAGCCATGTGCCAAGGCTGTGTGCCTAGCAAGTGTGGGCGCCACCCATGAAGAGAGCCAAGGCACAAGCGACGTCGCATGAGTGCCGCGATTGGGCACCGGCGCTGCGGGTGTGCCTCGTTTGGGCACCGGCGCTGCGAGTGTGCCTCGTTTGGGCACCGACGCCTATTTTAGGCACCCAAGAGTGTTTGTTTCATTTTGGGCCTATTATGCTGTTTTGGGCCTATCTATCTTAGAATTAATTAGACCTTTTTAATTATTTCTTTTATTTCCAGAAGTGAGACATATAAGTATTGTTTTGATGGTTTGGAACACTTAGACAATTCAGAATATAGAAATCGTTTTCTCTTGAAAAGAGAGAGTTTGAAGCTTTGCTTCATTGAGTGTGTGAATCGCAGCTTGGTTTGTTTGATTTGTGTCAATCCTCTACGAAGCTTGGTGCTTATCAACGATCACGAGCCCCCTTCCTGTGCTTCAAGGTGTCGCCTTGTTGTGTAGGATTGTACAAGGTTGGTTCTTCGTCCATTCTATTAGGATTCTGGTTGAAATACATACCAGGGGTTTAATAGTTGTCTCGAAGGGTTATCCTTCTCGTCGTTTCTATCAATTTCCCTTTTTCGTTTCTTCATTTCAGTTTGCTTCTTTGTTGTGTCGTTTTTCCTCTTGTTGAGTCGAGTTCATCATTTCCAGTTTCGTTCCATTCAATTCTAACCATTGTTTCCTTGTGTTTTCCTTGTTGAGTCGTGAACGTCGAAGATCGGGCATCCACACGGCTAACCCCGTATCAAAGTGGTATCAGAGCTGCGTTGACGACGTTCTTTTCGTTCCCATCAAAAGAGTCTACAAAATACCAAAAAGAGTCCTCCGGAGATCAGGTTCGATTAATCAACTCTCTTTAATCTGAACTTGAAAGTACTAATCGGTTTGTTCTTGCGCAGTGGTTTGTTTTGCCTAGCCAATTACACCTTTAGCCAAGAAAAATCGTCCCCTCAGCCACCACAACCACCAACGCCCCACCACCTTCACAAAATCCGCCCACCACCTCCACAAATTCGACCACCACCTTGATTAAGTCAGCCGATTTGTTTTAATTAAATTGGAGTCATAAATCTGATTTAATTAATTCAAATTTGAATTAATCCTAAGCTGATTCCTATTTTTAAGGTTGACCAACAACAAACCATATCCCAGCCACATTATCCCACACCCACCTCCTAATATCAAGGAGAACCCATTCAGCTCATTTGAATTCAAAAGCCACGCCCAACCACCATCCTCCAGCCTATTCCTTCTCCTAAAATCAAGGGATTTCAGCCACCAACATTTCAAACTCAAATCGCCACCTCTCCTCATTTCTAGCAAATTATTTTGCACCTTAGAATAGCATTTTATTTCAATTTCGAAATTATTTGTATTTTCTGATTATTTCTGATTAAAAAAAAAAAAAAAAAAAATCAAAAAAAAAAAAAAAAAAAAATAAAAAACGAAAATCAGAAATCAGATTTTATTCTTCTATTTCATTCATAGTATATCATTGAATTTTATTCTAGTGCATAGTGTAATTAAGGTGTGCGACATATCATCATCTTCCCTCTTCATCTCTTGAGTTGGACGATCCCATTGGAGAAGCTTTCGAACCTTACACTTTCAGCCTACCCTCACCTAAACAAACCACTCCAAGTTCATACTTGGTTACGGAAATCAAGGTGAGAGAAGCTTAATCGAGGTTTGTTCTCTTTCTCTATTCATCTCCATTCTTAAACAGATTTGAGTCTTCTTTTCTTGGACGTTTCTTCCCCAGCCTTCATCTTCTCGTGAATTGTTGTTTACTAATCTTTGAATTGAGTTGTTGATCATTTCAAGCAGATTGAAACAACGAGCTCGATCACACACCGAGAGTGAGAGCGAGTGAAACACTTGAGAGGCTGATTTGGATTAAACTAACTTGACAAGTTTGCTTGTAAAGTGTTTTTGCTGATTGTGCAGAATGTCTAACGAAAGTAGTGATAACACCAACACACCCAAGAGCCCTGAGCCAATCCACCCCGAGGTGTTCAAGTTGTTGACCTCACTCAACAGCAACATCACACGCCTCAATTCTAGGATGACGGCCTTGGAGACGAGAGCCTTGGCGTTGCCTCCACCCGTGCCAAGCGTAGCCTTGGGCACCGATTCAGCGGCACACCAACAAGGCACCGGCGATGGCCAGGACCAAAACGCCCACAACACGGACCCTAACTTGGCGTCCACATCACAACAACATGGTTTCCAAAACCAAACCAGGGAAGTGCCTCATAACTCTAATCCATTGCGTAATTCCTCGGGCAATCTTCCTAGAAGAGTGCCTTTTGGTTCCCAGCTCACTCCCCTTCGGGATGAGCATAATCGTGCTAATAGCTTTCAAGGATTTCAGGACCAAAGAGGATCACCAAGTGATATGGACCTTTATGATGATGAGTATGAGGGCGAGGAGGAGGATAATTGGGAGCGCGTCTCAAGAAGGGGAGGTAGGGAGCGCCGAGAAGGTCGAGATAGGCGTCCCATGAGACCTCGTGAGCAGGAGCAAGACGGAGTTGGCAAGATAAAGGTGAGGATCCCTGCTTTCGAAGGCAAGTGTGATCCGGATGTCTATATGGAATGGGAGACCAAGATCGAGCAAGTGTGGAACTGCCACAACTTTGCCGAGACCAAGAAGGTGCAGCTCGCTGTCCTTGAGTTCTCCGGTTATGCCCTCATATGGTGGGATAACTTGGTGAAAGAAAGGAGGCGCAATCTGGACGCACCCATAGCCAGCTGGGATCAAATGAAGGCGTTGATGAGAGGGCGTTTCATACCTCAACATTACGCCCGGGAGCTAAGACAGCGGCTGGAAAATTTAAAACAAGGTTCCATGAGTGCCGAGGAGTGCTACAATGCCATGCAAGTGGCGATGGTAAGGGCTGATGTGGTTGAGGGTGAAGAGACCACCATGGCCAGGTATCTTCGTATCTTGCATCCTTATTTGGCTAATGAGATTGATTTATATCCCTACACTACTATGACTGACCTTTTCCATCTAGCTTTGAAAGTAGAAAGGAAATTCAAGTCTAGGTACTCGGGAGGAAGGAACGCGAACACTCAGCCCCAATCATGGAGGGGGAGCCGTGGCCAGCAAGGCGGATCGTATGGGAAGGAGGCCTCGCACCAAAAGGAGAGGAGCAATGCAGCCGGCGGTCAAGGAGACCAAGCTGGACGAGCCAAACAGCCCACAAGCTCCACGCCTTCACCATACAACAAGGGCAATTCTAGTGGGGTTTCAGCAGCTCCAAAGGGGAGTAATCCTACCTCTAACTCTTCGTCTAGGACTAGAGATATTGTGTGCTTTAAGTGCCAGGGTAGAGGACATTATGCAAGAGATTGCCCTAACAAGAAAACACTTTTAATCAATCATTTAGGTGAATATGAATCTGAAAGTGAGCATGAAAACGAGCCTAATGATGATTTGCATGAAAATGATAATGTTGAAGATGAAATTGAGTATGAATCTGGTGAATCTCTTATTGCTAGGAGGACATTGCATATTAAACCACAAGCATGCGATGATAATCAAAGAGAGAACTTGTTTCATACTAGGTGCTTGATTAAAGGGAAGGTTTGTAACATGATCATAGATAGTGGTAGTTGTTGTAACATTGCTAGCTTAGAGATGGTTAACAAACTGCAATTATCTATGACTCATCACCCTAGACCCTATAAGTTGCATTGGATGAATGACTGTGGTGAATTGAAAGTGCAAAGGCAAGTAAAGGTTTCTATTAAACTAGGACGTTATGAGGATAATGTTCTTTGTGATGTAGTACCTATGCAGGCTTGTCATATTCTATTAGGTCGTCCATGGCAATACGACAGGAAGGTTGTGCACGATGGATTCACCAACCGAAACACCTTCACCCACAACGGCCAGACCATAGTCCTTAAGCCCATGACGCCTACGCAGGTCTCGGAGGAGTGGGATCGGAAGCGTCAAGGTAAGAAGGTATGTTCTGACCTTGAGGGAGAGAATGGGAAGGAAGAGAAAGCTCGGGGTAAGACGAGCCAACCTCTCAGCCCTACACCTCCCTCCGCTCTTTTGGCTTCCAAGAGGGAGCTGGAAGACGAGTTTTTGGATGGGGAAAAAACGCTTATGCTCTTATGCAAGGAGCTGAGCTTGTTAAGTGAAGAGCTTCGAGCTTCACTGCCCCCACGCATTTTGGGGCTCATCGAGGAGTACAAGGACGTATTCCCCGACGAGATACCGGCTGGCCTACCCCCAATTAGAGGAATCGAGCATCAAATTGATCTCATTCCCGGGGCGTCTTTGCCAAACAGGCCAGCTTACCGTATGAACCCCCAAGAGACCCAAGAGGTCCAATCCCAAGTCCAAGAGCTCTTGGATAAGGGATACATTAGGGAGAGTATGAGCCCTTGTGCTGTACCGGTGTTATTAGTACCCAAGAAAGACAACACATGGAGAATGTGTGTCGATTGCAGGGCCATTAATAACATCACGGTAAAGTATAGGCACCCCATTCCTCGTCTTGATGATATGCTAGACGAACTGCATGGATCCACCATTTTCTCAAAAATTGATTTAAAAAGTGGATACCACCAGATTCGTATGAGGGAGGGGGACGAGTGGAAAACAGCCTTCAAGACCAAGTTTGGTCTCTATGAATGGCTCGTTATGCCATTCGGGCTCACGAACGCCCCTAGTACATTCATGCGTCTCATGAACCATGTATTGCGACATTATATAGGGAAATTTGTAGTGGTCTATTTTGATGACATATTAGTGTATAGTAAGTCCCTAGAGGAGCATGAGTGTCATTTGAGAGATGTGCTTAATACCTTGCGTCTTGAACACTTGTTTGCGAATTTGAAAAAGTGTGAGTTATGTACTACTACTGTTACCTTTCTTGGTTTTGTGGTTAGCTCGCAGGGATTGCAAGTGGATGAGGCCAAGATCAAGGCCATAAACGAGTGGCCCACGCCAACTACTATTGGCCAGGTGCGGAGTTTCCATGGGCTGGCGAGCTTCTATAGGAGGTTTGTCAAGGATTTTAGCACCATTGCAGCCCCATTGACAGAAATTACAAAGAAGAGAAGTGAGTTCAAGTGGGGGCGTGCCCAGGAGAGAGCCTTCGAGACTCTCAAGCTGAAGTTGACGCAAGCCCCGCTATTGGTGTTGCCTGACTTCACACGACCGTTTGAGGTGGAGTGTGATGCAAGTGGAGTCGGCATAGGGGGCGTGCTTATGCAAGAAGGTAAACCTATCGCCTTCTTTTCTGAGAAATTAAAAGGTGCATGTTTAAACTACTCGACCTATGATAAAGAGTTGTATGCTTTGTATCGAGTGCTTAAAACATGGCAGCATTATCTTTGGCCTAGGGAATTTGTGCTTAAAACTGACCATGAATCCTTGAAACACTTTAAAAGTCAAGATAAAATGGATAGGAGGCATGGTAGATGGATGGAATTCATTGAAACATTCCCTTATGTGATTAAGTTTAAAAGAGGAAAAGATAATGTTGTAGCTGATGCCTTGTCTAGACGCCACACTTTGCTTGTTTCATTAGACTCTAGAGTATTAGGATTTACTTATATTCGTGAGTTATATGAAACTGATCTTGATTTTGGTGATGCGTTTAAGGCTTGTCTTGAAAAGAATTGTGCTGAGAAATACTATTTGCATGATGTCTTTCTTTTTCTAGTTGATAAAGTTTGCATACCTCGTTGTTCATTGCGTTTGCTGCTTGTTGAGGAAGCCCATAGGGGCGGCCTAATGGGGCATTTTGGGAGGGACAAAACTTATCACACTCTTAGGACTCATTTCTATTGGCCACACATGCTTAGGGATGTTGAGAATGTAGTTAAAAGATGCATGGACTGTCTTAGGGCTAAATCTAGACTTATGCCACATGGACTTTACACACCATTGCCCACGCCTACAGCCCCTTGGGAGGACCTTTCTATGGACTTTATAGTTGGGTTGCCTAGGACTAAGAAGGGGAGGGATTCAATCATGGTTGTAGTGGATAGGTTTAGTAAGATGGCACATTTTATAGCATGTCATAAGACCGACGATGCTACTAATGTGGCTGGATTATTCTTTAGGGAGATAGTCAGATTGCATGGGGTTCCTAAAACCATAGTTAGTGACCGAGATACTAAGTTCCTTAGCCACTTTTGGAGAACCTTATGGAGTAAACTAGGAACTAAGTTGCTGTTTTCTACCTCTAGTCACCCTCAAACTGATGGGCAAACCGAGGTCACCAATAGGACACTAGCTACGATTCTTAGGGCCATAATTAGGAAGAACTTGAAGATGTGGGAAGAGGCCTTACCTCATGTGGAGTTTGCATATAACAGGATTGTTCATTCTTCTACTAAATTGACTCCATTTGAATGTGTTTATGGTACTAACCCTCTCACCCCACTAGATCTTACCCCATTGCCAATGAGGGAAAATGAGCACTTTGACGCAGGAAAACATGTGGAGTTTATTAGGGAATTGCATGCTCGCACCAAACTGAAGTTGGAGCAAAAGGCCGAGTACAATGCAAGGAGAGCGAACCATGGGAGGCGCCACGTTGTTTTCCAGCCCGGAGACTTGGTGTGGGTTCATTTGAGGAAAGAGAGATTCCCGGAGCAAAGGAAGAACAAGCTGTCCCCTCGAGGAGATGGACCTTTCAAGGTGCTTAAGAGGATCGGGGACAATGCATACAAGCTGGAGCTGCCCGGTGATTATGGTGTAAGCGCAACTTTCAACGTCGCTGATCTCACGCCATACCTTGCTCTTGATGAAGACTTGGATTCGGGGTCGAATCCTTTCCAAGAAGGGGAGGTTGATGAAGGATCATCCAGTCAGCCTCCTCCAAGCGCCCCAACACTCTTTGAGGGGCCAATCACTAGATCCCGAGCTAAGAAGCTACAAAGTGGAATGCATGCCTTTGTGTGTTTCATTTGTGCTAAGGAGGCGAGAGCGAGCATGGAGCCATGTGCCAAGGCTGTGTGCCTAGCAAGTGTGGGCGCCACCCATGAAGAGAGCCAAGGCACAAGCGACGTCGCATGAGTGCCGCGATTGGGCACCGGCGCTGCGGGTGTGCCTCGTTTGGGCACCGGCGCTGCGAGTGTGCCTCGTTTGGGCACCGACGCCTATTTTAGGCACCCAAGAGTGTTTGTTTCATTTTGGGCCTATTATGCTGTTTTGGGCCTATCTATCTTAGAATTAATTAGACCTTTTTAATTATTTCTTTTATTTCCAGAAGTGAGACATATAAGTATTGTTTTGATGGTTTGGAACACTTAGACAATTCAGAATATAGAAATCGTTTTCTCTTGAAAAGAGAGAGTTTGAAGCTTTGCTTCATTGAGTGTGTGAATCGCAGCTTGGTTTGTTTGATTTGTGTCAATCCTCTACGAAGCTTGGTGCTTATCAACGATCACGAGCCCCCTTCCTGTGCTTCAAGGTGTCGCCTTGTTGTGTAGGATTGTACAAGGTTGGTTCTTCGTCCATTCTATTAGGATTCTGGTTGAAATACATACCAGGGGTTTAATAGTTGTCTCGAAGGGTTATCCTTCTCGTCGTTTCTATCAATTTCCCTTTTTCGTTTCTTCATTTCAGTTTGCTTCTTTGTTGTGTCGTTTTTCCTCTTGTTGAGTCGAGTTCATCATTTCCAGTTTCGTTCCATTCAATTCTAACCATTGTTTCCTTGTGTTTTCCTTGTTGAGTCGTGAACGTCGAAGATCGGGCATCCACACGGCTAACCCCGTATCACTATAGTTCAACCAAACATGCGCCTCGGCCTCGTCATAATGGCGGGGGACCCCATACATAGACCAAGAATAATCGGAGATCAAATCCACCAAGTACGGTTCATCTCCACCATATGACTCACAAGAAACCGTCACAAAAGAGCATAGGAGATAGGGCAAACGAGTCTCACACATGGTCTTGGAGGCTTGATTCTCGGGTTGGACCGACATAGGAGCTACATCGGGCCCGACTTGTTGCGTCTCCTCCAAAGCTTGTTTGAACCGAGACTCGACTTCTTCTTTAATCATAAGAGAGGGAGAGCTTTCCTTCACTTCCATCCTTGCACGCTCAAGAGCCATGAGATAGTTTTCCTCCATTGTCACCATCTCACTAGCAACCTTTTCAGACTGGACCGATATTGGTGCCACTTCGGGCCCGACTTCCTTCATCTCGGGCTCGGGGCAGAGTGGAAGTAGGGGAGGTGGTCCGATGTCTAGGCAACTCGGGTCCGACATGTCCTCCAACTCGGTCCTAGGTTGTAAAGTCGGTCCGACTTGCGAGCTACTCGGGCCCGACACACTGGGTACGTCGGTCCATGCTTGCTCAATCTTCTCGACTTGTGGTGGCTCGACTCGGACCTCATCATAGCTTTCTTCATCATGATAGCTCGGGAGTTGCTCTTGAGAACTCAGAAGGGATGCCCAATAGTCAAGTTGGGTGTTGACGATCATCCTCCATAAATACATTTCCTCGAGTTGAGTTCTCATATCATCGACTCGCCTCTCAACATTATTGAGTTGAGTTCTCATCTTCTTGAACTCATCTCTCAACTCTTGCGCCCATTGAGGTTCCTCATCAATCTCCTCTTGCAACATATGTTCCCATGGAGGAGTTTCTTTGTAGCTCGGAGGTTGGTATGGAGGTACTCCTTGCATTTGAGTGTAAGTGGGACTTCCCCAATAAGATTGAGCACCACCTCGTCCATCATAATGGTCTCGGTTCCCATACAAACCCCTCATATGACACTCCTCTTCATAGGATCTCTCTTCTATCTCTTGTTGCATTCTAATCCGGGCATCGAGTTGTTCTTGAACTCGAACTCGACCTCTCCTTTCTCTTTCCAATTGCTCATCTAACTCGTGGAGTTTTCTTTTTAGACTTGAAATCTTCATTTGAAGGTAGAAAACCTCCCACTCATCATCACTATCTTAGAATTCCATTCTTTTTTTTTCACGAAATGGAATCACCTACAAAAAAGACAAAAAGAAACAAATCAAATAACACAAGAGGGTTCGGGCTAGTCCCTTACCCAAAACAAATCAACCAAACAAACGCACAATCACAATAATTCCCCGGCAACGGCCCCATTTTGATGACAGGCCCGATGTGCTATACCAATCTAAGGATAGGGCCCCGGGTCAATCAACAAAAAATATTTGTATCACGACCCCGTTGTAGTACGGTGGTCGAGGTCGATCACAGGGAATTATTTCATGCGCGTTTGAACGGTTGATTGGCTAACACAAACACAATGGGAGAGAAAACACGCGAAGCAACTCGGGACCGAGGTTGTCAATCTCGGGACCGAGGTAGCTAGGCACAAACAAAGTCGGGCTCGAGGTTAGGGGACTCGGGCACGACTCAACAATCAATGCAAAAGGGAAGAAACAAGCTAAGCTAAGGGGCTCTCGGGCCTTGGGTTCCTTCTCTAGCTAGATGTGGGTAATTCCACCTCAATTCAAGCAATAAGTGTTTGCCTTCGATCCCTCCACTCTACACATCGACCATAGGGGGTTTTCACCTTCCCTTCGATGCAAGGTCAAGTGATGGGCTCGAGATCGCTTTCGCTTACTCTTACCAATCACAAGCCCTTGATCCCTTGTTCTCACAAGAGAATTGAAGCTCAATGTAGAGAGGATTCATAGATCAAGCACTCAAGGCTATGGAATTGGGGGTTCACACCCAATCTTAGCTAGGGGTTTCCCCCATAGCCCAAGATCAAGCTATCTACTCGCTAATCATGGAATTCAAACTAGCAATCATCAAAGACCATAAGTAAATCATGATTCATGCAAGTCAAACACAATCAACACATAAAACAAACTTGAATTAAACTAAGAAGAGGAATTCTTACAATCTCTACTCCCGCTCCAAGCCTAAGGGTTTCTTTCTTCTCCAAGGAAAGGAATTCACCTAAATCTTTCTCTAGATCTTGAGTTTCTTCCCTCCCTTGGAGAAGAGTCCACCCCCTTCTTCCCTCTACTCTCTCAAACCTCACTCTCAATTTACTCCCAAAGTGTATATTATTACCCCCAATGAGAGATTACAAGAGTTTAAATAGAGATTATTCCCCCTACTACAAAGACTAGATTACCCTTCTAAACTCCTTGGGCTCCAAGGCTTGTCCTTGACCTCCAAGGCTTCTAGAACTCCTTGATCTCCAAGGCTTCTAGACTCATTGACCTCCAAGGAAGCAAATACAATTATGGGAATTAACAAGAAAATCCCAAAAAGAAAGGAATCCGGAGCCACGACCGACATGGATCGACACGGAGAGAACTCGGGCCCGACTTGCTTCAACCTCGGTCCAATGGCATGTCTTTCATGAACCTCGGGCCCGACTTGCCACACCTCGGACCACCACCTCGGGCTACCATGGTATCTCGGGCCCGACATGCTGGGTACCTCAGTCCTGGGGCATTTTTCAGCTTGTTTCGCTCCGTTCTCTCTCGTTTTAGCTCCGATTGACTCGATTCTTTCGCCATTCTCTTCGTCTTCACTTGAGGCTTCTTTCCATGCATTGTTAGCTCCATTTTGGCTCCTTTTCCATCCTTGAATTCCTCCATCACTCCATGCTCCAAACTCCATGATTTTTGCTCCGAAATGCCTACAAAACACACAAAACGCGCATAGTCTCCGAATCTCATAAAAAATCGGAATCTAAGCTAAAAAGAGACAAAACTAACATAGAAAGGAACAAAAGACACATATTTACAAGAGAAATTAACTACTAAAACACCATCAAAATGAGAGACATCAAAGGGTATATCAGAAGACTCACAAACGATGAAGAAAGTTGGAATGGAAGAACTCTTCAACAGTGGTAGAACGAAACACTCCGTAATCTAGGTCTGGTGGCTAACCGCGGTCACGGCACTAGGAGCACGGGCGCGGAAACGTTGTAGAGAGCGAAGTCGGCATCGGGTGGTCACCGCGGACGTGGATGATGGAGCGCGGTCGCGGCACTCATGCAGGGACGAAGTGTTGACTTCGTCTCGAACTACGTGATGTGTAAGCAACCTTCGTATCTTGGCTCGTCTCTCGGAAGATGGATCAATACTTGACTCGAGCCGTGGAGAAAAGAACTCTCAGAAAAACAAAGCTCCCCCATACTTAGGCTTTACACATAGCCAAAGAATGGAATTACAAAGATGAATGGAAAGAAGAAATAGAAGGGGTGGAAAGATAGTAGAATGGGATATAGATAGATGGAAGATATAGATAGAATGGGACCAAAATGTCCTTTTATTTTTCGGAACCCACTGCATGATAACCGTACCGCGACCGCGGCGATAGTACCTGTTCATCGGGATGGGTTCTTGTGCTCCACCGCGGGCGCGGTATGGCTGCCGCGTGCACGATTTTGCACCAGAATGTCCTTTCGGACCTAGTACCTGCACGTTAGCCCGAAAATAAAATAAACCTAAGCTAGGAACGGAAAAACAATCTGTCTAAGCCTTGGATTGCCTCCCAAGCAGCGCCTCTGTTTAACGTCGATGGCTCGACGTCCTCATGATCGGACATAGTTAATGCCCTGAGCATCAAATCAAAGTCCTGCACTGCTATCTTACAACAGGACACATAACATATTGACAAATTAACAAGAAATAATAAATAATTCAAACTCCTTTTTAACCTATCAAACATGCTTGAGCAATTAGGGTGAGATTTTCTAGAGTGAAACCAATTAGGTGATTTTACAAAATATTCATCAGAGCATGCAAATCTCCAATTTGAGTTATCACTTTCATCAAATAAAAAGTATCAGAACTCATCAACTACCCTATCATGCTCAAAGATTGAATCCTTAACAAAAGATTGACATGCAAGAACAAAGCAAGGATCAAAGGAGAGAGACGAAGTGGAGTAAAGGATATAGGGATCGTCAAGGCTGACTTCAGGAATCTCCATGGAGGGAGATACAAAAGTTTCTGACGGTGAAGAAGAAATCTCCATAACAGCATCTGGCTCCTCCAACGAGTTGTTAGGCTCGTCGTTGTCACTCCAGGGGTCACCATACTGAAGGAAATACTCCTCTTCTGTCATCACATATCGTTCCTCCTCAGGATCAGGCTCGGAAGCTTGATCTCTCAATATCGGGGGCGAAACCTCCAATGCAATATCTCGAACCTCCTCCTGCTCCAAACCATCCAGGAATTCACTAAATATCGCCCAATCCTCTTCTTTTGTGGTCCCGTCATCTTGAGTGGACTCTTTCTGCTTGATGAAATTGAGCCTGGGTGTTAACGACGAGGATGAAGTAGAATATGAATCTGGGGAGTCTTTGATTGCTAGGAGAACATTGCATGCTAAACCTGCTCCATGTGAAGATAATCAAAGGGAAAATCTATTTCATAGTCGTTGTTTAATTCAAGGCAAGGTGTGCAATTTAATAATTGATAGCGGTAGTTGTTGTAACATAGCTAGCATGAAAATGGTACAAAAACTGCAGCTTCCTATTTTTCATCACCCTAGGCCTTACAAATTGCATTGGATGAATGATAGTGGTGAATTAAGAGTGAACAAGCAAGCACATGTTACTATTAAGCTTGGTCATTATGAAGATCGTATTTTATGCGATGTAGTTCCTATGCAGGCTTGTCACATCTTACTAGGACGTCCATGGCAATTCGATCGGAAGGTGACGCTTGATGGGTTCACCAACCGCCACTCCTTTGTGTATAAGGGCCAGAATGTCGTGATCAAGTTAATGACGCCCACCCAGGTGTCCGAGGCCTTCGACAAGGGCAAGGAAAGTAAGGTAAATGGTGATGGTGAGGGGGAGAATGGGAAGAAAGGAAAAGCTCGCCGTAAGACGAGCCAAACCGACAACCCTACACCGTCCTCCGTCCTATTAGCCTCCAAGAGGACAATGAACTCATCTACTATGCCTACTCCATTTGAGTGCGCTTATGGTACTAACCCCCTAACTCCTTTAGATCATACCCCATTTCCGATGAGGGAAAGAAAGCTTTGATGCAGGAAAACAGGTTGAGTTCATTACGGAGTTACATGAGAGGACAAGGATCAAGCTGGAACAAAAGGCCGAGTATAATGCCAATCGAGCTAACAAGGGACGGCGCAAGCTTATTTTCCATCCCGGAGATCTAGTATGGGTGCATTTGAGGAAGGAGAGGTTCCCCGAGCAACGGAAGTCCAAACTGTCACCACGTGGAGATGGGCCTTTCAAGGTGCTTCAACGCATTGGTGATAACGCCTACAAGCTGGAGTTGCCTGGAGATTACGGCGTGAGTGCTACATTCAATGTGGCTGATCTTACTCCTTATCTTGCTGTGGATGAAGACCTTGATTCGAGGTCGAATCCTTTTCAAGAAAGGGAGGATGATGAGGGACCATCCGTCAAGCCACCACCGAGCACGCCCATCCTCTTTGATGATCCAATAACAAGGGCGCGAGATAAGAAGCTTCAAAGGGACTTGTTTGCATTTGTGGCGTACCATGGTGTCAAGGAAGCCAAAGATGCCCCTGAGAACAAGTCATCACTCATGTGCCTCGTCGCCAACAAGTTAAGCCAAGAGGTGCCAGATTTGGGACACCGCGGCGGTGCCTAGGCTGCGGCACAAGCGGGCACCGGCGCTAGCGCACAAGTTCGCCTCAGCCGGCAAAGCGTGAGCAAATCCCCTAAAGCGTGATCGCGCTTTGCCTTGCCATGTCGCGCTTTGCCTCCTGCGTACTTAATTGTGCGTGTCTTGCATGGGCTTGTTAGGCCTTTATGGGCCGCCCTTCTATTGCTTTACTTAGTCGTTTTTATTGCTTTTAGGAGGACATATAAATAGCCTTTAGCTGCTCTTTATTTCAGTTAAACAACCTTTATCTCAAAACTGAGTGTTTTCTCTCCATAGTGAGAATCGAAGACTTGTTCTTCATCGTATTGCAATTTCAGCTTGGTTTGTCTTGATTGCATCAATTATCGATCATAGTTGGTGTGCTAGTCGAATACGAGCATCTTCTTCGTGCTTTCAAGGCTGGTTCCTTGATTGTGTGAAGTCGTACAAGGTTGGTCACTTGATCATTCAATTTGGTTCTCGTTTTCAAAGCAACGAGGGTCTCTTTGTTGTTTCATTTGGTTGATCTCATTTCCTATCGTTTTCATCGAGTCGAGTCTGTTTATTTCCATTTCCATTTCAGTCGTTGCTTTCCATTTTGTTTGCATTTCTGACCATTTGCTTGTTTCTTTGTTTCGAGTCGTTGATTGTCGAAGATCGGGCCAATTCACGGCTAACCCCGTATCAAATTGGTATCAGAGCTGTGTTTCCGACATTCAACTCGTCCACCATTGGAGTCCTCCATCAAAAATCCAAAAACACCAAAAAGAGTCCTTCGAAGTCAGGTTTGGTTAATCCTATCTCGTTTATCATTCTCGAGAAGTTACTAACCGGTTTGTTGCCTGATGTGTAGTGGTTTGTTGCCTGAGCCAGCGATTCAGCCACCCTACGCCCACCACCACCACCAAAAACGTCCACCATCTTCATCATCATCCCAGCCACGAATTTATTTAATTAAAGGGTCATTTCTTTTAATTAAATTCAAATTCAAAAGCCCTCCTACTCAGCCTCCTACATTCAAGGGATATTATTCTCTAGCTGAAAACAAACTCACCCCAGCTCCACGAATCAGTCCCACGCCTCCTACATCTTAGGGAGACTCATTTGAATTCAAAATTCAACCCCAACCACCCTATTCTTCCTCCACATTATCAGCTTTGACCTTATCCCCCACGCCCCACATTTGAAATTCAAACGCAATTGCATATTTAGTCTTGCATTTTATTTCATTTGCACTTTGTAATAGCATTTTATTTATTGCAATTAATTTCTGATTATTTCTGGAAAAAAAAAAGAAAAAAAAGTAAGAAAAGAAAAGTAAAAAAAAAAAAGAAATCGAAAATCAAAAAAAAAAAATCAGAAATCAGAATTTCATTTCTCTTAATCATATCTTATAGTTGCATTTCATGTAAGTTGTGTATATTGCATAGTTTCATCATCTCTTCTTCTCTTCTCATCTTTGGGGCAACATTGAAGATTACCTTACCTCCACAAAAGAGCCACCTTGTCCTACAAACCACACATTAAGGTGACTTACTTGGAGTAGGTACTCGAGGCAAGAGAAAGCTTAACCAAGGTCTGATTTCTTTCTTTGTTAAGCCCTTTTCACCTCGTTGCTATTTCTCTCTATCACATTTTCTGTCCATCTTCTCAAAACGTCCAACTTCTTCTCTTGATTTTGTGTCTAAACTTGATTTTGTGAGTTGAAGCTACCACTGACTTTTGAACTTGAGTTTTGATTCTTTCAAGGCAGATTGAAACAACGAGCATAATTGCAATACACGAGGGAGAGTGTGAGCGAAACACCTTGCGAGGCTGTTTTGGATTACACTAACCTAACAAGTTTGCTTGTCAAGTGTTTTTGTTGATTGTGCAGGATGTCTAACGAGAGTAGTGACAACACAAACACACCTAAGTGCCCGGAGCCAGTCCATCCTGAGGTGTTTAAGTTGTTGACCTCACTCAACAACAACATTTCACGCCTCAACAGTAGGATGTCGGCCTTGGAAATGAGAGCCTTGGCATTGCCCCCACCCGTGCCGAGCGTAGCCTTGGGCACCGATTCAGCGGCACACCAACAAGGCACCGGCGACGGTCAGGATCAAAACGCTGCCAACACGGACCCTAACTTGGTGTCCTCATCACAACAACATGGTTTTCAAAACCAAAACAGGGAAGTGCCTCATAACTCTAATCCATTGCGTAATTCCTCGGGCAATCTTCCTAGAAGAGAGCCTATTGGTCCCCAGCTCACTCCCCTTCGGGATGAGCATAATCGTGCTAATAGTTTTCAAGGATTTCAAGACCAAAGGGGATCACCGAGCGACATGGATTTGTATGATGATGAGTATGAAGGCGAGGAGGAGGATAACTGGGAGCGGTTCTCAAGAAGGGGAGGAAGGGAGCGCCGGGATGATAGGCGTCCAAGGAGACCCCGAGAACAGGAGCAGGATGGTGTCGGGAAGGTTAAGGTGAAAATACCCTCGTTTGAGGGCCGGTGTGACCCCGACGTGTACATGGAGTGGGAGACGAAAATTGAGCACATCTAGAGCTGCCACAATTTTCCCGAGACCAAGAAGGTGCAACTTGCGGTCCTTGAGTTCTCCGGTTATGCCCTCATATGGTGGGATAACTTGGTGAAAGAGAGGAGGCGCAACCTGGACGCACCGATAGCCAGCTGGGAGCAAATGAAGGCGTTGATGAGGGGTCGTTTCATACCTCAACACTATGCCCGGGAGCTAAGACAGCGGCTGGAGAGTCTCAAGCAAGGGTCGATGAGCGTCGAGGAAACTTACAAAGCCATGCAAGTGGCGATGGTGAGAGCTAACGTGGTTGAGGACAACGAAGCCACAATGGCCAGGTTCCTCCGTATTCTCCATCCTTCTTTGTCTAATGAGGTTGACCTTTATCCTTATTCTACTATGACTGACCTTTTACATCTAGCTACCAAAGTAGAAAGGAAATTCAGGTTCAGGAACCAAGGAGGTCGAGGCGCACCGAGCCAGCCGAGTAATTGGAGGAGCCAAAGCCGAAGTGCACAAGCTGGCCAAGGAAGGGAAGCCACGCCTCACAAGGAGAAGGGGAGCGCAGCTGGCGCCCAAGGAGAACAAGGGGGACGAAGCAAGACCCCATGGAGCAATCCGTCATCCAACAACAAGGGCAATTTAAAGGGAGCTTCCACAACCCCTAAGGGGAGTAATTCTAACACCTCTTCTAGAGCTAGGGACATAGTGTGCTTTAAATGTCAAGGGAGAGGTCATTACATGAAAGATTGTCCTAATTCTAAAACTCTTTTGATTAATCATCTAGGAGAGTATGAATCTGAAGTTGATGATGATAATGAGAATGTTTGTGCTAATGATGAATCTGATTTGCATGATAATAATGATGTTAACGACGAGGATGAAGTAGAATATGAATCTGGGGAGTCTTTGATTGCTAGGAGAACATTGCATGCTAAACCTGCCCCATGTGAAGATAATCAAAGGGAAAATCTATTTCATAGTCGTTGTTTAATTCAAGGCAAAGTGTGCAATTTAATAATTGATAGCAGTAGTTGTTGTAACATAGCTAGCATGGAAATGGTACAAAAACTGCAGCTTCCTATTTTTCATCACCCTAGGCCTTACAAATTGCATTGGATGAATGATAGTGGTGAATTGAGAGTGAATAAGCAAGCGCATGTTACTATTAAGCTTGGTCATTATGAAGATTGTATTTTATGCGATGTAGTTCCTATGCAGGCTTGTCACATCTTACTAGGACGTCCATGGCAATTCGATCGGAAGGTGACGCATGATGGGTTCACCAACCGCCACTCCTTTGTGTATAAGGGCCAGAATGTCGTGCTCAAGCCTATGACGCCCACCCAGGTGTCCGAGGCCTTCGACAAGGGCAAGGAAAGTAAGGTAAATGGTGATGGTGAGGGGGAGAATGGGAAGAAAGGAAAAGCTCGCCGTAAGACGAGCCAAACCGACAGCCCTACACCGTCCTCCGTCCTATTAGCCTCCAAGAGGACAATGAACTCATCTACTATGCTTACTCCATTTGAGTGCGCTTATGGTACTAACCCCCTAACTCCTTTAGATCATACCCCATTTCCGATGACGGAAAAAGAAAGCTTTGATGCAGGAAAACAGGTTGAGTTCATTACGGAGTTACATGAGAGGACATGGATCAAGCTGGAACAAAAGGCTGAGTATAATGCCAATCGAGCTAACAAGGGACGGCGCAAGCTTATTTTCCATCCCGGAGATCTAGTATGGGTGCATTTGAGGAAGGAGAGGTTCCCCGAGCAACGGAAGTCCAAACTGTCACCACGTGGAGATGGGCCTTTCAAGGTGCTTCAACGTATTGGTGATAACGCCTACAAGCTGGAGTTGCCCGGAGATTACGGCGTGAGTGCTACATTCAATGTGGTTGATCTTACTCCTTATCTTGCTGTGGATGAAGACCTTGATTCGAGGTCGATTCCTTTTCAAGAAAGGGAGGATGATGAGGGACCATCCGTCAAGCCACCACCGAGCACGCCCATCTTCTTTGATGGTCCAATAACAAGGGCGCGAGCTAAGAAGCTTCAAAGGGCCTTGTTTGCATTTGTGGCATACCATGGAGTCAAGGAAGCCAAAGATGCCCCTGAGAACAAGTCATCACTCATGTGCCTCGTCGCCAACAAGTTAAGCCAAGAGGTGCCAGATTTGGGACACCGCGGCGGTGCCTAGGCTGCGGCACAAGCGGGCACCGGCGCCAGCGCACAAGTTCGCCTCAGCTGGCAAAGCGTGAGCAAATCCCCTAAAGCGTGATCGCGCTTTGCCTTGCCATGTCGCGCTTTGCCTCCTGCGTACTTAATTGTGCGTGTCTTGCATGGGCTTGTTAGGCCTTTATGGGCCGCCCTTCTATTGCTTTACTTAGTCGTTTTTATTGCTTTTAGGAGGACATATAAATAGCCTTTAGCTGCTCTTTATTTCAGTTAAACAACCTTTATCTCAAAACTGAGTGTTTTCTCTCCATAGTGAGAATCGAAGACTTGTTCTTCATCGTATTGCAATTTCAGCTTGGTTTGTCTTGATTGAATCAATTATCGATCATAGTTGGTGTGCTAGTCGAATACGAGCATCTTCTTCGTGCTTTCAAGGCTGGTTCCTTGATTGTGTGAAGTCGTACAAGGTTGGTCACTTGATCATTCAATTTGGTTCTCGTTTTCAAAGCAACGAGGGTCTCTTTGTTGTTTCATTTGGTTGATCTCATTTCCTATCGTTTTCATCGAGTCGAGTCTGTTTATTTCCATTTCCATTTCAGTCGTTGCTTTCCATTTTGTTTGCATTTCTGACCATTTGCTTGTTTCTTTGTTTCGAGTCGTTGATTGTCGAAGATCGGGCCAATTCACGGCTAACCCCGTATCACTGGGGAGCCCCTTGGGCATTGAGATAGGGTAATCGAGCTTTATAACCGGGCCCGGAACATCGTCGGTGAAGATAGGATCGTGGCTGAGAACCGGTGGACCAACCTCCTCGGAGGCCGCGGGCGCGGTTTATGGGCTGATGTCTCTCATTTTGGTGGTGTTTTAGTAGTTAATTTCCCTTGTAAATATGTGTTTTTCATTCCCTTCCTTGTTAGTTTCATTCCTTTTTAGCTTAGTTCCCGGTTTTCTTTAAGATTCGGAAACTATGCGAGTTTGTTATGATTTGTAGGTAAAATGGTGCAAATGAGGACGTTTTGGAGGACCATCTAAGGAGGAGCTAAGCAAAGGAGTCAAGGAGCGGAAGAGCCATGCCAAGAATGAAGAGGAACCAAAGGAAAAGCAAGAAGTGAAGGAGGACCGAGGCCCAGGACCGAGCACCATCAAGTCGGGCCCGAGATCGAGCAACCAGAGCACAGGACCGACGTTCCCAACGTCGGGCCCGAGGTTGTCCCGTGTCGGTCCGAGTCGGCAATTGTGAAGATTAGGCTCCAAGGCACAAATGTGGTGAACTTCCAATTTTGCCCTTCTTCTAACTTGGAATTCCTTGGTCCCCAATCAAGAGAAAAGCATAATTAGAGAGAGATTAGAGATCATCCAACAAGAATCCCACACCAAATCACTCTCAAAGGCTCAAGGAAGACTTGGAGAGCAAGGAGAAGAGAGGAGGAGGAGGAGAGGAGGAAATCGGTGGAGCTAGAGAGAGTTCTAGTGAGTTTGTACTTGATTTGCTTTGGTTTTAGTAGGATTATGACTTGGATCTTGTGAACCCCTTTGAATTTGAATGCAATTTTAGTTTGATTTGAGATTGATGATTGAGACTTGCTTGCTTTTCCATTTGATTGCTTTTTACTCTTATCTTATGGAGTAGATTCCATAGTCTTGGGCTATGGGGGAAACCCCTAGCTAGGATTGGGTAGGAAACCCCAATTCCATAGCCTTTGAGTGCTTGATCTAGGAATCCTCTCTACACTAAGCTTCAATTCTCTTGTGGAAACAAGGGACATAGGGCTTGTGATTGGTAAGAGTAAGCGAAAGTGATCTCTAACCCATCACTAGACCTAACATCGAAGGAGAGTGAAAACTCCCTTGGGTCGAAGTGTAGAGTGGAGGGATCGAAGGCTAGCAACCTCGATCTCACAAGGATCAACACTTATTGGTTGAATTGGGGTGGAATTACCCAAGTCTAGTTAGGGAAGGAACCCAAAAACCCAAGACCGATCTACCATTTTTGCCAAATCGAGTTACCCAGTCATCGGGCCCGACGTTGTGTGAAGTCGGTCCCGGCCAATCAACCTCGATCCACCCTCGGACCGAAGTGACTAGTGTCGGTCCGAGGTGATTTCTCTTGTTTTGCCTTGTTTTGCCTTTCTTTTACCTCTTTTTAGTCTTTCGGGTACTCTCAACACACGAACTCCCGTGTGTTCGACACCCTACCTCTTTACTACAAGTGAGGTTCGGTTTATAAATTTAAATTTTGACCACCACACCCGGACCGATCAGAATTTTGGCGCCGTTGCCGGGGAGTCTACTCGTTTGAGGTACCCATCTTTTGTTGAGTCTTTGATTTGGTAGTGATTTGGGTGAGGGACTAGCCCAAACCCCTTGTTTGTTTTGATTCGGTTTTGTTTGTGTCTTTGGTTGTAGGTGCATGCGAGCTCGTTCCGTCCGAGGAACACTTGAGCTTGATTTTGTGTGTGACCCGGAGAGTATTCTAAAGCAAGCCCGAAAGAAGAAGAGGATGGCGGATCAAGCCCGTGATGAGGAGGTTGAAAGGATGAGAGCCGACATGGTTCGAATGCAACTTGAAATGGCGAACCGAGATGCCGAGGCTAGGAGAGAGCGTGAGCAAAGGATGAGGTTGGAGGCTCAAATCAACACTCAACCCCAGAATGCTAGACAATACATGCATCCGGAGTTGAAGGTGCCCGAACCGGCCATCGTCTTGCCGGAGGTGTCAAAGAATTTTGAGATCAAAACTCAATTTATCTCACTCATCAAGAGAGAGCAATTCCAAGGGAGACCGAATGAGTGCCCGATCGAGCATGTGAAGCAATTCAAGGACCTATGTGAGACCATCTCGACGGACGACGAGACACTTGAGTACGTGCTACTCAAAGCCTTCAAGTGGTCGTTGGGAGGCAAGGCATTACATTGGTTGGAGAGTCAAGCACCTCGTTCCATCACATCGTGGAGGGCTCTCAATGAAGCTTTCTTGATGAAGTTCTTTCCGCCCACCAAGACGACGGAGCTAAGAAGGAAGATAGCAAGCTTTCAACAAGGAGCTCACGAGCCACTCTTCGAGGCATGGGACCGGTTCAAAGAGATGTTAAGGGCGTGTCCAACGCATGGGCAACAACCTTATGTCCTTCAAGACATTTTCTTCCAAGGAATCAACCCCGCCACCAAGGATAAATTGAACCTTCATACCGATTGTGGGTTCATTGACTTGCCTCTGGAGCAAGCGTGGGAGTTGCTAGACAAGCTCTCCGATTACGAAGCCATGTATGGAGACAATCAAGTGAACAAGGAAGTGAGAGTCCATGGAGACGGTCCGAAGAGGCTCTATGATCCAAAAAGTGAAGAGGTGGACAAAGATGTGAAGATCCAATTCTTGGAGGATGAGTTGAACAAGATGAGAAGGAAGATGGGTCATCTCCAACAAAACACAAGAGCTTGTGAAGAGTGTGGTTCTTTGAAGCATGGAGCCCAAGAGTGCCCAAATGAGCGCCAAGTCCGATTGGCCGAGCAAATTGAGGAGGCCAACTATGTTCAAAAGAACTTCGGAGGGAGAACCAATTTCAACAATGGAGGAAGGTGGAACCAAGGCCAAGCTAGTGGCTACAACAACAACTTCAACCAAAACGAGCCAAGGGCCCAACCACCACCATACCGACCTCCGGGATTCTATTAGCAAACACCACAATGGGCTCAAGATTTGAAGAATCAAGTCACCAACATAGAGAGAAGATTTGATGACATGAGCACCCAATTCAAGGAGTTTGGTGTGTGGAAAAGAGAAGTGGACAACCAATTTGTTCACATGGCAAACCAACTTCCAAGAGAAGAAGGGAGACTCCCGGGCCGACCCGAGGAGAATCCCCGTGCCCAACAACAACAAAATGAAGTACGAGCCATAGGATTGAGGAGTGGACGGAGTTTGCCCGAGCCACACGAGTCAAGAGCAAGAGAAGAGGGTCGGACCGAGTTACCCAGCAACTCGGGCCCGACGTGCCACAATGTCGATCCAGAAGAAGAAGGGGGTCCAGCAACTCGGGCCCGACATGCCCTGAAGTTGGCCCGATGTTCCCAGAAGTCCCCTGCCCCAGGTCCGAGGTACCTGACGTCGGTCCCGACGTCGATCCAAAGTCGGTCCAAGCTGAAGATGAGGAGAGAAGCCAAGATCGGTCCAAAGAGGTGAACCCAAGCAAGAAGCAAGATGGCACAACTCTTCCATATCCTTTGAAGAAGCCCAAGGAGATTGTTGAGGGCAAGTTCAAGCGGTTCTTGAAGCTTTTGCAAGGCTTGAGCATCACTATTCCATTTACCGATGCTCTAAGTGAAATGCCATCCTATGCAAAGTTCTTGAAGGAAATTTTGAGCAAGAAGAGGTCAATTGTAGAGATGCAAGATGAGTTGAAGATCTTGGAGCTACCTCAAAAGCTAGGTGATCCCGGAAGATTTGCCATCACCGTGGGGATTGGATCCCAAAATTTCAAGGCTCTTTGTGATTTAGGAGCAAGCATATCGGTTATGCCCATGAGCATATGGAGAAGGGCTAACCTCGGAGATATGGAACCGGTTGATATGAGTCTTACTATGGCCGATGGTTCATCAACAAAGGCCACCGGAATTCTAGATGACGTCCCGGTTCGAGTTGGAAGGTATTTTGTGCCCGATGATTTTGTGATCCTTGATATGAAAGAAGATCCGATGGTGCCCATTATTCTCGGAAGGCCGTTTCTAGCTACGGCGGGTGCCAAATTCGATGTGAGGAATGGGAAAGTAACCTTCGAGATTGGCGAGGAAAAAGTGGAGTTCCATTTCAACAAAGCTCTTAATGAACCGGATGCGTTGGCGATCTTGAAGCTAGAAGAAAGTGCCAAGCGCAAGAGAGAGGAGTTGGAACCCACAAGAGAGGAAGAAGCACCATTGAGAGACCATGACATGGTCAATGTTCAAGTCCATGAAGAGTCAAGAGATGGAGATAGCCCACCAAGCCATGAAGAGTATCCTAATCTATATCCTTTTGATGTGGGAGACTCTTACATTTGTTTAAGTGATTTGAAAGAAGATTTAGAGGATGATTACCTTTGCTTGAGTGATTTGCAAGAAGATTTGAGTTATAATGTCATTGAGTCCTCTAGAAATTCTTTAGACTTTTGTGGTGTAGGTGATGAAGAGCAAGTTGAGAAGATGCAAGAGATGCCAACCTACACTTTGGAGGAGAAGAATGATGGAGAATTTGGAGGCCACTCTTTCATCAAACACAAATGGTGGTACTTTGGCTATGAGGAGAATGGAGATGCATATGACAAGGAGGATCAATTCACCATTTTTCACCCTCCTTGAAGGGTAGAGGTTAGAAGTCAAGCTAGTGACTTAAAAGAAGCGCTCCTCGGGAGGCAACCTGAGTTTAGTAGGTTCATTTTCGTAGTTTCTAGTTTGTTTTTCTTTGCCTTAGTATAGATTCCTTCTAATCTCTCTTTAGCATGTGTTTTGTGGAATTATGTGTTATGTGAGCTTCATGATCATGTGTGGTATTGGTGACAATAATAAAAGGACTTGTGGGAAAAGAGTTAGCCAAGCCGAAGGAATTTTTAGGAAGCCAAACCGGGTAGGACCGAGGTGCCCAGTACCTCGGGCCCGAGGTCCCCAATGTCGGTCCTCTTTGGCCGGTCAACCTTGGTCTTAATTTGTGGAAATTCCTATTATACCCTTCTGACCTAACTTTGTCTTCTACCCCATTTAAGCCTTCTTTCCCATACCTAACACCCATCACCCTCATAACCACCTTCCCAAAATACCAAGCCCCTTCAAAAACTCCCAATTCGATCCATCACCTCCACCATACTCGAACCTCAAGCAAATCTCACCACAAATCTCGATCCATACCCCTAGCATCCTCAAAACATCGATCCAAAGGCCAAAAATCCCAACCAAAGTCCCATAGTTCTTCATCCCTCTTCTAGATCTAGAAGAGAAATTTGGGTTCTAAGAAATTGATTGCTAGAAGTCTTTGATTCTTCAAATTTGGTATGTGAATCTCAATCTCTACTTGATTCCTTGTGAATTTCATGCTTTCATTGCTAGATTTGAGATTTGCCATGATTGAGTGAGCTTAGACCTTGAGCATCCATGGTGATTTGCATGCATTGTGAAATTTGTGCTTAATTGTTGCTAACACCTACTTAGAACTTCGATTGATGATGAGAAATGGTTGATTTTAGATTTTAGGAGCATGATAGAGTGTTTTATGGATGAAAAGAGGTAGAGAAGTCGGATTAGAGTCGGCCCGAGGTACCCAGAACCTTGGGACCGATGTTGCATGTCGGTCCTAGACTCGGACCGAGGTTGAGAACCTCGGACCCGATGACCTTTGTTGGTCGGTCCTATGTTTCTCGACTTTCTCTTGTGTGAGCTTTGGGATTCATGAGCTTGATTGTTGGTTATGGCATGTTTATCATGATATATCTTGTAGCTTGACCATTGTTATGTGATTCCTTGTTCATGCATGATTGGATTTTGTGGATTGAGTGTGTTAAGAACAAGTATGGGGTCATCTCTTTGCATGATGAGTTGTTTGTTGAGGAAGTATGTGATATTGTTGTGATTGTATAGATTTTATCTTGGAGTTCTTTGCTTTAATTGTGTGTAGGTACCATGACTACCCGAGCATCTTCTTCAAGGATGGAGAAAGCAACAAGAAAGTCCAAGAAGTCGTCCAAGAGGGTCCAAAGGATGGACGATGTGCGTTTCGAAGATGATGATGTGGCTAGAGAGTATGAGCGACTCATGGGTCTATCTCACCACACTCGGTGGTTAGATTGGGAGTCTATTCAAAAGATGTGCATGGATGAGGCTCTTACTCGGTGCTATAATCATATTGGGCTCAATGTCTTGCTAAGGTGCAACAACACTCATTATCCCGCCTTGACGTCCGAGTTCATGGCGTCGTTCAAGTGCACCTATGAAGGGGTTGAGAGTGAAGGCATGATCTCCTTCCAAATGGGAAACGAGTTGCAAGAGCTCTCTCTCCGTAACTTGGCTACCTACCTTGGGTTCCCATTTACGAGAGAGGAGGCCTATGTTGATAATGAGAAGGTTGACTATCTTTGGAAGTTTGTAGCCGGAAGAAGTGAGATGAGGAAAGGAGCATCGACAAATGAGATAGCAAATCCACTCTTCCGGGTCATGATCCGAGCCTTGGGTTGTTCCATCTTTGCTAGGCACGAGTTGAGCAAGCCAATGAAGGAGGAAGCCATGCTACTCTATGAGATGTTGTTTGAAAATGAGAAGCCAATGAACCTCACATGGGAATGGGTGAAGATGGTGAGGGATTTCCAAAGTTCCTCATGGATCTATTTCGGAGGTATGATAGCCCGCTTGGCTCATCGTCTTGAGGTGGACTTGTCTACCTACACACCGGCCCCGAATGGTGTAGAGTTCATGGACCTTAAGTACTTCAAGAAAGCCAACATTATCAAGGAGAAGCTAGTGACCGGTGCCTCTACTTACTTAGCCCCACACTCCAACTTCGACAAGGTGCAAGTTCCTTTGGGGCCTCGACTCTTGGACCTCACGTGCTATTACAATTGGTACCAAGTGTGGGCGGGAAATGTGAACCCTTATGGAGAGCCGGAGGGGACACTTGAGGTTAGGAGACGAGCGCAACACATTCGTTTCACTACTCCTCAAGCTTCCCCGGACACCGAAGAAGAGGAGCCCAACCAATATGAGTTTGTGAGAAGAGATGACATGGACGTGGACTTGTCTAGAGATGGAGAAGAAGAAGAAGATGGTGGTTACCACAATTTGCTCACCGACCACGCCCCAACATTACTGGACCGAGGTGCATCTCATGTCGGGCCCGATGTTCATCAACGTCGGTCCGATGTCTTTTTGCCCGATCCGGTCCCGAGCCGATTTGAGAGGGGTGAGGAAAGTGGAGCACAACAAGCACCACCGAGCTATGGAGGATATGAAGGGTATGCCCAATGGTATGGGCCCGGAATGGTGTTCCCCAAGCCTCAACAATCGGTGGACATGAACTTCTTGGCTAACCAAATGGCGCATCTCCAACTTCAACAATCTACAATGCTTCAAGAGGCGCACCAAATCAACCTTCAACAACAAAACCTCAACTTCCAACAACAACAACTTTTCCACCACCAAGAAGACTTCCAAGCTCAATTTGATGAGGTGAACCGCAACATAGCCTACATGAGACGTGATGTGGATGACTTGAGGCGGCCGAGGACCAAAGATGGAGCGTCCAAGAGAGTTTCAATGAGTGGATGACCGGGAACTTCTCTTCCCGTGAAGATCAATGGATGCGTCCCGCCCCACAAATTCAACAGCCAAGTCAAGACCCTTTCCACGATCAAGTGTATGAGCGAGAGCGGCAAGCACGGCTCCAAAGAAGACAACGCCGTGGCCACCCCCCAAACTAAGCCTCAACAAGCCATTCAAGAATAAAGAATTGTGAGCTCTCTTTACTCTTCTCTTTACTTTTAAGTTTTGATTTCTTTTGATGAGGACATCAAAATTTTAAGTATGGGGTGGGTTAGTAGCTCATAGTTCCATGTGTAGTTTCATGTTTGTTCTTGTTTAAGGGATGTTTCATTTTGGATAGTGGCATGATGAGATGTTGAATGATGATTGAATTTTATGGTATGAATGGATGAGTTTGTTTGCTTTGTTTGAAAAAAAAAATTCGAAAATCCATAAAAATGTGAAAAATTTCGGTTGAAAAACAACAAAAAGATTTTGTTTTTGGACTAGGAATTCCCATCTTAGATGTCCATATGAGAGCTAATGATGATGTGAGCATGTAAAATCCTTTGCATATTTTTGGATAGTTTAGCTTCTAAATGGATATTGTTTTTGATGTGATGTGATATCTTGCATGTTTTTATTGAGCACATGAGTTCTTGGATGAGTTTTGATGCAACAAAGCTAGAGTGAACCTTGTGAGATGATTTTCTTAGCCATTTTAGGGATGATTGTTCATATTGCATATCCCTCATTTTCTTGTGTGATTAGCTCATGCATGCTTAGTAAAACTTGTTATTGAGGTGTTTATCTATTTTCCAAGACCAATATGAGAATTGTTCTATGCTTTGTCACATTGATTTGAACTTTGTTTCATTTAGTCACAAAATCTTCCATATCCTACCTTGAAGATAAACCGTTGTTTGTAGCCCCGTTTTAGCCTTAGACCTTTGTTTGAAACTCCTCAAAAATATGATTCCTAGCCTATATGACTTGACCCTTATGGGATTAGATTTTAGTGAGAGGTTTTGGAGAATATTTGGAGAGTTGAGATTCTCTTTGGTGAAGGGCAAGAAATGGAGTTATAAACCAAGAGGGTAGTGCATCTTTGAAGTGAAAAAAAAAGAAAGAAGGAAAAGTTAGAAAAGTAGTGGATTGAAAGCAAAGTGTTTAAGTGTAAGAAAAGGGCACCGACCGAGTTAAAGTGCACATCGGGCCCGAGTTATAGTGCAAGTTGATCCTAGTGGAAAAAATTGAAAAATCCAACAAAAAGTGTAGTGAAAAGATGAAGTGGAATGTCTAGTGAAATGTGGGTTGAAAGAAGAAAAGAAAAAAGAAGAAAATCAAAGTCTTTTGGGATGAGAGTGAAGTTGAAAGTGGAATAATTTGGTGAAGTTGGTGAGAGACTAGAAAGTTCAATCCCCATTGTAAGCACCACAAGACCAAAATGATTCCCACCTTGAGAAATACCAAAAGCCCCATTATAACCTGGCCGAATGGAACCTCTTTGAGGATCTCCGTTGAGCCAAGTTCATATTCTTTGTGTGCATTATAATAGGCATCTCTAGGTGGAGGAATTGGTGATATTAGCTTCAATAGTAAAGCCTTTACTTGCATGATTTATGAGTTTGAGTGTTCATTTTCAAGCCTAAACACATGATGAGTGATACACATTTTCACATACCTAAAGTGAGGCTTTGTTGCATTAGACTTTATTCTTTGAACCCTTGATCATGTGTGATGATATAATCTTGGTAGCATATCTATCACTTGTGCTTACTTTTATTTTTCATATGAGGCTTTACTTGAAGAATGTGCATCGGTCTTGCTTATGTTGTTATTGCTTGAGGACAAGCAAGTTTAAGTATGGGGTATTCTGATGTGTCTCATTTTGGTGGTGTTTTAGTAGTTAATTTCCCTTGTAAATATGTGTTTTTCATTCCCTTCCTTGTTAGTTTCATTCCTTTTTAGCTTAGTTCCCGGTTTTCTTTAAGATTCGAAAACTATGCGAGTTTGTTATGAATTGTAGGTAAAATGGTGCAAATGAGGACGTTTTGGAGGAGCATCTAAGGAGGAGCTAAGCAAAGGAGTCAAGGAGCGGAAGAGCCATGCCAAGAATGAAGAGGAACCAAAGGAAAACCAAGAAGTGAAGGAGGATCGAGGCCCAGGACCGAGCACCATCAAGTCGGGCCCGAGATCGAGCAACCAGAGCACAGGACCGACGTTCCCAACGTCGGGCCCGAGGTTGTCCCGTGTCGGTCCGAGTCGGCAATTGTGAAGATTAGGCTCCAAGGCACAAATGTGGTGAACTTCCAATTTTGCCCTTCTTCAAACTTGGAATTCCTTGGTCCCCAATCAAGAGAAAAGCATAATTAGAGAGAGATTAGAGATCATCCAACAAGAATCCCACACCAAATCACTCTCAAAGGCTCAAGGAAGACTTGGAGAGCAAGGAGAAGAGAGGAGGAGGAGGAGAGGAGGAAATCGGTGGAGCTAGAGAGAGTTCTAGTGAGTTTGTACTTGATTTGCTTTGGTTTTAGTAGGATTATGACTTGGATCTTGTGAACCCCTTTGAATTTGAATGCAATTTGAGTTTGATTTGAGATTGATGATTGAGACTTGCTTGCTTTTCCATTTGATTGCTTTTTACTCTTATCTTATGGAGTAGATTCCATAGTCTTGGGCTATGGGGGAAACCCCTAGCTAGGATTGGGTAGGAAACCCCAATTCCATAGCCTTTGAGTGCTTGATCTAGGAATCCTCTCTACACTAAGCTTCAATTCTCTTGTGGAAACAAGGGACATAGGGCTTGTGATTGGTAAGAGTAAGCGAAAGTGATCTCTAACCCATCACTAGACCTAACATCGAAGGAGAGTGAAAACTCCCTTGGGTCGAAGTGTAGAGTGGAGGGATCGAAGGCTAGCAACCTCGATCTCACAAGGATCAACACTTATTGGTTGAATTGGGGTGGAATTACCCAAGTCTAGTTAGGGAAGGAACCCAAAAACCCAAGACCGATCTACCATTTTTGCCAAATCGAGTTACCCAGTCATCGGGCCCGACGTTGTGTGAAGTCGGTCCCGGCCAATCAACCTCGATCCACCCTCGGACCGAAGTGACTAGTGTCGGTCCGAGGTGATTTCTCTTGTTTTTCCTTGTTTTGCCTTTCTTTTACCTCTTTTTAGTCTTTCGGGTACTCTCAACACACGAACTCCCGTGTGTTCGACACCCTACCTCTTTACTACAAGTGAGGTTCGGTTTATAAATTTAAATTTTGACCACCACACCCGGACCGATCATGGGCCGCGGTCGCGGTTTTTGTTCAGAAAGCGTTCCGGTTTTAAGTTTGTCCTGCAGCAACCGACTCTCGTCAAACATGGCCTAGAAAATTTCAAATAGTTCCTTCTCAGGTCTCAATTTGGCATATCCTTTCTCAGTCCTGCACTACACCTCTTCCTGCATCTCCAATGTCCCTCTTCACTAAGATCATATGCACAGAAATAGACTCCAGGAGCAATTAGGTCAGTTGCCTCATCTCGAACTCTCTCGAAATAGTCACAGAATGGTTCACCCTGAAATTGCTTAAACTCATAGAAAGGCATCAGAATATACAAGTGTGGACCGTAAGATAGGTCCACACAAAGTCAATAATAATATTAATACTAGAAAGAAACCAAATTTCCCCAGCAACGGCGCCAAAATTTGACTCGGCTAAAGTCGTCGTGCCAAGATCAAAGATAAATAACCCAAACTACAAACTAATTATAGTAAGCAAGTAAGGGGTCGAACCCAAGAGAACTATGGCTTCTAGTATTAATATAATTACCAACTAAAAAAAGGGGGGATTTAAGAGAGAAATCTAAACTAAACTAACCTAGGAAAACAAAACAAACAAACAAACAAACAAACAAACAAACAATCAAATATGGGAAACAAGTTCATTCAAAAGATCCACTCATGAAATAATCACTCGATCATAGATTCATCCATTGATTTCATTCACACCTATGGTTAATTCTAATCCTGATCATTAACAATCGCAAGTCCACGGTCCAAGCAATTCTATAACCCTAGGCAAGGACGCTTAAACCTAGTATTAGCATAGAGAACAAGGATATGCAGGATATAATATCAAACAATCAAGCTACGAGTCAATTGTAAGATAAAACAATCAATTCTCTTCTTAATCCTAGTTGCATAGACAACAGGTCTAGGTTAAGTTGTTTTCAAAGATTAGTTTTGTCCACGGTCCAAACCTAATCAAACTGTAGAACGTAAATCAATTCAATAGGTTAGCTACTCCTAAAGAAACAATAAACATTCATAAGATGAAGCACAAGAGAGTTAATATCAACCAAAGGATAAAAATCAATTACTAAAACCTCAAATTACTAAAACCTCACGAGTTCATACATCAGAGCTTCTCCCTTGAACAAACCCAAGGAGACTAGCTCTTCATAACTAAACTAAAAGAATTAATTGGAAATAATGATGGATAATGGATACCTAAAACCTAGGGCAGACTCCTCCTTATATAGCCCAAGGAACAAACTCCACGAGATAGATAAGGAAAGAGGCAAAAGATAGAAAAGGAAAGAAGATAGAAAGATTTTGGCCCGCTTCGGATTCGGCATCACCGCGGTCGCGTCGTCTCCACTGTGCCCGCGTTTTTACGACAGAGAAGAATAGGTCGTCTCGGCAGCCACCGCGGTCGCGGATCCTACGCCGCGGTCGCGGTATCGGGACAGAACCACTGGCGTCACTTCGGAGGCTGTTTTGACCATCTTCGGCTTAGAATCTGACTTCGGTGTAAAAAGATGAATTGAAGCCCTTGAAGTTAGATTTCCAATGGCACCGGAATCAGCTCAATCCGAACTCAGTAGCTCAAGATATAGCCTTCACAAGAAAGTGGTGTCGCGCAGACAGCTCAAAACACCTTAAAACTCTTGATTCTTGCATTCTTGTGTCTTCGGCCTAGATATTACAATACCGCTCAAATCTAACCTAAACACTCTCAATAATATCTCAAAATCTAAGAGTTAACATATACAAAATAGGCCGAATCACGATGCCCATGTGGTTTCTATCTCACATGGGTTTTCTATCTGTTTAGACATTAATTGATCTTGGAGAAAGAGTTGAGTTATTAAAAATGTGCTCAAACTTTATACCCATCCATCATATTTTGGTACTAATGGTTGATGGATGATATTATAATTTGTACTCCATTTGCATGCTTATCTTATGAACACTTTAATGTCAATGTACTACATGTTTTGGTACTACTAGATGTTGAAACTTTATGATGACTATGATGTCAAAGCAACCCACTCTAGCTTCCCCTACTTGTGTTGTGATGAGACAAAACTATGGCACAAGAGGTGTTGGATCGTAAGTCAGTTAATGAGGGCGTCCTTAACTGGGTTAAGGGCGTCCTTTAGTGCAGCGGAAAATAGACTTAACAGAATACAAGATAAGTGGACACGAGTATTTATAGAGGAACCCCACTAAGACCAACTAGTCTTATGGGTAAACCTCTACCTCCGTTGGAGGATTTTCAATAGCCGTCCCTTATCTTATTAAGAGCGAGTCCTTACAACTTAGGCGAGTCGTTACACTTCTCTGAGCTAAGCGTCCGTCCTTAGCCTCACTAGTAACACTCCTTTCAACCTAACAAGTAACCTAACACTCTTAGCTATAAGGAAGCTATCACTCACGTCTCTCACGGTTCGTTGTGAGAGACAAACTACAACTCTAATTGATTTGTGGTTTGTTTTGGATTTGATGTGGTTGGACTTTCTTTCTCTTGCTTCAAGCTCACTTGATCTTCTTGATCTTCGTTCGTGTTCTTGAATGCTTCGGGAGAGCTTGAGAGAAAGTCTTCAAAGTCCACTCTTGCACCCACATGCCGCTATGCATACTCCTTGGAGAGTATTTATAGTGGAGGTGATTCTTGTCCTCTAGCGTCCTCTGAGACTTGGCAGGATCCTCGATCTTTGATCAACGGTGCGATGAGCGTCTTGAGGAAGTCAACTCTGTTGACGCTTGGGAAGCCTCCGCGTGGGTAGGGGACCATCGCTGGGAAAGCGACGTCTTTGGCATTGTCTACACGTGCCCAGACAAAGGAAGCTTCCTTCTGAGGACTAAGGCCGGACGATGATGTAATCATGTTGGGGCGGCCTTGATTTGAATTTGAACTTCGTCCGTATTTTGGCGCGCGTCCCTTCTTGATGAGGACTCCGTCCTATCTTGCGCAGGGACTCCGCCAATTACGTTTAGCTTTGGAAGTTCTGGTAACATGCGTCCCTACAGCATAGGGACTGCTGTTCACTTGTTGTCCTTTTCGCTCATGTGCGTCCACTGGACTTACCTGAGATCAAAACTTGGACAACTTATCAAATACATTTGAGTTTGTCAATATCAAAACAAGGGACGATTATTATTGGTTTAGATATTAACGACTGACGTCCTTAATATCGTCCCAACAATTTCCCCCTTTTTGATGATGACAAACTCTTTCAAAAAATGCACACAGAAGTAAAGCTTTTAGCATGAGGAACTACATGAGGAACTACACTTTGATTTTCTTTTCAGCTTAGATTGGCATGCAACACATTCTTTTAAGTGCGTTCTATTTTATTCCTAACTAACGACCTTTTGACTTGGCCAAAATTCCCCCTGAACACATGCTTTCTATGATAACTTAAGGACAATCGCATCTCTGCAAAACTATACTTCCCCCTTTTGGCATCATCGAAAAGGAGAACAAGTCGAAAAGCATGCAAGCACAAAGTCATAACTAAAGAAAGGTACGCTTAGACAAAATGAAGCACAAATGTAGTGAATGGCATTCAGAATGAGAAACGAGAACGTTCATTACAGACATTCACAACAAGTGTTCAAAACGGGGACAGCGTCCCATTGTCTTAACAAAAACTCAAGAAATGATAAATTGTTTCAGGGTTAGAGAAGGGGGAGGTGATCATTTTCTGGGACGCTTGCCAAGGGCTTTGAGGTGTTGCTCCTGAAGATGGTTGTTCTGGGCAAGGAGCTCGTTGTTGCGCTCAAGAAGGTCTGTGTGGACGTGAAGTGTGTCGTGAACCTGCTGAATTAGATCAATCATTATGCACTGGTTCTCGATCATCATGCCCATCAGATACTTCGTAGAGTGCCTCTCAGCCTCATCAGGGACGCTCATACCATCAAGCTCGTCGTCGTCATCAGCAGCGTCCTCAGCTGGCGTCCCAACTACTTGGACATTTTCAGCTTCGTGATCTCCTTCTCCAGGTTCAGCAGCAGCAGCAGCTTGAGCTCTCCTCTCAGCTTTGGCTTTCCTTTCAGCCTCTTTCCGTTCCTTTTCCAGTTGGCGCTTAACGGACGGAAGGGGCTCATCACACCTGAGTTTCCCAACTGGAGGGAGTGTAATTTGCCTGACGTCCCAATGAATGCCAAAGGAACGCTCTTGTTTAGGAGCATAGAGTCCCTGCTGCTTCAGAATTTGCTTGACCAAGCCAGGGAAAGGAAGAGAGTGCCTGCCTCCTGTGCACTTGCCCATGTGTTCCAAGATTACTCGGGGCAAGTTTATCGGCTTGCGTTCCAAGAAAGCGTCCAAGAGAATACTATCAGTGATTTGAACAATGGACTTCTTCTCTTGGCGGGGGACGACCATGCGCACATTGAAGTGATGCGCAAGGACGCCCGTCTTGGTGAGGCAATGAGCAACTCTGTCCTTAGCAGCTGGCTGTCTCCCATTGAATATTCTGTTGAGGATTTCATCTTGGGAGAAACGGCCAAAGTTCTTGCACGGTAGATCGTGCAGAGCATCTTGCGGAGAAGGACGCAGGCCTAGCATTTTGCGGACGGTGCCCTCAGCAACTGAGTACTCATCCCCATCGATTTCAAAAGTCCCCTGAGGCTTCCCGTTTACTTCTGTGATTTCAAACTTTGAGTAGAAACGGAGAACCTCATCAGGGTCAACATCAGCGGCCTCAGCGCCCAAGTGCGTCCAACCCTGGAACTCAAGAAGATCCAAGAACTCTTGGTGCTGGTTCTCTGCCAGAAACTCGGCGGTGAAGAGGAGCGGCGATAGGATTTTCTTGAAGCGTTTCTACTTGGAGCCATTGCTCACGATCACTTCATCACCAGCATCTTCTTCATCTCCATCTCCCTCCTCTTCCTCAGGTTCCTCATCTTGGGGAGGGGCGTCCTCGTCATCGGAGGCTTCGTTCCGTTGTTCTTGGAACTCAACCATTGCAGTGTCCTCAGCTGTGGACGCCTGTTCTGTGGGAGGCGCGTCCACCGCTGGAGTCCTTGCCAAGGACTCTGTGGGAACGGATGGAGGAGACGTCCCTTGAACTTGAGCAGCTTCTTCGATGGCCGGAGCAGGCGGAGGAGGAGGAGGAGGAGGTGAAGCTCTAGGGGGAGAGGGAGAGGGAGTGCGGAGCTTAGCTTTTGGGGGAGGAGCAGAGGAGGAGCTGGGCGGAACCACTGAGATCAGTTTCACCTTGAGCGGAGCAGAGGGAGGAGGCGGCAGAGTAGCAGGGGCAGCATCCTTGGCCTGGACCTAGACTTGTGGAGCGTCCTTGGCCTGGACTTGAGGAGCGTCCGCTACCCTTGGAGGAGGAGGAGGGAGTTGACGAAGGTCCTGCATACTTGCTTGGATCGCCTTCTCAACGGCTGCTTTCTCTGCTTGCTCTTGCTCTTGGCGCGCCTTCTCCTCTTTTGCCAGTTGAATTTCGGAGAGGCGAATGGCGGCCATTTCTTCATCCGTGACGCCCTCAAGCTGAGCAGAGGACTTGAGGCGTCGTTTTGGGGCAGGAGGGGAGGAAGGGATTGGCTTTGGTGGGGAGGAGGAAGGGCCTTTAATTTGGAGCGATTTGGACGGAGGGGGAGAGGAAGGCCTTTTCCTTTTTTGAGAAGGGACGGAGCCCGTAGGAGCCACAACAAACTCCATTATATCAGGAAGTAGTTTGGCGAGCTCGTCCACGGTTCCACCAAATGAGTCAGAAATGATTCCTGGCCCCATGAACGGTGGGTTGGTGTGATTGGTTTCTTGAAGGCGGGGCTTGACATATGTGATCATGAAGTAGTGGAGGAGGCGTTGGATTTTAGGAGGATGTTCGTGAGTGGACGCCCTAAGACAAATGTTGGCGAGCGTCCTAGGCTCCTTTTCAAGCCAGTCCTCAATGAGAGGGTCAAGGGGAGGACGGCGTTTGGGTTGAGAGGGGAGCCGGCCAATTGAGCCACTGTAAACAGAGCCTTTGGTGATATTTTCTGGCTCAGGCTCGGGTTTGAAGGGCTTCTCCAGAAATGAGAACCTCTTCGGCTGGGTTTTGGATTGAGAGCGGGATGGTTGTTTTTGTTGAGGAGGTTGGGAGCGAAGGGGTTGAGGAGGGGTGTTGGAGTGGCGGCGCTGGGTGCTTTGAGAGGAGGAATGGTGGCGAGGGGGTTCTTGTCGGCCAGAAGGTCTGCCTCTCGACTCCATTAATGACCGGCCTTTCACCGGAGGAGATCTCGAAGAGCTAGTGTTTTTCGCTGCCGACGAGGGTGAGGGATTCTTTGAGGCTCTTGTGTTGGCCATTTTTGAGATGGTTTAAATAGGGGAGGATTAGGGTTTGGAGAGAGATTTCGGGATTCGGTTGAAGATTTGGAAGATCTTTGAGATTTCTAAAAGTATGCAAACAGCAGATGAGCGAAGAAAGGTTTTCGGAGTGCACAGGTGGGTATATATAGGAAGAAGACGAAGTTGGACGGTCAGGGGTAACAGGGTCTTTACACACAGCTTCCCCACCCGCCTTCCCACGCGTGGCTTTCTTCTTTGCTAAGGAATACAGCTGTTGAGCACTGTTTGCGCATATCCCGAGATTTTCGCTGACGATTCGTTAAAACGGTTTACCTTCCCAATTTCAACCATTCAAACTTCTCACAACTGCAAAGGACTCTGACCTGACGACCTTTCAACACACAACGCTACACAACACAGAACTGAACCACGGCGTCCCATTCACTGACCTCAACCTCTGTAATTAGAACTCTATACAGACAACTCTCAGCTCTTAGCACGCGTCCCTTTGATCACTTAGAACCATTTTTGAGAATCAAGCAAGTACGTCCCGTAAAGGTGAAACAAGGAATGCTCATAGGACGCGTTTGCAAGATTCTCGGCTTGGGTAAGCTTAGAGTTCCCATCATTTCGGCTTATGATGAGGGTAGGGTGATCAGGGATACTCTTGAGATGAAAAGCGAAATGAATACCATTCAAGGACACAAGCGAATACACATATCTTAGACTAGCGTCCTTTAAAGATGACTTTAATGTATGACACACCTTAAAACAAGTTCTCAACAAGACATAGCCAATCATGGAGGGAATAATAGAACGGGACTTGATCATTTAAAAGTTATCATCCCCAAGAGCAACCGGAGGTGCTCGTAGGGACGTCTATCAAGTGCTTTTGTGAAAATATCGGCCACTTGGTCCTCAGTCCTAACATGATCCACTCTAATTAAACCAAGTTCAACATTATCACGAAGAAAGTGATGCCTTATGTGAATATGCTTTGTCCTAGAATGATGAACGGGATTTTTGGCAATACTTATAGCACTGGTGTTGTCACACAAGATAGGGACTGTGTTGAGGGACGTACCATAATCTTCAAGTTGGTACTTGATCCATAGGACTTGTGAGCAGCACGAAGCAGTAGCAACGTACTCAGCTTCCGCGGTTGATAGTGCCACGGAGTTTTGCTTTTTGGATCCCCAAGATACAAGGCATGAGCCAAGGAATTGTGCCATTCCTGAGGTGCTCTTCCTATCCACCACATGGCCAGCGTAATCTGCGTCAGAGTAAGCTACCAGGTTCAGGGACGTCCTTCTGGGATACCATAGACATAGGTCATCCCGTCCCTTGAGATATCTGAAGATTCTTTTGACCTCTTGCATATGGGACTCCTTTGGATTTGCTTGAAATCGAGCGCACAAGCATACAGCGAACATGATGTCGGGACGACTTGCCGTAAGATATAGCAAGGACCCTATCATTCCTCTGTAGAGCTTTTGATCTACACTCTTGCCTTCTTCATCAGCATAGAGGCGAGTGTTTGGGGAGATGGGAGTATCAATGGGTTTTGAAGAGTTCATCCCATACTTCTCAAGCATTTCACGGATGTACTTTTGTTGATGAATCCGCGTCCCATCTTTGAGCTGAGTGATTTGGAGTCCCAAGAAGAAGTTGAGTTCTCCTATGAGGGACATCTCAAACTCACTACTCATCAAGTTCTTGAATTCCTCTACAAATTTCATGTTAGTGCTTCCAAAGACTATGTCATCGACATAGACTTGGACAATTAAGACATCTTTAAGAACTTTCTTTAAGAACAGGGTTTTATCAATGTTACCTCGTGTGTACCCGTTGGACAAGAGGAAGGACGCAAGCCTATCGTACCATGCACGAGGGGCTTGCTTGAGTCCATAGAGTGCCTTGTCCAAGAAGTACACATGATCTGGGTGATCAGCGTCCTCAAATCCTGGAGGTTGAGCGACGTACACTTCTTCTTTGAGCTTGCCGTTGAGAAAGGCTGTCTTGACGTCCATTTGAAAAAGCTTGAACCCTTTGTGAGCGGCAAAGGCGATGAGGAGGCGAATGGCTTCAATCCTGGCGACAGGAGCGAAGGTTTCATCATAATCAATCCCTTCCTCTTGCCTATAGCCTTGAGCCACAAGCCTTGCTTTGTTTCTTGACACGCGACCATTCTCATCAAGCTTGTTCCTGTAGACCCATCTCGTCCCTATTATGTTTTTGTTTCTCGGACGAGGGACGAGGGTCCAAACCTTATTTCTTTCGAATTGATTAAGTTCCTCTTGCATGGCCTGAATCCAATCAGCGTCCTGGAGTGCTTCCTTTATGTTCTTAGGTTCAACCAAGGACACAAAGGCGTTGAAGGCACAGAACGCTATGTTAGCATTAAGGGACTGATTCACGGCTGATCTTGTTTGAACTCCTTTTGACATATCTGAGATGATTTGATCCGTTGAATGAAGTCTCGAAAGATGGGATCCCTTATGAGTATCGTCCCTTACGGGAGTACATCTAGGGTCCGTCCAATCAGATTCATCTGAGTCAAACCCGTCGTCTTCATTGAGAGTTTCATAGAGTTCCCCCTCAGGTTGAGCGTCCTCTTCTTGACGCTGTTCTCCTTGTAGGCTTGATTCAGCGAGCTCATGTTGAGCTGGAGATTCACTTTGAGATGGAACTTCCTGAACAACACTGGGAACTTCTACTGAGACTTCTTCAGGATTTTGAGTAGCGTCCTTAGGAACATAGTATTTTCCAGAGGACCCGGAATCAACTTCATCATCGGAGTCATCCTGCTGCAGAGGAGATGAGCGTTCTTTCTTACTTGGTTTATCTTTGTGAGAAGAACTTTCTTTGAACACAACATGAATGCTCTCCTCAAGCTTTAGAGTTCGTTTATTGAAAACTCTATACGCTTTACTGGTGAGGGAGTATCCAAGGAATATGGCTTCGTCACTTCTTGCGTCAAACTTTCCAAGTCTTTCTTTATCATTGTTGTGAACAAAGCACTTGCATCCAAAGACTCTGAGATAGTCGATGCGAGGCTTTCTTCCATTCAGCAACTCATAGGACGTCTTCTTCAGCAAAGGACGGATCATGGCTCGATTGATAATGTAGCACGCTGTAGCAATAGCTTCAGCCCAGAAGTACTTGGGGACGCTATTGGCTAAGAGCATAGTCCTTGCCATGTCCTCCAGCGTCCTATTCTTTCTTTCCACCACTCCATTTTGTTGAGGAGTCCTTGGAGCTGAGAAGTTGTGAGAGACTCCATGTTGATCACAGTAGGCCACGAACTCTGAGTTTTGAAACTCCGTCCCATGGTCTGATCTTATGGATTTGAGAGGCGTCTCAAGCGCAACTTCCACTTGTTTGATGAAGACTTTGAATGCGTTGAAGCAATCTGTTTTTGAAGCTAAGAAAAGAACCCAGGTGAATCGAGAAAAGTCATCTACAAGGACATAGATATACCTCTTTCCACCATAGCTTAACGTCTTCATTGGTCCACAAAGATCCATATGGAGAAGTTCCAAAGGTTTCTTTGTGCTGACATCGTTCTTTGACTTAAAGGACGTTCTTGTCTGCTTCCCTTTGATACATGCTTCACACTGTTCAATTTTCTCAGGATCAATTTGGGGAAGACCTTTCACAAGATTTCTTTGATGAAGCTTGAGGATTGTGCTTGGTCCAGCATGGCCAAGTCGGCGATGCCAGAGGTCAGCGTCCTCCTTTGACACAGATAAGCACAACTCAGATTTTGGCTTGAACTCCTGATTGAAGATGTAGACATTGTTCTTTCGGACTCCTTTGAGGACGACTTTGTTGGATTTCTTGTTGATGACGAGGCACTCCTTTGAGTCAAATGTGACTAAGTTTTCACCTTGATCACACATTTGAGAGACGCTTAGGAGGTTGAAGCCAAGTCCTTCAACAAGGCTAACATTTGTCGCTTTGATAGACGGATTGAGAATAGCAGTTCCCGTCCATTTGATCTTTCCTTTGCCCTTGTTGCCAAACGAGACAGTTCCTCCCGTGGCGCTACTTTGGATAGAAGTGAGATGGATCTGGCTTCCTGTCATATGGTTTGAGGCGCCACTATCAATGATCCATGGGCGTCCCCTCACTTCCACCTGCCAAAACAAGGTTAGTGTATGGCGACCCAGGCAAGGTGTTCCTTACCTGGTTCGTTACAGAAATAGAACTCTGGTTCTGGCATGTAGTCACTTATATTCACATCATTTGAAATAGCATGCTTTCTGAAAGAATTCTTAGATCGTCTAGGGTTAGCCTTAGGGACTGACTTATCATTTTCAATGTTATTCCTAGCAGCTTTGCCACTTTCAATGTCGTTCTTCAGTTTCAGGCAATCATATTTGAAGTGATCTCCTTTTCCACAATACCAACACGTCCTATAGTAAGTACCAAGGTAGTACTTCTTGTTGGGACGTTGGATTTTGTTCTTTTTCATCTTTTGAGGGTCACAAACTTTTGAACCTTCCCCCTTAGCAATCTTCTTATAGATCCTATGACTAGTGGAGTTAGTGTAATAGTCCCTTTGACCTTTCTCTCCACTCTCTAGGACTCGAATTCTTTCAAGAAGGTTCTTGGTCTTTTCCCTTTCTAATTCAAGTTCTGAGGTTTTGCTAGCCTCAAAGTCACTAGGGAGAGAGTTCCTAGTGTCAGACTCGTATCCTAATCCTCTTTTGGCTGGGACAAACACCATTGGTTGAACTACCTCAGTTACCGGGCTCTTCCCTAACACTTTCACCTCTTCCCTAAGCTTAGCGTTCTCTAGCTTAAGGCACATCACTTCAGTTTTCAGGGATTTAACTTCGACATGCGAGGACTCTAGTTGTAACGAAACTGTAGCACAGTTCTCACATTCAACTAGCCTATTTTCACTTTCAAGTTCAAGATCATCCATTCTATGTTGCATAACAACGCTTTCTTCCATGATTCTTTTAATGAGCTTAATGAGTTTGGTTTTGGAACAATTCTCTAAGGAGTTCATCATGGAGTCACGAGTTACCTCTTGTTCCTTTTCAGAAGCGTCCTCTTCAAGGACTGGGGCGTCCTCCACAGCCATGTACGCCACTTGCTCATCATCTGAGGCGTCCTCTACGGCTATGTACGCCACTGGTCCTTCTGGTTCTTCATCATCAGAACTCACATTATCCCATGCGGCTTCGCACGCTCCCAAGAGAGCTTTCATCTTCATTTCTTTTGAGTTTAGTCCCGTAGTACACCTTTTAGCAAAGTGTCCTTTCTTGTTACATTTGTAGCAAGTAAGTTCCTTCATCTCTGCCTCTGTATACTTGGGACTCTCCTTTTTGTAAGGCATCTTGTGTTTCTTGGAATCTCTGGCCTTTTTACCCCATAAGCGAGCAACTTTGTGTAGAAGGGCAATCTCTTCTTCTTCTTCCAGCTGTTCCTTAGTCTTGCTTTCCTTTTCTTTCAAAGCTTGAGCACGCATCCTTTCACGATTCTCATTTTTATTTGCTTCCACCATTAGGGCAATATCTCTTTGGTGGCGCAGATACTCAGCGTACTCTGGAGTTGACGTCATCAAAGCAAGATCTGTCTGGGGGTTTCTAGCCAATTCAGCCATATCAGCTTCCCTTCTCGCTTCATAGCCTCTCAGCTTCCCATAGATCTCTTCCATATCCAGGGTTTTGTTGGCTGTGTTCTCCTTGAACGTAGTCCTATCAAAATTCCAATTTCCTGTAAGCCCATCAATGACTACTCCGACTCTGTTTCTCATTGAGACTTCAGCTTCTGGGATGCCTAAATTTCGCATCTTGGTCACAAGAGCTTCAAAGCGGTATGAGTAGTCCTTGACAGATTCGTTAGGAAGCATTCTGAAGGCATAGAACTCTGGTTTGATTTCAAGCTTGACGTCTTCCTTCATCTCTGCCGTACCCACATGGTACTTCTCAAGAGCTTCCCATTGTAGTTTGGCTGTTGCCAAATTGCTAACTCGGGTGGCGTCCCTTTCGCAGAGGGACGCTTGAAGGAAGCATATAGCCTTAGCGTTTGTTTCCAAAAGCTTGAATTCGTCAGGACCCCACTCGTCCTCTTTGTCTCTCTTGTCATCAGGGATGGTAAGGTCACCCTTCATGATCACTCTCCAGCATTGATAATTCTGACTTCTGCAAAAGTTCTCGAAGCGGATCTTCCAGCGGTTGAAGTTGCCGTCCGTCAGACGAGGAGGCTTTACAAAAGAGATTCCAATAGGTTCCATGTCCATCTTGTACCTGCAACTCAAAAAAAAATCTAGAGCGCCTGCTCTGATACCAATTGTTGGATCGTAAGTCAGTTAATGAGGGCGTCCTTAACTGGGTTAAGGGCGTCCTTTAGTGCAGCGGAAAATAGACTTAACAGAATACAAGATAAGTGGACACGAGTATTTATAGAGGAACCCCACTAAGACCAACTAGTCTTATGGGTAAACCTCTACCTCCGTTGGAGGATTTTCAATAGCCGTCCCTTATCTTATTAAGAGCGAGTCCTTACAACTTAGGCGAGTCGTTACACTTCTCTGAGCTAAGCGTCCGTCCTTAGCCTCACTAGTAACACTCCTTTCAACCTAACAAGTAACCTAACACTCTTAGCTATAAGGAAGCTATCACTCACGTCTCTCACGGTTCGTTGTGAGAGACAAACTACAACTCTAATTGATTTGTGGTTTGTTTTGGATTTGATGTGGTTGGACTTTCTTTCTCTTGCTTCAAGCTCACTTGATCTTCTTGATCTTCGTTCGTGTTCTTGAATGCTTCGGGAGAGCTTGAGAGAAAGTCTTCAAAGTCCACTCTTGCACCCACATGCCGCTATGCATACTCCTTGGAGAGTATTTATAGCGGAGGTGATTCTTGTCCTCTAGCGTCCTCTGAGACTTGGCAGGATCCTCGATCTTTGATCAACGGTGCGATGAGCGTCTTGAGGAAGTCAACTCTGTTGACGCTTGGGAAGCCTCTGCGTGGGTAGGGGACCATCGCTGGGAAAGCGACGTCTTTGACATTGTCTACACGTGCCCAGACAAAGGAAGCTTCCTTCTGAGGACTAAGGCCGGACGATGATGTAATCATGTTGGGGCGGCCTTGATTTGAATTTGAACTTCGTCCGTATTTTGGCGCGCGTCCCTTCTTGATGAGGACTCCGTCCTATCTTGCGCAGGGACTCCGCCAATTACGTTTAGCTTTGGAAGTTCTGGTAACATGCGTCCCTACAGCATAGGGACTGCTGTTCACTTGTTGTCCTTTTCGCTCATGTGCGTCCACTGGACTTACCTGAGATCAAAACTTGGACAACTTATCAAATACATTTGAGTTTGTCATTATCAAAACAAGGGACGATTATTATTGGTTTAGATATTAACGACTGACGTCCTTAATATCGTCCCAACAAGAGGTTTGGGCATATAAATCTTCAGGCTATTTACAAGTTGTTAACTAGGCTCAGTTCAGGGATTGCCAAGACTCCGAGCTGAAAAGGAAGGGATATATGAGGACTGTGTAAAAGGTAGACAAATTTGTACTTCATTCAAATCCAAAAAGGTAGTAAGTACTACTTGTCCCTTAGAAATGGTTCATATTGATCTATGTGGACCAATGAGAGTTCAAAGTCAATGAAGTAAGAGATATATGTTTGTTATTATTGATGATTTCTCTCGACTTAAATGGGTTCTATTTCTAATCTCTAAGGATGAAGCCTTCTCCCATTTCATATATCTCATCAGGAAGGTGGAGTTAAGTTCAGGATTAAAGCTTAGCTCCATAAGGTCTGATCATGGAAAAGAAGTTTGACAACTCAATGTTTCTCACTTTTGGTAGAGAAAATGGGATCTTCCATAATTTTTGTGCACCACAAACACCACAACGAAATGGTGCAATTTAAAGAAAGAAAGCAACCTTAGATGATATGACAAGAACTATGCTTATTACAAGTGGATTGTCAAAGTCCTTCTAGGCTGAAGCAGTAAACAAGGCTTATTATATTCTTAACAGAGTCATGTTTCATCGCTTACTAAATAAAACTTCATATGAACTATTACAACAATGCAAACCTAACATCTCTCATTCCCGAGTCTTTGGATGCATATGTTATGTTCAAATTAATGGCAAAGATGATTTGGGAAAATTTGACTCAAAAAGTAATGAAGGAGTTTCATTTATATGCCACCAATAGCAAGGCTTATAGAGTCTATAACAAAAGGACCAACAAAGTTCAGGAAAGCATTCATGTAGTTTTTGATGAGCGCCATATGACACATAGTGACTCGGATGATAATAATAACACCAAGAAGAAGCACGATGATGATCCTGATGCAAACAATGAAAATAATATTAATGGTAACAATGATGGAGGAAAAGATGACAACAATGATGCACCATCCACTTCTGATAGCAACTCAAAAAAATTGTGATACGATGTTCTCAATGCATCACAAGAAGCTAAGGAAGAATTGCCTACAAAGAATCGAGAGAATAATGACAGAACAGCCAATCAACAAGCTCAAGCTTCTTCATCTATAGATATTACTCAAATCTCCACCAGAAACTATCATCAAAAGGAGGATCACCCTATAGAAAACATCCTCACTCCTTATGAAAAAGTTATATTATTTATTAAGACACGTCATATTTATTTAGGTAAATGAAATTTTCTCCTGCCAAAAAGGTAAGTATTGAGATTATTTATAAAATGTTTTATTCTTTAATAGTTGTACAAATCTTATCTATAAGATACTATTAGTTAAGATACTAATTAAGAAAGGAATGCTTTTGATAATTATATATATTTCATTAGATATTATTATCAAATAATCAAAATCTTTTATTTCTTAATTAATATTTTAAATTTGTCTTTTCTTTCGTAATTAAAAATTTGATTGTATATAGTTTATCCCTTTGACTCTTATCAAACAGTCAAAAAAATCATTTCTTAATTAATATGTTAATTAGTCCTTTATTTCTTAATTAAATTTGATTGTATATAGGTTAAAATTATGATCATATTCATTTATATAGTTTTTCTTTATCCTTTTCACTCTTTGTGTGATCGTAATCTTTATTTTAAAAAAAAACTATATATTGTATATGATCATAATTTTAAAAATATTCTAATTATGTATCAACTATTAGTTATATATAAAATTTATTTATAGATATGATCAATATACTATTTATATTTAAAAAATATTAAATTCAAGTGTTTATTTAAAACTCATATAAGGTACGGAGATTACAATAATTTTAGAGATATATATGTTACTCCCCATCATCATTTGTGGGCTTGATGGTATAATTTGGTCCAAATGAATAGTAAAGCCAGGCCTAATATCCCTCTTGGAAAATACTGCACTACTTTGTCTAGCTACCATACAAACGAAGTATTGATGGCATTCATGAATTTACGTGATTTGAAAAAGATTAATATCGTCGAAAATAAGTTGGTTGAAATCAGTAAAAATAAATGTAAAATCCGATTAATTCAGATGTTATTCGGTTGACACTCGAACTCAACCAACTTATTTGGTTGACTCGATTTATTATAGATTTTGAAAATTATGGTATGTTTTATTATAAAAATTATATTTTTATTAAATATTTATTGTCTCGTTGACCAATCCAAACCAGCACGATAACCTGTAATGGCTCAACTCGACTGACCTGCAATCGGATTGATTTGAACTGACACTTAATTCGAACCTAAAAAGACCGAACCCAACCCGTTTGATGGATCTCCTTCCTAACTCTTTATATTTGGATCATGATTATCTTTTGTTCTACACCTAAGGTAGTGTGTTGAAATTTCAACTATCAAGAAAAGGGCAAACATCTGCACTATCAACACATGTCTCCATTTTTGTGCTTCCGCTTCTACAATTGCCCACGAGTCTCCAAAGCTCACTATACAACAATATGTATTCATGTAGCCCATTTAAACACTATCCACGATTACAATTAATCCATGTCATTTGTTAAAAATAATTATATAAAATTGACCACTAAATTAGATATTTGTATATTCCTACCGACTAAACCTAAGGAAGTTTCCTTAATCAGCATCGGCAAGATGCCAAGTGTGAGAATTGCTGATTTGAACGAAGTGGACCCAAGCTCAAAGCATCTAGTGTAATTTGGTCCATCAGTTCCCAACCCTATCGCCATCATATACACAAAGAAAAACAAACAAATACGCAGAAGAAAATGTCAAAAGGATAAATTTTCGGTAATGGAGGGTTAACAATTTTTATTTATTTCATTTTCCTCCCTCTTTCACTTCATTTAAAATTTGTATCTTACTTTTTATTTAAATATATACAGACACAGTGTCTAATATAATGTCAATGCATGGGTAAATAAACTTAATTAGGAGTGTTGAAAAACATATTTACCTAAAATCAAAACAGATGAAGTGAGGCTGTAAATTTGTCAAAATCCAAAAAATAAAAGTAAATGCGAATTTTACATATCAACCATTTGATGCATGCCCTCCAAAGGGTGCTAGCTTAGCATGTGAGTTTCTTATGGGGTCTCATATCATCAAACTTTCACAGTTGAGTTTCAGCAGAAAAATAAATGTGAGCCTTCAAAGCTAAACGCTTCATGAAGATCCAACCTATAAAAGATGATTAAGGTGACAGAGATGAGTTGGAAAGGCATATATTATGCCTTGTGACTAGGTGAAAGAATCTCAGTATTTTTTCATACTAAAATAAAAAGGGATCTTAATTGACCAGCAAAAGATATTCTAGTCCCACGATTTTTCAAAGGAATCAGGAAAAAGCACATTATAAACACAAACCATAACTTTCCAGTGTACAAAGAATATGTTTCCATGCCTTCTAGGCAGCATTGCAATACAACCTCCACAAGCCACAAAAAAGGGTACCTACTTTTGCTGCTTCATTCTCAAGGAAAGAAAGATTACAACAAACAAACAGAGACCAACCAACCAAATGCAGAGCAGAAGAAAAGAACAACACTGCTCACCCACCTCAATCTGCACTTAACAAACCCCAATTATTCATCGCAAAAATCTCCATACGCAGATCCAATTATTCAGGGTCCCCCTTTTTCCTATCCAGAAGGCTCAGGGCAAAAGCTTTGATCTCACCTCATTGAACCCCAGGTGGGCGCCCCGATGTCAACTATCAGGCTTATCAATCAGCCCGTCTCCAGCATGAATCCTCCCTTTCTTGCTAAACGAGCCCACCCCAGAAAGCGCCTTAAAACTGCTGCTTCCACACTCAGTCAGGCTGCTGCATGACGACCGTCTTGACCTCCTCAACTTTATGGAGACGAGGTCAATTTCAGGAACCTCCTTTGTCGTCTTCATTTTGACAACGGCTAAGCGGGCAATGCTGCTTCTGCAGAAAGGGCAGACGGGAGCCTTTAGGATGGTGGTTGCTGGGTTGGGCTTGTTGTGACAGCACAAGGCTAGGGTGCAGTGTGCACACATTCGGTGACCACATTCTTGCACTTCAATTGTGCACATTTGGTCAAAGCATATGCAGCATAGTTCACTCTCATCAGCCTGTGCTCGAAAGAAAAGAAAAGAAAAAACTTAATGGGATGTAAACACCCGTCCATATCGTCTCATCAACATATGGAGCATATATCTTCTATTGGAGGAGTCAAATACGATTCTTGCACAACATATCAAAATCCGCAAGGATCCATCCTTTTTTTTTAATATATTTATAAAAAGAAAATCAGCACTTGTTATAAACAAAAAAAATGTAGTCTATGGAGCATGGCAATTGCAAGAGATTCATCAACCAAGTACCTCAGACATATTGTCGTCGGAGCCTGATTCAGAATGTGATGGAGAAGCAACTGAGTATGCTGTGCCTTTTAAGATGTCCTTCTCCCTTTCCTTGTTGGCCTCCATTAAAGCCTTTTCTAGGAGAAGCTTGGTATCAGTGTTAAGCTCACTGATAAACTTTAATGGTGACGGCCAGACAAGAGGCTCGGCTGAAGATGGATTCAATAGAGCTGCACAAGCTCCATACTTGTGCTTTAAAGCAATCATATAAGGCAGCCTCCTGCATAAAATCCCAGTCTATCAGATTTGCTCATAGAAATTACAATCCCTCCACAGATAAACAAATTCAAGAGGCTCATCAAGGAAGTGAGTGTACCCAGATGCATCCCTTTGTAGGCGATCCGCACCCCAAGCAAGCAATTTACGAATGCAATCAAGAGACCCACCTCTTGCAGCCAAATGAAGTGGAGTGCTCCCTGGAAAGCTGTTTACACAAGAGTAATTCTTGAGTTAAAATGTAAGAATAATAAAAGCCATTAATTTAGGCATTTACAATGAGATATGTGGTTTACCAATAGCTTCCAGTTGAAGCACAAACTAAAGCTCCATTATCTAACAAGATCTGAACAGAATTAGGCCGCCTCCTACGAGCAGCCAAATGTAATGGGGTTGCCCCCTTACCATCTCTAATATTTACAAACCGAGCGAATCCCCTGGTTTTGGTAAAAAAAAAATGAATTGATTTGAGTGAGTTTGATATAGAAAATATAAATGAACTAATAAAACGGGGTGCGAAATCTACCAAGAAAGAGCAACATGAGAAGATTTGGCGGTAGAGAGAATGGTTTGAAGGCAATCTGTGTAGCCATAATGAGCGGCATAGTGCAAGCAAGTTCTTCTATTTTTGGAATCAAACACCAAAATCTGAAACAATAAAATAGAAAACGATTGGAATTCATCATCACAAGGCAATTACCCCAGCAATACAATTGTCAGAGGAAAAAGTGAAACATTTCGAAGATTTCATTTTCTCTTTAATCACTTGTTCTAGTAGTTGTATTGTGTTGTGTCCCTTATGTTAGCAAATCTATGAATAGAAGAAATCTAGAAGAAAAAGGTGAAAGGAAACAGTTATACAGAAAGACAAAGGTGGTGAGGACAAGTGTATCTTACATTAGCCCCTGAATGTATGAGCTTCTGGACGCATGCAATTTTGCCATACATTGAAGCCAGCATAAGCGGGGTCTGAATCACTCACACAAAATCAGAGAAAAGATCACTAGAAGGTAAAATTTGAAAGGCCAGAAGCTCATCAGATGAATCGAATTCAGTCCATCACCAAACCTGCTTATGACGATTCAACACATCCGGATTGACAGATCGATCCAAAAGCCAAGAAAGCACCTACAAAAAGCCCCCTCAATCAAAACCCACGGTCAGGAAATAGTAAAAAAGACACAAGAACCGAGAAGAAACACACAACGATGTGGCCAGTGGCAGCGGCGATGTGGAGCAGAGACTGGCGATCATAGAGAGTGGTTTGGGCCAAGAGTGACGAATCCTCTTGAATCAGAGCCTGGAGCGCCTCCAAATCGCCCAATTTCACGGTTCTCAAGACATCGGTCCGCTCGTGGCCCCGCGCGCAGGTCAGCCCCTGGCCCATCGCCGGAGGGGGAGGACGGAATCGACGGTGGTGAGTAGCCTAGTGCCGACGATGGATGGAGGGATGGATGAATGGAGTGCTCCCATGGCCAGTTTTTTTTAAAGAAGATACAAGTGGGAGTCCAGAGGGGAAGCGGGCAGCTGCCCGTGGGGAGAAGGAAAGGGGGAACGGAGAACGGGCAGCTGACCCAGTCATGGACAAGGGAGCCCCACCCGACTGACTACAGGCACAACAACTGGGAGCGGGAGCACCCAGATATTATTTTCCGGACTCCATTTTCTTTTGAAAAAATCTTGGACTATATTTAAAGTTTTTACTTAGTTAATTACGTAAGATTAACAGGTCATATAAAGGAAATTCAATAATCTATTACGTACTTATGTCAATAATGGATGTTATTTCCAAAGATTTCAGTTTTTTTTTTTTGAGGAAACAGTTTTAATAGTGTACTGTACATGCAGAACGCGCAAAGGCAAATGTTTGGTCCAACGTTATGCATAAGAAAATGTACATTTACAAATAAACAAATGTAAATGGTATTAAGTCACCCATGAAAATGGGTTCGTGTATAAAATCATCCATATAATTTTGATAATCCTATGTTCAATAAGAATTTATGAACAACACTATCCATGAAATCTAAAAGTACAGCAGCTCAAAACTAAAATTTAGAATTTATGGATGGTTTCCACAAATGGTTTGATATAATTTCATATTTTATAGATAAACTTGTTGGGTTATAATTCAAATATCCAAAACACATTTTGGGTTAGAAGAGCTCAAAAGAAAGAAGGCCCAAATATTAGAAATATGGAGATTATTGTGGAATTTGCTAGAATAAGTGGGAGCATTTGGCAATTAGTAGAAAATTAAGGAAAGTTCTAGAGAATAGGAGAAAGTTAGGACTAGAATTCTCTAAGAAAATATCTACTTTGAAAGTTGTAATGTTTGGTTCTAGAATATTCCTACAACATGTATAAACAGGAGATGATGTAGGCTAATTAGGCATCGATCAAGAAAGAGTCGATCAAGTGTGTTGTGTGTGAGAGTTGTAGAGTGAAGTGTCCCACATAATAAAAAGTCTCGAGTCATCCGTATAATTAGTCTTGTACATTTCCATTGTATAATACAAAGTCACTTTTGTAATATTGTGTCTTTGTGTCGGTTGGGTTCGGTGGGTGTACAAGTGTCCGGGAGGGGTCGATTTCCCAACAGTGGTATCAGAGCCAAGGTTGGTGAGTGTCGTTGTTGGAGATACGGGTAGATTTCGTTAGTGAAAGGATCTCGTGTTAGTGTGATGGCGGCCGGCTTGTCGAGGACGTTCGAGATCCCACTCTTTGATGGGAAGATGAACTTCACGTTGTGGCAGAGTATGATGCAAGACCTCTTGGTGCAGCAGGGTCTTGATCAGGCTTTAGAGGACGAGAAGCCTGGCTCCATGAGCGACAAAGAATGGAGCAAAATCCAGAGGAAGGCGGTGAGTGCAATCCGGTTGGCGTTAGCTCCCGAGATTAAGTTCAACGTGTTGAAGGAGACGAGTCCAAAGGCGTTGTGGGAGAAGCTCGAGAGCATTTACGCATCGAAGTCGTTGACGAATCGGTTGTGTTTGAAGATGGAGTTGTACTCACTAAAGATGGAGGAAGGAGGTAATCTTCATGACCACATTAACTCATTTAGTCAACTAGTATGCCAACTGATGAATGCAGGAGATAAGATTAAAGATGAGGAGTAGGCATTGTTGTTATTGGCGTCACTACCGAAGTCCTACAAGTCTCTGGTGCAGACGTTACTTGTAGGAAGGACAGGCCTCACCTTAGATGAGGTGACTACCGCTTTGCGGGAGAGTGAGAGAGTGATGAAGAGTGACGTCAATGATGCTGGTGGAGATCGCATACTAGTTGCGAGGAAGCGGGAGCGGGGGAGGAACCAGTCAAGAGGGCGAGATGACCCGAGACGTGGAGGTAGCTCACGTCCGAGTAAGGACTGGAGTGACGTGGAGTGCTACTATTGTCGGGAGAAGGGTCATATGCAGTCTAGGTGTCCCCAAGTGAGGGAGGACTTGAAGAAGTTGAGAGAGCTGCGGACGAAGACTGGTGACTCGAATACTAATGTGGTCGATGATGTTGGTTATGAGGATGTGTACTTAGCAACGAGTGAAGAGGTTGCTAAGCCAGAGTGGGTGATGGACAGTGCCGCCTCAGTGCACGTGTGTGGAGATCGAGCGATGTTCGACACCTTGAAGACGGGTGAAGAGTTTGGCCATCTAAATCTAGCTGGAGGAGAGAGATTGAAGATTGAAGGTACCGGAAGCGTGACGATGAGGCTTCACAACGGTACAAGTCATACTCTTCACGGTGTGAGGTACGTGCCTTCAAGCAAAGTTAATATTATCTCGTTGGGTACGATGATGTCGAAAGGTTATAGGCTTGTTGGCACATACAAGTGGTGTAAGGTGTTCAAAGGGAGACGCTTGATCATGCGAGGTCAGAAGAACACGAAGAATATCTGCATCTTAGATGGACATACTGTCAAGGGTGGATGCAGCTTTGGAACTAAGAAGCCTAAGACGGTGAAATTTACCGTATTTGGATATATGAATTAAGGGAGGAATTGTTGGGTTATAATTCAAATATCCAAAACACATTTTGGGTTAGAAGAGCCCAAAAGAAAGAAGGCCCAAATATTAGAAATGTGGAGATTATTGTGGAATTTGCTAGAATAAGTGGGAGCATTTGGCAATTAGTAGAAAATTAAGGAAAGTTCTAGAGAATAGGAGAAAGTTAGGACTAGAATTCTCTAAGAAAATATCTACTTTGAAAGTTGTAATGTTTGGTTCTAGAATATTCCTACAACATGTATAAATAGGAGATGATGTAGGCTAATTAAGCATCGATCAAGAAAGAGTCGATCAAGTGTGTTGTGTGTGAGAGTTGTAGAGTGAAGTGTCCCACATAATAAAGAGTCTCGAGTCACCTGTATAATTAGTCTTGTACATTTCCATTGTATAATACAAAGTCACTTTTGTAATATTGTGTCTTTATGTCGGTTGGGTTCGGTGGGTATACAAGTGTTCGGGAGGGGTCGATTTCCCAACAAAACTTATGCACAAGCACCTATTTTATGGAAAATGTACCACCATTTTCTTCTTGCACATACGCTTTATTAAAATTTGTACGTACATTCACGTAATTTGACTATTTGAGTGCATCGGGATATTTTACCATGTGTTGGTGTATGTTGATGGTTTGATTAATAAGTAATAATTAGAGGTGTCACTCGGGTCGGTTTCGACGGGTTCGGGTTGGGTGGCAATTCAGGTCAATCGGATTACAGGTCAATATTGGGTCGGATCTTGATAGATTAATGTTCAAGTTTGGGTCAACCTAACATGTCAAGAATCTAAATTTGTAATAAATATTATAATAATATTATAGTTAAATAATTAAAATATAATAATTATATAATAGTTTTAATAGCTTTTATAATAACATATACTCCGAAATATATTCAAAAAAATATGTATTCTACATATATAAAAAAATCAGGTTGGGTTCGGGTTTCAACCCATTTGGTTTCAAATTAATCGAGTTCGACTTTTTCCTTTGATCGCTATTTTTCGAGTCAGGTTTCAATTCTAAAATTTTTGGTTGGTTCAAATTGCTTTTTCGGGTCAAATTATTTTAATAAGCCCAATGAATTTGGATATTCAAACAAATGGCATGATCTTTTTGTTTCTTAATTTTGCTTTATCACTTTAGGCGTTTGTGTTGAAAATATGTTCATATGAACGGTGGAAAAGTATACTTTTGACGGATTGGCTTGATTTTAATCGCAAATTGTAAAATGAAGAAATAAGTTCTAGTTAGAAATGAAGAAATAAACTTTTTTCATTTGAGGTTCCATGTGTTATCTAGTATAGTTTTATAGTGTCAATGTAACTCAATAATATTTTTATAAGATGTGAAAGATCAAGTTAAAAAAATCATTATCTTTATTCAACAACTAAGATGCAGAAGAATTGTTATTGGTTGGTTTTAAGATGAATCCTTATTAGCTTATGTGTTGGGTTTATCATGCATATGCGCATGGAACGACGTGTGTACCCCACGTCAAATATGGTCCACTGACTTTAGCATGATTATTGTAGTTTCTCTGCATGTGAGTGATTGGATCAATAATCTAGAGGTTGTGTGCCTAATTGGGTCTACCATACAAATCCAATAAGATTTCAACTCAAAACTATATGACAATGAGTGAAGTAATTTCATGGGTTATAAAGTATGAGGTTTTTATCGTATTTTCCAATATGGGATTCTCCAACATACTCTTCAAAGGAAACAGTCTAGGCTTGTTGAAACTTGGAAAAAAGCCCTCAAAGCTTGTGACCCTTTATATGGTTCGGTCACTCCCTTATTGGAGGGACTACCTAAACAGTCCCACAAGGTCGGCAAGCCCGAAGAACCCATGATAAGCGTGATTAAGTCGTTTTAAACCACAATTATGCAAAAAAAATCAAACTAACTTAAATCATAATATAAAGCAAGTAAAGGTCGATTCCACAAGGAGACAAATTATGTTTTTCGGTGAGAAGGAGACAAATTATGTTTCATAGTGAAGTTTGTGTCAAACTGAAGTAACAAGGGGGGTTTTGGATTAATTCACATACTAACATGCAAATCCTAGGAATTCAAGAGTTTAATTAATCAGTAATTGGAAACAACTCAGACAAACAAATATCCGCATTCGCTTAATAAGTTGATGATTGATTTCAATTAATACCTATGCCATTGAAATCCCAATTTCTTTTCAAATATAATTAATAGCACAGCTAAATACTATTAACCCTAACTAGTTAAATAATCATGAAACTATCAAGATTCAATCTAAATAGCAACATTCAATAACAGGAATATAAATGGATACAAACTAAGATAAAACAACCTGCTTCTATCCTATAATGCAAATCAATTCTCTTATGCATACAACTAACACAACCAGATATTAGCACAATGGATTTGCTACTTATGAAATAAAGATGCTTAATCAGGAACACTCTAAATCTAGCAATAGGCTAATAACAATAAATCCTAAATGATCAGACTAGAAATTATTGAAACAAGTCAATAGCAATTCAAGCAAGATAAAAGATTAAATCCATGCAATAGATAAGGAATTAGAAATCTCACAACTGAATCAGAACGAACACTTCAATTGTCTGTCCAAGCTAAAATGCTTAGTTCTCCATAAATCTTCAAAGCACAAACTATTTCCAAACTCAAAATCTAGATCTAAATAAAGGTCTAAAGCTTCTTAGAAAGGAGAAAACAAACCATCCAAACATACATAAAAACCGAACCAAAAACAATATCTCTAAGTCTAATAGTTAAAACGCCACGTTTAACGACGGATTTCCCCCTCGGCACTGGCAATGGTTGCCACCTATGGGGCAGCGGTCGCCGCCTCCAACAGAACACTTATCTTCGTCTTCTCTTCACTTCAGCTCCAAGTGGTCTTCAGTGTATCTCGGCTCTTCCTTGTTCAAAGCTCCAAACTCCATCATAAGAACCTAAAACATCACTAAACGTATGCTAAAACCCCATCTAAATACACAACATAATTGTGTATATCAACCCACCCCAAACCGAAATGATCCCATGATAAAGCTCAGTGGGCCGATGGGGGTCATGTATATAGTTGGACATATATATACAAACCTAATGAGGTTCCATCCCAAAACCATATGGAAATTAGTAGAGTAATTCTTTAAGTTATATAGTAGAAAATGTCTATTATATAATGCAGGATTGCAACATAAGAGATTGAGAACCCATCAAACAAGTAAATAAGAATCAAGAAGAATTCCAAAAATCTCAAAAATAAGAGAAAGTGAAAATTATAAAATGGAATAGAGATACATATGAAAAATTTAAACCCAACCTCGATGTCTCCGACTTGGATAGCAACAAGAACGATGTAAGTGGGTTAGCATTGTGGAATCATGGACAACACGGGTTTTAGTTTCTAACCTATTATTATTGCAGAGGATTTTGGATTTAGAGTAGGTATTCAAGATATTCACCTTCAGATTTTTGACATTAAGAACAACGAGACAAACTCATACATTCAATTATAAGCGATATCGGACATATTATTTTAAATATCTTTCATAGGCTTAAACATTCTTCGACCAAAACAAAAAAAATTAACCAACCGAACTGAAGTGAACCGAACCAACCGATGGAGTTTGGTCGATTTCCGGTTCAAGAAATTGCAGGATTTCGGTTAAGTTATTTTTCGTTTTGGTTCAATTTTTACAAAGAAAAACCTTATATTTATCGAAAACCTAAAAAACCGAATTGAACCGAATTTTTTCGATTCACCAAATTCCCGAAATTCGGTTTTGATTCGGTTAGGTTTTTTTCGGCTCGGTTCGGTTTTCACCAATGCTCAGCCCTAATCTTTCATGTGATTCTTGTTCATTGTTTCAAGAGTGTAATTCAACGATTGAGTTATTTGCTAGAAGACATGTCAATCTTGATAATCTTAGGCTTGCTATAATGTTTTTTTTTTCTCAGATATAAATCTAACTCTTCGTTTGTAATTCAACTTAGATCATTGTTACCTTTACTTCAAATTTTTTTTAAGATCATCTATTGTGATAATTTGGGTTGGCCTTGCAATCTCCAAGTAGCCTAATATTGGCTTGTTTGAGCTAGTGGCTCATCTATCAAACGCAGAATAATGATACACTACTCAGGATATTATCATTATCGATATACCAAATCTAAATGATCAAATCGCCTAATTTTTTCCTTCACCAAAAATAAGTAATTGAACGTTAAATGGAAGTAAAAAAATAATATTATCTCCATTCAAATCCACAACAAAGTGAATCTGTTCCAAAATAGATTTGAATTTTATTGTATATTTAATCCAAAATCTAATAAAATAAAATATTAATGCATTGCAATTAGACCCGTCAATCGGGTTGGGTCGGGCGGGTTCGGGTCGGGTCGTTTCGGCTTCTGGTTGAGTTCGGGTTCAGGTCAATCGGGTTACGGGTCAAACTGGGTCGGGTCGTTGCGGGTTTTCGGGTCGGGTCGGATCAACCCAACGGGTCAAGAGTATCAATTTCTTTACCAAAATTTAAATAATAAAATATTTAAATAAAAACATATTATAAAAAATATTATTTTTTATTATTTTAATAATAAAATATAACATAATTGTCAGAATAAATTCTTATATATTGTAATATAATTTAAACTATAAAAAAACGGGTCTGCCCCAATGGGTTAAGGTTTAACCCAACAAAATCGGGTTACAATCGGGTCGGGTTGAAACTGAGTCACGGGTCTAAATTTTTGGGTTGAAACCCTAAAGTTTTCGGGTCGGGTCGGGTCGGGTTTGCAGGTCGGGTCAGCTTTTGATAGGTCTAATTGCAATTTAACAAAATTGAAAATTAATTTTACAAAATATTTTTTAAATTAAAAGAAATGGCAAATTTATTATCTTGAAGTAAAGATGAATATCCAAATTATTAAGGAGATCATACTACCTACTATAGTACAATATAAAGAAGAACCCAAGTCTTTGTTAAAATTTCTAAGATAAATAATTTTTTTATTTTATTTTTACTTATATCATTCAAATATAATTCTTATATTCACTTGATGTCTTAGCTAATTTTTGATATCTTAAGATATTTTCCTAACATTAATTTTTTCTAGAATAATATCCTTAGTTGGATAAGAAATTTCAAGTGATTTTGATTGGTATTTTAACAAAATTTCCTTATTAATCAGTAGAATTTTTGTCATTATTAAATCTTGAAACATACTGAATTTTTTCGAGGGCATAACCTAACCACACGTAAAATAGGTCATATTGCTCAAAACCACCCGTTAATACCAATTTACTAACCAACACTGATATTAATCCTTTCGTTAAAAAACAACCACTTCACCTCTCAAGTCCGTCTTGGCGTTTATGTACATGTCAGACGTGGATTTCTCTTCGATTTTGCACATAGTTTCTCTTTTTCTTCAAAAATGTAAAATAAAAAAAACTGACTAAATTCATTAACCATGGCTACCCTCTTGTAGACTTGTAGTTCCTCTCACCCTGCTTCTCCTTCTTCTCCTCCGTCGACACCCGCCTTTGCCTCGCCCCCTCATCCAATGCCGCAACGACGCCTACCATGTCCCCCTCTTCGGTGCCAGGAACGGTGATAAGGGAAATCTCCGCAGATTTTAATTTTTTTTTTTTGATTATACGTTTTCAAAAGAAACGGGAAATTATGTAGATAATGGAAGAGAAAGTCGACGTCCCATGCACGCGTAAACGCCTAGTTAACAGGCTAGAGATGTGAGGTGGTTTTTTTAACGAAAGGATTCATATGGGTGATTGGCAGTAAATTCATATTAAATGTGTGGTTTTGAGCAATATGAACCATTATAAGGTGGTTTTCGGTCCATCAACATTTTTTTCTCATATGTTAAAGTAATATATTATATAATATGGAGTAATATTAATATGAAAATTGGCTAGAATTATTTTAAAAAGTAAAATTATATTAATATATATTAGAAACATACATATATGGGTCAAAAGTTTTTGACTCGGTCTATCGGGTCTTGGTTGTAAATTACATTCTCGAGTTAAAAGCAGATTTGTGATAAAAAGTTAATCTTGAATACAATTCAGATTTATATTTACATTTTTCGTATATATATGGTGTGAGATTTGTACTAATTTATTTTAAAGACAAACTCATTAGAATTTTTCGGGTTATTAGTCTATTGAACATAGGTTATGTTTTACCTTGAATAAGGTGTCGGAGCTCAGTTAGTTGCTCGGCTCCCTTCCAACTTTTTGTAAAACAATCTTCATTTATATATATATATAACTTCTTAGAGCTAAAAAAAAATTATGCATATAAAAAAGGGCTTGACGTAATAGCTAAATATAAGAATTCCGAGTTTCGAAAATATATAAGTTAAGACATAGGAGGTAGTGTTGTCAAAACTCAAGACGATCCAAAAAACATGATCCAGTATGCAAAATTTAGGATTGAAATTCAAAAATTTAGACATGAAATCCGAAACAAATTGAACCCAATTGATCTAAATGCGAATAGGTTGAAGGTCGAACTTGACACAACCCACTAGGTTGACCTAATGTATTATATATGCATAATAAATAGATTTATTTTAAATTTTATGAAATATTTTATTATAAAAAAGATATAAAAATAATACTTTCGTTAAATGTTATTATTTAACCATAATACTATTTTAATAATCATAAAAATATGAACATTCTTGATGTGTTGACCAACCTTAATCCGCACGATAAACCGCCATGACCCGATCCGACTAGAGTTGTCACAACCTGACCTAACCCGGAAAACCGACCCGAACCGGCCGAAAATTTTAGGGTTGAAACCCGACCCGAATAGTAACGAGCAAAAGAAAAAACCAAAACCGATTAACCCGAACCCGATCAATTTTTTTTATATATGTAGAGTAAATAAATTCTCTTTTAAATATTATAATATATAAACTATTATAAATAAAATATTATTATAAAATCTATTTAAAGTAATATTGTATTATTAAATATTATTAATTAATTATAATATTATTTTAATAGTCATTAAAAGTTTAAATTCTTGACCAATTAGGTTGACTTAAACCAGCACAATAATTAGTCAAGACCCGACTTGACTTAACCTATAACCCGATTAGCCCGAACCCGGATTCAACTTGAACTCAAAAAGACCAAACCGGATTCCATTCGTCTCGACCCGTTTAACCTCTAGATCCGACTTAATCGGCAGGCCAATTGACAACAACCCACGCTCAACCCGACTCCAACCCACTTAACATGTATAATTGGAGGTGATTTGTTTACCTACCTCAAAAATACATGGAAAAATTATATAAACATTAGACACCGTCACACCAGCAAAACTAGGTACCAATAATATAGGTATTTGCTAATGGGAATTTCCATAATATTACTACCTCGAGATCTACGAACCTGGGTATCCTGAAGCACACCAATACTTTATACTGCATAGTACATACTCCCTCCGTTTCACAATAAGTGTCGTTTTAGCTCTCAACACAGTTTTTAAGAAAAGCAATCATTCACTTTAAAACTTACAACTTTTTCTTAATCTTACCACTCATTACATTTTTTTGGCCAATGCATGAACAACTTTAGTCAACAAATACACATTCCAATAAAAATTATCATCATTCACCCCTATTAAATCACTTTGAAAACCTAAAACGACACATATTATGAAACAAATTTTAAGTGCTAAAACGACACTTATTATGAAACGGAGGGAGTATTGATTAACGGAATAATTCTACATAGTACATTACTACATTATAAGGTTAAGTGAATGTGGAATCTCTATTTTTTTTTATCTGAATGTGGAGTATTCTTTATTGTACAAGGCACATGTACTGATGTACATGTCCATGCCCACCACACATATTTAATATTCGGCGAAATGCATCCACATGCCCTCGAACTTACACATTTTTATCACTCAGGCCCATGAACTATGAATTGTACAATTAGGCACCTGAAACTTAGCATTTTTTGTTCAAATAGACCCCTTATGATGACGTGGCTTGCCGCGTGCACCACACGCCAGTATAGTGCGATTGAAACCCGTTCGCATTTAATACTAAAATATTATTTTTTAATTACTTTAATAATAAAATATAGTATAATTTTGAAAATAAATTTTATGCGTTCTTGAATTAAAAAAGAATATTTTAATTCAATAACAACATTTACTACTAAAATATTATTTTTTATTTAATTTAATAATAAAATATAGTATAATTTTGAAAATAAATTTTATGCATTCTTTAATTATACTAAATCGGTGAACCCAACGGATTTCGGGTTTCAACCCTTTCGGATCCGAGTCAAAACGGATTTGCTTCATTTTGGGTTTTGGGTTCAAATTTTCGGGTTTCAACCCTAAAATTTTCGGTTGGTTCGGGTCGGTTAGCAAATTCGATCAAATTTTGACAACTCTACTAATCAATCATGTAATAGGAACTCTAGCTTGTTCGGTAAAACTAACTGGATCTCAAATGGATCTGTTATTGCGTGTTTGGTAGAACGACTTCGATAAAAAATTATATTGAGTATAATTACCATAAAAATTTTTTAAAAAAATCATAAAATATTTTTTAAAAACAATTGTACAATATTTTTTTAAAAAAATCATAATATATATATTTCTAAAATCTTATTTTTTTTAAATTAAAATATTTTTTAAACCATGCCATGTCAATGTTGACGTGGCATCTATGTGGCGCTGACGTGGAGAGCGAGTGTATTTCACGTGGCGAGGGCTTGATTGAACAAAAAGTGCTAAGTTTAAGGGCTTAATTGAACATTTCATAGTACGGGGGCATGAGTGACAAAAATGTGCAAGTTCGAGGGCATGTAGATGTATTTGCCCTTTAACATTCTAGGTCATTAAAGAGTGGTTATTTGCAATGAGTATAGATCAAGTGAATATAATTCTAGGTTATTAAGGAGTACTTGTGGTATGTTACAATGTACTTTTAATGCTATACAATACATCGTACTAGTGTTATACTAGTATTAGTCCCCGTGCCTTGAAGACACGATTTGATTTAACTAAAAACTTGCTTAAATTTTATATAACGTTTTTTAAAAGAATAGTTTAATATAAAATCTTTTATTATTTGATATAATTTGTTGCTTTTTGGATTTATTTTAATGATAGATTATTTATGTTATAATACATTCTTTTAACCTAACAAAGATTTGTAGTATTATAATTTTGTCATATAAGGACGGAATACTTGTTTTTATCAATAAATATCTTTATTTTATAAATATTATTTTTATTTTAAAGTTATTTTGGTAAAAATCAAATGAAAAATCATATATATAAGTTATTTATATGGAGAATCTACAATAAAAATTTTAACTAATAAAAAATTAGTCAATTAACTATCGGCAAATGATATTAATTTGATAAAATGGTTTATGTGGTTGGATTTGTTGAAAATTATTATTTTTTTAATTAAAATAATCTATTTGTGGCTAATAAAAGGCATTGAATTGAAGTTAAGATTTTGATCAAGGTACGATTTTATTAAAAAAATTAAGATTGAATTGAAATTAAAATTTGTAAATAAGAAGAATTCTACAAAAAATATGTATAAATTTGAGTTTAATTATTTTTGAAAAAAATCAAAATGAAAATTTGTAGATAAGAAGGTCTCTAGAAAAATAGCGTATATAATTTAAAGTTTATTCTTTTTATTTGGAAAAAACTAAAATAAAAATCAATAGATAAGAAAATTTCAAATGTGAGGTCAGCAGGTCACCAATGAAATTTCAACCAATTAAATTGTTTTATTAAGATGAGTGATGCGATACAATGAGGAGTTGACACGTATATCGATAATTATTATTTTTAATCTCCGCTTTAGTATATAGTTATGATGATGATACGAATGCACTTTTACTCATTTACAATGTACTTGTAACATTTTGCGATATATTTTTACTTATCGTATGTTAACACATAATTTATGATTCAAGCTTTATACTCTATTTGTCATTGCATGGAGTAGTATATACGGTATACAAATCCCAACAACATTATTGCTATTTAAGATCTTACATTGAACATTTCGTGGTACGTCTTTGCAATACCTAACAACTCAAAGCCGTCAACTTTGCACTGCCTTTTAGTTTGCATACGCAACGCATCAACATATATATAATATATAATACATATATATGCTTTGAACACATGTACGTGTGAATAGCATGTCAAAAGTTCTTTTTAATTTGTAAGAAGAATTATACAACGCCAAGGTTTGATTCAATTCCAAGATGATATATATACATAAAAAAACATATGTTATTGTAGGCGGGGAAATTTCCCCATCAATTAGTTAGCATTTATTTTCCTATCTTATTTATTTTGCTATCCATATTTATTATGCTTTATCCTTTATTAGGGTAGTTACTCTAGTTAGGATATTATTTATGGAGGAGAATCTTATCTTCGCCTGAGATAAGATATTTGGTTGACTTGGGGAGCAAGATATCGCGAAACCCTAGCCCAGGTGGGCCGATCCACCTAGGGGCGCGCGCCACTCCCCCTCTTGTCCCTCTCCTCTATAAATACACATGCATCCATGTGCCTGGTAAGTTATGTTCTAAGCTATCGCTCTGCCTGACGCCTTTATTCGACATTGCCCTTACTGACTTAAGCATCGGAGGTGGATTCGGGGTCGCTCGCCCCTTGGTCCATTGTTTTGCAGGTCTTTGGAGGGAAAGAGGCTTGTAGAGTGGAAGAACATTGAAGATCATTGAAGAAGGAGTCGAGATCTGTACACTGACATATTTTGTGTACTAACATTTGGCGCCATCCGTGGGGAACGGTAGAACGTCCTTCTCGTTGATTATCGATCCGAGAAACGTTTCAAGAAGATGACTTTGGGATCTATCCCAGAG